>VMDO01001060.1:134213-233852 GCA_007922755.1 Pedetes capensis
ACACACCTTTCTCAACTTTAAACCACTCAGTGTTTCCTTGTTCTATTCGAACAACTGCCTCCTGGTTCATGTACAGATTTCTCATGAGCACAATTAGGTGTTCTGGTATTCCCATTTTCCGAAGTGTTATCCATAATTTGTTATGATCCACACAATCAAATGCTTTTGCGTAGTCAATAAAACATAGATAGACATCTTTGTGATATTCTCTTCTTTCAGCTAATATCCACCTGACATCAGCAATGATGTCCCTGGTTCCCCGCCCTCTTCTGAATCCCGCTTGATTTTCTGGTAATTCCCTGTCTATATACTGCTGCAGTCACTTCTGAATGATCTTTAGTAGAATTTTGCTGGTGTGCGATATTAATGATATTGTCCGATAGTTTGCACATTCAGTTGGATCCCCTTTTTTGGGAATAGGCACAAATTTGGATCTCTTCCAGTCAGTTGGCCAAGTAGCTGTTTTCCAAATCTGTTGGTATAAACATGTTAACACCTCCAGTGCTGCATCTGTTTGTTGAAACATCTCTATTGGTATCCCATCAATTCCTAGAGTCTTGTGTTTCGCTGATTCTTTCAAGGCAGCTTCCACTTTGTCCTTCAACACCATTGGTTCGTCTTCATATGCAACCTCTTGGAATGGTTGGTCATCTACCAACTCTTTCTTGTATAATGACTCTGTGTATTCTTCTCATCTTCTTTTGATGTTTCCTGCATCATTTAATATTTTACCTGTAGAATCTTTCACTACTGCCACTCGAGGCTTGAATTTTTTTCTTCACTTCCTTAAGCTTGAGAAACACAGAGCATGTTCTTCCCTTTTGGTTTCTGCCTCCAGCTCTTTGCATATGTTATTATAATTTTTGTTTTTGTCTTCTCGAGCTGCCTTCTGAAATCTTCTGTTTAGTTCCTTAACTTCCTCATGTCTTCCTTTTGCTTTAGCTGCTAGATGTTTGAGGGCAAGGTCCAGTGTCTCTTTTGACAAGTAATTTGGTCTTTTCTTTTTTTCTTGTCTTTTTAAGAACATTTTGCTTCCTTCTTGAATGATATCTTTTATGTCATGCCACAACTCTTCTGGTCTCCTATCATTTGTGTCTAATGCGTTAAACCTATTTTTGAGGAGGTCTCTGAACTCAGGTGGGATATACTCAAGCTCATACCGTGGCTCTCGTATACTTGTTCTAATTTTCTTCAGCTTCAGTTTGAACTTGCATATGAGAAGTTGATGGTCTGATCCACAGTCAGCACCTGGTCTTGTTTTGACATTTTGTACAGAGCTTTTCCATTGTCTCTTTCCACATATGTAGTCAATCTGATTCCTGTATGTTCCATCTGGTGAAGTCCATGTGTATAGTCTCTGTTTATGATGTTGAAAAAATGTATTTGCAATGACAAGGTCATTGGTCTGACAAAATTCTGTCATGGGATCTCCAGCTTCGTTTCTGTCACCAAGACCATATTTTCCAACTACTGAGCCTTCTTCTTTGTTTCCAACCTTTGCGTTCCATTCACCAGTGATTATCAGTATGTCTTGATTGCATGTTTGATCTATTTCAGATTGCAGAAGCTGATAGAAGTCTTCCCTTTCTTCATTTGTGGCCTTAGTGGTAGGTGCATAAATTTGAATAATAGTCATATTAACTGGCCTTCCTTGTAGGCATATGGATATTATTCAATCACTGACAACATTGTATTTCATGACAGATCTTGAAATGTCTTTTTTCATTATGAGTGCAACCCCATTTCTCTTTAGTTTATCATTCCCAGCATAGTAGATCATATGATTGTCTGACTCAAAATGGCCTATGCAGGTCCATTTTAGCTCACTGATGCCTAGAATGTCAATGTTTATGCACTCCATTTCTCTTTTAACAATTTCTAATTTGCCTAGATTATACTACGTACATTCCATGTTCTAATTATTAATGGATGTTTACAGTTGTTTCTCCTCATTTTGAGTCATGCCACACCAGCAAGTTGAGCACCCTGGGGCTTTACTCCATTTCCTTCATCACGGTAAACTCTACTTGGAGGAGTCAACTCTTCCCCAGTAGTCTTTTGAGTGCCTTCCAACCTGGGGGCCTCATTTTCCGGCACTATATCTGACAGTGTCTCTTTGCTATCCATAGGGTTTTCAATGGCTAGTTGTTTCGGGAGTGGCTCACCAGGTCCTACTCCCTAGTCTGTGTTAGTCTGGAAGCTCAGCTGAAAACCTGTCCACCATGGGTAACCTTGCTCATGTCCGAGGTTACAGTGGCAGAGCTCTCAGCCTCATCGCAACATGCAAGCCCTCACAGTGCGGCAAACTGACAGATGTGTGGGGGCTCTGTTGGTAAAATAATTAATACAAGGACGCATATATAGCATAAGAAAAGGAGAAGGAGAATAGAAAGAGGGAAGAGAGTAAAACAAGAAAGGAGGAAAAAATAAAAAGAAAAAAAGAAAAGAAAAAACCTCATGCATACACGCTCCCACCCATGTATAAAATCACTTGTAGTCAGGTGCGGTGGTATACACCTGCAGTCTCAGTGGCTTGGGGGACAGAGGCAGGAGGATCCCAAGCCCAAGATCACAGGGAGCCTGTGCAACCCAGCGAGACCCTGTCTCAAAAAGTAAAAAAAATATGGGCTGGGGGCGCAGCACGGCGTTCCAGCACCTATAAAGCGAATAGGCGCAAGACCCTCGTTTTAAACCCCCATACAAAACAACAAAAACAAACAAACAACAACAACAAAAAAAACCCAAGAAACAAAAAACAAAATCAAAACACAAACAAAAACAAAACCATGCATACATGCTCACATACACATGTAAAACAGTTCTAGTCAGGTGCGGTGGTACATGCCTGCAATCTCAGCGGCTTGGAGGGCAGAGGCAGGAGGACCATAATCCTGAGATCAGAGGCAGTTTGTGCAACCCAGCAAGCCCCTGTCTCAAAAAGTTAAAAAATATGGGCTGGGGGCGCAGTGCGGCTGTCCAGCACCTACAAAGCAAGCGGGCACAAGACCCTGGATTCAAATCCCCATAGAAAAAGAAAAAGAAAAAAAGAACCTTGTATGTTCTTGTAGGTGCACTGTGGGCACCTAGTTCCACCTGGTGAAGTTGATACTGCAGGAAGCAGTGCTCCCTCCAGAGCTCAGGATGGCAGTGTTTTCACACAATCTGCAGGAGCAGTCTGTCCTAGTCTATAGAGATTTTGCCAATTACATAGAAAATGGCAGATTGCCCCACAATGACCAAAGAGATGGTTCAACGAAATATTCTGTGTCTGTTGTATTGTTTGAGAAGCAGTGGAGCCTGTGGGGTCCTCCCTGGGGTTCTCCCTGTCCCATGTAGTTTGGGTGCCAATTCCCCAAATCAGAGATTTCCGGCCCAAAGCCTATAGCATGGAGGGAATATGGGTGCTATCGTGGATTTTTTTTTTTTGTTGTTGTTGCAGGGCTTTCTGCCCACTTGGGAGACTACTTGGGAGGACCAAATCCTCTTGTGGGCGGGATGATATTCAACCCCCCCCCAGAGAGAGTCTGTAGTAGGTCTGCCATGCACAGCGATTGCGCTTGAAACTGTTCTTATTGTGTCTAATTGTCCCGCAAGACTCTGCCAAAAAGGAGCATTCTGTCCGCGTGGGGCTCAGCCACCTCCGCAGACCTCACCTTTCTCCACAGTGCAGTGGGATGACTTAGGATCCCCTCTGGTGTGTCTGGGGTCCAGGCATATGTGTGCCCGTATGTCTGTGGAGATTGCATCTGCATGACTGTCCTGCCACAACAGGAGGGAGGGGGAGCTGCGTTTCAGCTCTGGATGTGTACCGCTGGCACTGGTTTCCCAGTTCTCTCTGTGATTACTTCCCGTACCCTCAAGTATCTACTCTCATGGATCTGATCCCTATTTTCTCGCGTGAGGGACCTACAACAGCCCAGCGTCTTAGGCTGCGGGACGTATTTCGCTAAAGATGGCGATTCCGTGTGCCACCTCAAACTGACTCACCTGAAACTTGCAGTTTGTGTCCCGTGGGCAGGGTGACAGTGTGATGTTAAGGTTGCATTCCGTGTTGGGTCCAGCTCCTGTGGGTGTGTGGGCAAAGTCCCCTCCGAGTCTCCGGGATTCTATCCTGCCATCTGCATAATGGCAGATTGGCGGAATGGCAGTCCTGCTACTGACCTCTGTGTAGCTCCTCTGAAGCCAAATGCTCGATTTCAGTGTCCATCCAGTTTCATCCTCTATCTCCCAATCTAAACTATCACTGTTTCTATCTATTCAATGTGAGTTCTAAACTCCTAATTGAGGCTTCCCTTTACTCTGGGACAGAAGGTATGTGTTATCTGTCCGCCATCTTGCCGCTTAGTAGGTACTTATAGATTCTCTCAATGGATATTCACTATCATATATAACTTTTTAATTAAAATGTATTGGCTTTATTTTACTTCAATCTTCTTTACTGTCTTACATTCCTGGAACAAACCATATTTTCATACATGTCAAATCTTTAAGTGATATTTAATGAAAAATAGAATTTTCTTTTACAGCTCATTTGGACTTTGGTTCTTTCTTTCTTTCTTTCTTTCTTTCCTTCTTTCTTTCTTTTTTCAGTACTTGTTGAACCTACAGCCTTGCTAGTACTTTGCAAGTGCTCTACCATTGGGCTGCACACCCAGGCAATTTTTAATTTTTTTTTAAATTTTGAATCAGGATCTCACTAGATCACACAGGCTTCTGGCCCCAAACCCACAATCCTCCTGCATCAACCTCCTGAGTGCTGGGATTACAGTCATATGCCACCTTGCTCAGTTTAGACTTCAGTTCTTTTAGTTGTAAGATAATTTTATCTGTGATAAATGGTAGCCATTTTTTATCTGCCACAAAATTACACCACAGCGAACAACTGTGTAACACAGTTGTCCTAAACTTTAAATAACTTAAAATGATGTTTACAGATGTTATCATAACTATAATTCAATTATTACACTTTTTAAGTGCATATATATTTTACCATGATCTTATCTGTGAAGGATTAATATAGAAAGGAAGGAATTTAAGCTGGGCACCATGGTACACACCTGTATACCAGCATATTCAGGGTTCTGAGGCAGGAAGATCATGAGTTCAAGGCCAGAGGCAGCCTGCACAACTTAGTAAGATTCTCCCATCTCAAAAATAAAAAACGTAAAAGAAAAAGGAAGGGCTGGGAGTGTGGCTCAGCGTGGAGTGCTTGCCCAGCATGTGTGAGGCCCCTCAGTACTGGGGGAAAAAAAAGAGAATTTGCTCTTTTATAATTATTTCAAGAAAAATTTGACATAAAAAACATTAAAGAAATATTAACAAAGTCAGCCATAATCTCACTTTTCATAAATAATCACTGTATACACATGTCTGTGGTTTTTATACATACTCATGCAGTCACTATAGATACACTCAGAGTAAGGTTGTACTTTCTATTCAATAACCTGTTTACTTCACTGAACAACATACCATGAAATTTCCCAAGGCATTAGTTATTCTTTATTAGTGTTATATTTAATGGCTGCTTTGTATATATATATATATATATATATATATATATATATATATATATATATATATGTTAATTTAAGCAATCTTCTGTGGTTGAACATATAGATTGTTTCTGATTTTTCATTAGTATAAAGCTGTGTTAAATATCTTAACTCCACAACTTTGCATTTTTCTGGGTTCAGCATATATGCTGTATCTGAGCACATATGTGCATTCACAAAGACATAAAGAAACCTCATGGATCCCTGATCATAGGGAGGGTTCCTCTTCCTCAGGAAGCTGGAAAAGAACAAAGGAGACCAAGTATCCTAGTTTCCTGAAGGTCTTCTGCTTAGATTATTGAGGAAAGTGAGAAAATTGTTTCAGAGAGCATTGAACAGAGAATCTTAGCAACTTAGCATTTATTCTACATGTAGCAGGTGAATTTCAGAGTATGACTCACCTGGATTTGTATTCTTGACTCCTCTGTGCCTTCACATCTAGCTCTAGGTATGAAAGGAACTTAACCTCTCTGGCTTTTCTTTACTATAAATCCCCCATTAACAGCAGCCTGACAGTTGAAGGCTAACTAAAGACCCACAGGCAACAGAATCTCTTCCACTTCTCATCCTTTCTCCTTGCAGACAGCTGTGGCCCCCCATGAGGACCTGAAGTTGTCTAAAGGTAGATGTTGGGCCTACCTCGTCTAGGTGGAGTCCCTGTTTTCAAGGTGTGTTGTCAGTAGGCATGCTTCTCACAAGTGCCACCTGGATCTGTACATCTTTTTGTGGAACCCAGATTCAGAGGGGCAAGGGGGACAGGAGTTGAGAAAGCAGGGACAAGGCCTACCAGCTACCAGTACTAGCACATAGAGACTGGGGTGGGAAGGATGTCCACATCCATAACCCTGTGGACATAGGAGGAGGATCAAGCATCCAATCCACTGAGTAGTGGACTAGGAGACTTTACCTCTGGGGAACTCAGCTTAGAGGAGCATGAGTACTTAGAATGCTCACCCAACAGCCCAGAATGGGTGGCAGAAGGATACAATAAAAATTCAGAGGAACCATGAAGGCAGGTATGATCAGCATGATTTACAGGTGGGTAGTAGGAAGGTGAGGCAGTTTTCTGAGTTTATTCCATTCATTCATTCATTCATTCACTTGCTCACTTGTTAACATAATCAATACTGCTTATTGAGCACCTACTGTGTACCTGAGCCAGGCTGAAGATACTAAGATGAATAGGGAAAAGAGAAGGAGCATTATGTTTTCTTAGCATCAGCTATATGTCTGGTACCTTCAAATAGGTTTCTCTTTAATCATCAACAATTAACTGTGAAGTAGGTATTCTCATCTCATAAAGAAACAGATCTCGAGAGACTAAGAAAGATGCCTAGTGACACACAGCTAATAAGTGCTGGAGCAAGGAGTCAAGATTTAGTTCTGTCTCTATTCAAAGCCTGTGCTTGACTCCAGGCTGTTAGCTGCCTCTGAGAATGTGCCTGTCTTAAGAGAACTGACAATCTCATGCAGAAGAAAACCTGTTGAGTAAATAATGGCCAGGCATGCTCTACTGTGGTTGCTGACTAGGAACACTTAAGAACCCCCTTCTTATCCTATCATGCCTCTGGCTCCAGAGGATCTCATTAAATAACTAGGCAGAGTCCCTTTGTTGGCTTTAACCTTGCCCTAGAGTCAAAGTCTGCAGCCATAGCACCCTGTCATCTGATCCTGCCTGATTTCAGAAGCTAAGCAGGGTCGGTTAGTCCTTGGTTAGTCCTTGGTCAGGAGAGGCCTGAGAATACCAGGTGCTGCAGGCTAGGGAGAAGGACCTGGCAAACCACTTCCAAAATAATTTACCACAGAAAACCCTATGAACAGCAGAGAGGCACTGACAACAGGGCCAGGCATGGAACAGTGTCAGGGAGTATTTCGTTCTGTTGTACATAGGGTTGCTATGAGTTGGACCCGACTTAATGGCACCTAACAAGAACAAGAACAAGAAAAATAACAACAACAACAACAACAACAACAACAACAAAGAATCCATGAACTCAGAAGGGATCTTGGGTCAAGTTGTCATCCTTCTGTGAGCAAGGGTATCTTGAATTTGGAAGGTTTCCAGGAAAGCCACTGCAGAAGTGTCTGTAATATGCAATTCATGTTTAACCTCAGTTTTTCTGGCCCTCAGCAACTCTTTAATGAGGGATAAACATCCTAGATAAAGCTTGTCTGTAGGGTACATCGTCCTGTATCGAATTTTGTCTTCCTGCTGTGGACCTCAGATTCTTTTCATCCAAGCTAAAGAAACAAAATAATTTCATTGTTCTTTCTCTGCCCACCAAACTGCAGTTTTGGGCTGCAGTTGAACCAGGAAGGTCAGAAAGTGGGCTGTGAGGGAGGCAAGGCTAGTGATGGAATCTAGTGGTTAGAATCCAAGGTAAGTGGTAGGGCCTCCTTTTGACTTTATCTTAGGCAGTGGTTTTCAATAACTGAGGTAGCCATAGATTCCCTTGGAAATCTGATTAAAACTAGGTTTACACAGATCCTCTCTCAAAAGAATGGATACATATGGATATACAGGCAGCAATTTGCATATCCCCATGAGGTTTCTGGCTCTCCTCTACCATATACATTTTGAAGGCAGTGTGAGGAGGCCTGCCTCAGTTTACCAAGTGCTCCAAGAACGTACAGCTTAGTGAACAGAGTGGAGGGTTATCTAGGCTGCCCTCTGTACACACCTTCTAGTTCCTCTTTCTTTTCTATAATTCTGGAGAAGGATTCTAGCTCCATGAGATATTCAGGTTGTCCCTTGTTTCCTGTTTAGTGCTTGACATTGTTATGTTTCTTTCTAAATAAATGGCAGGCACCACAAGTCAGACCCTATCCTGATCATGGCCACATCTCAGCCTGTGATGAAGTCTGATTATGCTAGTTCCATGAGGAGGCTTTGGTGCTTATATGTGGCAAGCATTAACTCATCTCTCTGTTACTCTGGTCTATGTCATGGAGAAAAACCACTGTGTCTTAAGTACCCTCCTTTGTTGCCAAGACCTTCTAGACTCACCACTATACCCCACCTCAGTGTTGTTGTTGTTGTTGTTAGGTGCCATTGAATTGGGTTCAACTTATAGCAACTCTATGTACAACAGAGCAAAAAACTACCCAACACTGTGCCATGCACATGATTCTCTTAATATTTAAGCCCATTGTGGCAGCCACTTTGTTAATACATCTAGTTAAGGGTCTTCCATTTTTTCAGTGACCCGCCACTCTCCCAAACACGATGTCCTTCTCCAGGGATTGGTCCCTCCTGACAACATGTCCAAAATATGTAAGATGCAGTCTAACCATCCTTGCTTCCAAGGAGCACTCTGGTTGCACTTCTAGGACAGATCTGTTGGTTCTTTAGGCTATCCATGGTATATTCAATATTTGTCTCCAGTACCATAACTCAAAAGCATCAATTCTTCTCCTGTCTCCCTTATTCAACATCCAGTTTTCACAATCACATGATGTGACTAAAAATAGCATGCATGGCATGACTCAGATGCACCTTCTTGTTCAATGTGACATCTTTACTTTTCAAAACTTTAAAGAGGTCTTTTGCAAATCCAGTACTTTGCTGGTGATCCCATAACCCTTTGCCTCCTCTCCAATTACTGTTATTTCACTTTTTAGGTACTTTCCTAAGCTGAACTTTTATTATTTCTTTGGAATTTTCTGAATATTTGTTCCCCATATGTACCTCTATATTGTGTTTCTTACATGATATTGAAATTATATGCCAATATCTATGTCCCCTTAAACTAAAAGTCCCTTATAGTCAGGTATTCTATTATTTAATTTTGTACCCACAGTGATTAGAACTTTTCTTGGCATATATAGGTTCTTATAAATATTTATTGAACTGAATTGGGCATGTTTAGATGCCCAAGGCAATAACTTAAGGAGAGATTCAAAAGTTGCTTAAACTCTAGGAATCTTTCCAAGATCCACCCATCTACCTCAGATATAGTCAACTAGTTTATTCCAAAGCCCAGTCATTTATTGACGGGCTTAAAATGCTTATGCCATCTCATTTCCATGGGAGCTGAGTATTGTGGTGAGGGGATATGTACAGACTGTACTTATTACTGTAGTTATTTGAAAACCAAGTCAGATCACTTTATTTTCTTCAGTAATGTCTCTAAGATGTCTTCACATTTATCTCCTTGATATATCTTAATACTCTTTCTTCTCTGCCTCTTTCTCACTTGGTTCACATATCCTAGGACAGCCTGGACAGCGGCCACTCTAGCAATTACACACTGGTTCAGGACCAAGGACAGCATCACACATGCCTTTGGAGAGGGTACTTTAGTTTGCAATGGTTTGTCCAGTAATATGAGCTTTGGGTGTGTCCCTTCTCACCTGTCACTGCATCTATAGTTCTGCAAACCTTACTTTGACCCGAGTCTTTCTATGTCTTTTGTTGACCTGTGTTCAGTCTGTGTTTGGTATGTCCCTGTGGCATGGCATCCACCATTGGCCATAGTAGTAAGACTGGGGCAGAAATGGTACAGTTAGGGAGGCAGAAACACTAGAGGTGGGAGCAGGAAGACACTTGTCCGGGGGTAGGGACTTCTCTACAAGCTTCCCATGAGGATCTCAGTCATTGTTTGGGGTTTTACTGCTATACACACCTAAATTTCAGGACATGCGAGAGGGCTGAGGTGAGAAAGGAGAGGTTTTGGAGAGGTACTGGACAATTTCATGTTGAGATGCCTGCCACAGTGCCTTCTATAATAACACATCCAAAGCTTGCTTGCTTGCTTATTTATTTATTTATAATGGTCCTGGAGAATTGAACCTAGGGCCTTATGCATGGCTTTTGCAAGTGCTATACCATTGAGTCACATCCCCAGCCCATTTTTGGGCTTTTAAAAGAAATATTGAGACAGAATCCCATCAACTTACTCAGGTTACCTCTGACCTCAAACTTGTGATCCTCTTGCTTCTGCCTCCTGAGTTCCTAGGATTACAGGCATCCACCACCACTCCTGGCTCAAAACTTGCTTTTTAAATCAGAAATTTCATCTTTAGTCCTGAATTAAGTGCAAGGGCACTTATGTCCTGATTAAGTGCAAGGGCAGAGGGAGAGGAATTGAGAGTAAGGGTCCCAAGGAGGAAGACTTTGGAAGTTTGAACTTCTACAACACATACTTTCTGATTCTGAGCACCTCTGTAACTTCTCTGAATATATTATAGTAGCAAATACACTGCTAATATTCAACAGTTGACCCTTTCATCACTGAGAGGCTCATGTTCAGTGTTACTTTGAGTACCCATCCAGGAGCAATGCTCAATGTAACAAAAACAATAAATCTACCACTACCACTACCCAAAAGGTATGAGCACATTAAATAATCTGGTCAGTTAGAAAAAAATCAAGGGAAGAAAAAGGTGGTGGAGATAGGCATTTCTGAAGTGATTGTTTTCTTGTGGCTTCATTGCATTCAAGGATATCCACTTTTCTGGGAAGGGAGGAGAGGGAGGAAGAGACTGAGTGAGCCTGTGTGTATTGCAGCTGAAGTCTCAACTCAAGATAATATTAAATCTTGTGAAGAATAAACAAAAATTCTTTGCTCATTAGCTGAGCTTAAAGAAGTGCTACCCACATGTTTAAAGTGCTAATTACTAGTGATCTCTAATAGAGATAATTTAGCATTGTAAGTATTACAAATTTCCACTCTTCAAAAGTTGCCTATTAGCCAAGCCTTTATATCTAATATTGACTTTAGGAAGTTAAGATTGAAATTGGCCACAATTAGAGTTCATGTGGGAGCATGTAAGAAGGAGAAAGATGAAGATGGTGGAAGAAGTAGACATAGAGAGGGCCCCAGGGAGGAAGAGACACACTAATTATTAAGCACGTTTGGTTTGGAAGGCACCATAGCACTGTAGATATGAAAGACTCTGTCCCTGGGATCACTTAGTAAGCACCCGCTGTGTGCCAAGCACTGGAGATGCTGAGATAAACACCCAGTATCTACCCTGAAGAGTTTAGAGTCTAGCTAGGGAGCCAGATGTGGTAGTGGACAATGGCATCACAATGAGGAATGAGCCACATGATATAGAAAGGAGGAGCAAGCCCAGCCTGTATAGTAATGGAGAGTTAGGAAAAACAACCCAGGGAAGGCACGTAGCTCATTTCAGTGCAGGGTAGAAAATTTTACTTGTAAAGAGTGAAGTTCAAATGCATGTCAGAGTCAAGAGAAGGTAGATATTGCTTCTTTCAGGCATAAAGACAGCCCACACTGGTTGTCAGCTTATGTTAAATGAGACCTGGTCAGTTTTCAGTTTGCTTAGAAAAGCTCAGTATACAGCAGTTACCAAAAGAGAAAGTTGCACACGTGTGCCACCCACCTTCCATTTTCATTAAAATTAGGTTAGTAGAGTCTCCTGAATGTCCTTTGCTTAGAAATTCTTTGGCCAGCTAGGTGGCTGTAATCCCAGCTATTCAGAAGGCTGAGGCAGGAGGATCACAAGTTTGAGGCCAGAGACAGCCTATGCAACTTAGCAAGACCCTATATCAAAATTTAAAAATAGAATAAAAAAGAGGCAAGAGGTGCAGCTCAATGGTAGAGCACTTGGCTAGCATGTGCAAGGCCCTAGGTTCAACTCCTCAGTACTGGATGCATAAATAAATAAATAAATAAATAAATAAATAAATAGTCCCATGACCAGGGAGGAGAACTCAGACACATAGTACCTATTGCACAATTGCTGCCTAGAGAGAGAGAATGGCACTAGGCCTGTTTGACATTTGTGGATGGTAGGGATGAGGGACAGTGGTTATGCATAGTAGGTCTTACTGTGGGTGGATTAGTTTCCAGGTTGGAGAAAGGTATATGGATCTCTATTCTGTTGCTGACATAGAGCTGCACAGTCCCTCTCTGCTAGATTTATTCCTTCCTCTGAGCACACACTTCCTGCCTTGGCGGTAGGTGTTTTAAGGAGAGCTCCAAGGAACATATTTATACTTGCTGAAGGAGTTTTCTAACAGGCGGTTTCCTCAATAGCTCATTAGAGTCTGTAAAGAGGAGATAAGAACATTTACCTCCATTTCTGCTTATATGGGTGTATGTGTATGTGTGTATCTTCAGCTCTTTATCTCTTTCACCCCTTTTTTGTCATCTCCTATGCTTTCTCTCCTTCTCTTATGTCAATTTAGTAAAGGGGGATGAGGGAAGGGTGAATGAGGGAAATGAAGATCTTGTCTTTACCACTAATAGGTTCCCCACCAACCTCAGTTACAGATAATGTCTTCTCCCTATTTATTACACAGAAGGGACCAGACCCTTAAGTTCCTTCCCTTTTTGATTCAGACCCTTCATGGATCTTCATGGGGCCTTAAACTACCAGCCTGCCACTGGCCTGACTGGCACTCAGGACATAACTCATACACTGCCTCTCTTGGAATTTAGGGAGATCAAAAGCAACAAATCTCCAGTGCTCCTGCCCACATATTCTACCACTAGTCCCAGGAGGAGCCATGTGTTTCCATGTCTCCCATTCTCAGGCACAGAGCAGGATATCACCTGGAGGTTGGGGCCAGAGGTCCAGCCCTGTTCTGAGCCATAGCTCAGAGATTGTCCTCTGAGCCCAGTGAGATCCCCCCAGCTCCACCCTGTGCTCTCTGTGACTCCGAAAGCATGTGCAGCTGTCTTTGAGCTACTGCTTCCCAGGAGTCAGATCACAGAGCGTCCAACCTTCATTTCCCTCCTCTATCTCTGTTTTTCTTTTCAGCTGGTAAATTCTTGTTTTGAGGCACAGTGTCTTTGCCCCATCTTCTCTGCCTTGGCATGTCCTGCTTCCCACTATCCCTTGGCTCTTCCCTTATTTAAAACCTCATGCAGAGATCCTCTACACTGGGGAGCCTGCCCTGACCAATTACCTACAGCTCACCACTGTTCTTCTCTGTCCTCTTAGAACCTGGGTGTGTTCAGTTTCACTTCAATATTTCCTGAGCTCCTTTTGTGTGACAGGCACTGTGCTAGGTGCAGGGGTAGAACAATGAGTGTGACATGGTCTTTTCCCCTAAGGCATCAGGATTAACTAATGAGGGGTGAAAGAAAAACACATAAATGCCATTTGGAGTGATAAGGTACAACTGAGTGCAGCTCAACTTGATGGGGAGGTTAAGGAAACTGCACAGAGGAAATGACAGATTACAAAGATATTTAGGGAGTGGAATCTACAGAACTGAGCAACTGAATTGATGTGTGATGAAAGAGGGGACGACATCTAGGATGCTTCCTGGGTTTCTGTTTGGACACCTTGGTAGAAAGCAGCACCAATAATCAGGATATTATGGATATGGGATAGCCAACTGGCAGGCCAGGTGGGAAGATTTTTTATCAGAATCTCAGAATCTTGAGCTGAGTGTAGTGGTGCACATCTATAATCCCAGCACTCAGGAGGCTGAGGCAGAAGGATCACAAACTTGAGGCCAGCCTAAAGCTACATAGTTCCAAGATAACCTGGATTACATAGTAAGGCTGTCTCAAAAAACAAAACAAATGCGGTGCCTGTAATCCCAGAGGCTCCAGAGGCAGAGGCAGGAGGATTGCAAATTCGAGACCAGAGGCAGTCTGCAGAAATTTAGCCAGACCCTGTCTCCAAAAAAGAAACAAAAAGGGGGGGGGGGCTGGGGGGTGCAGCTCAGTGATCCAGCACTTGGAGAGCATGCAAGGGCAAGGCCCTGGGTTCAACCCCCAGTACTGGAAAAAAAAAATTTAAAAATCAGAATCTTAAATTGCCTTTTCTTTTGTTTGGAGTCTATTAGTTTCCTGGTGTCATGGGAAATGGGCTCTGGGTATTTTAGATGTAGAGCTCCCTTGGGAGGGGCACCTCTCCTTGCTGTTTCTTGTTGAGTATTGACCAGTGTTCGGGACTTTGGACCCATGGGTCAGGGAATGGATGGGATAAAGAGTCATAAACTGGCTCCTCTGTCCTTTGGGGCCATCTCAGAGATGGCATCTTGGTTGGTAAATATCATCAGTGACAATACTTATGGTACTGAGAGTAGAGTAGTTAGAGAAGACAGAACTCAGGGGGGTAGGAAGGAAGATTTGTTGTGAAATTAAAATATCTGATGCAGGAGGGAGTGATTTAAACTATCAGATTCTAAGCAATTTGGATGGGTGTGATTTATAAACATTCATGCTTACAAAAAACAAAATAGAGTCTAGTCTTGATGCCCTAGGTGGGGAATTATCTATCTCCCGGGATAGCCTTTTATTCTAGCACTGAATGTGAGTGATGAATTATAGCTAGCACCTAAATGTCTGGAACCTTAGGCAGGGGGAGGGCTTTTCCCATGGTGGGGCAGGAGAATACTGAACAGCCTTAGAGCTAATTACCTAATTTCAAAGGCCCTGATTAGACCAGGATGAAGGCGTCTTCTTCCTCTCTCTGCCTCATAATGTACATTATGAGTCACCTAAGTTTCTTGTTACAATTTAGGCTCTGATTCTTTACGTCTGGGATGGCACCTGCATTTCTAGCATTTCTGGCAGGTCCTGCATTCTGACAGGTCCTAGGTGTCAGATGGTGCTTATTTCTTTGAGTATCAAGACTTTAGGACTGGCCTTTAAGGAAGCCTTTCCTTTTAAAGTAGCATTGAGTTACTAATGGATGTGGTTCAAAAAAGATATTTGGCTTTCAATTGAGAGTTCTAAGAGCTCATTTAGCCATTCTTGGTTTGACATTTTCCTATTCTCAGGGTTTTTCTTCCATCACCTCATTATTGAGCACTTATTATGTGCTAGGTAGGCTAGGTTGGGCTTTGGAGATACTAAGACAAGTGAGAAATTGATCCTGTTCTTCAGGGAGTTTCCAAGGAGACATAGACACTTATACAAATAGGAAAATGAGCTGTTGTCAGTGATAGGACTTCACCTGCACAGAATGCAAGAGGTCACCCATGCTGGTCACCACTAGGAGGGAGGAAGTAGAGAGAGGAGGCAGAAACCTGTGCATTGGAAAATTTGCCATCTTATTGGTAAAACAGCATCCAGGCCCACTTGAAGCAAGGTTAGAAAGCTTACAGAGTCATTTCTAAGTAAGTGCAAATGAAGGGATATAACTGAGAGCCAAAAGGAAATAAAGAACAATCCATGGGGACCCTTACAGCTTTCACTCCACATGCACCCTGAATGGTTCCTCAGTTGTTTGTTTCTCTGCTTGTTAAAAACAGGTTGCTTTCTGAAGAAGGTCAGCATGAAACACAAACATCCTGCTGCCCTATAGGATTCACTGCTTTTCCAGACCCACAAAACTACTGAGAGGGCCCATGGCACAAGGGCCACTCCTATCATTCCCACATGAGACTTCACATGGAGGCTGGGAGCAGAGGATCATTGAAATTTTCCAACATGAGAAATGGTGATGAGAAAATGTAAGGAAGAGCAGGCAGAAGCAATGTGAGCATAACACGTTTGGGGCAAGAAGGAACAGAAGTAGGGCTTGGAGGAGACTCATGCCAGAGGATCCTGGGGAGATGGTGGTGGTAATTTTTACTTCCCTAATAGATGCAGAGCATTTCAACTTTACTAATTAAGAGAACAGCAGGCTTGTAATTCTGACAGCAGCAGGACATGAATGGGGTGGGATTGACACTGAATGCCAGCCAAGCATGCCTTTGTCCTTAAGAAGAAGCACAACATCCACATTGGGTCAGGTCCATGAGAGTGCCCACTTGCTCGGTTTGTTTTCTCCTACAGTGACTCTAAGGAGTTAGGGGCTTTTATTTTTGCTCATGCCATCCTTAGAAGCAGTGAGGGGTCTACTGTTTTGGACACTTCTCTTTTGAAGGAGGAAGCTGGTCTACTATTAGTCTAGTGTTTACTGCCTAATAGTGCCATCAAATATACTTTGTATCAGAAATAGCTGTGGCACTGTAAACTGCATCCCTCAAGATATTTCTGCCTCACAGAAGTTCTTCCATCACTCTTCCATTTTGGCAACTCAGGCTACCTGCAAAATGGGGTGACTTGCCCCAACTGATCCCAAGCCCCAACTGATTCTAGGAAAAGAATTGATTAGGAAGCCAGGGAAAAGTTGTTTTATTTCCTAAGGCACACTGGGTTTTGTTGAAGAATTTATCCCAAAACTTCATTTTAAGCATATTAATCTGAAAATCTGAGGATTGTAAATGCCAATAAATATGGGGAAGAGATTCAGAAATTCTCAGAGTATCAGAGCTAGTGGCACCCTGGAGATCATCTACTCAGATCACTAGTGTTTAGTGTGGCAGGTGAGGCCACTGACCTTGTGTTAGTCACTTTAGGAAGGATTAACGTTTATTCTCTCATTTACCCTTTCATCAAATATTTATTTAACATTTACTATGATTCTGCTGAGACATGTCACTGGTAGTGAAACTAAGTTGCTATTTCATTGGTCCTTTTGAGTTGGTGTTCAATGAATTTACCCTTTATTATATATTCCAACATCTGGTTTTACAAGGTCCCTAGGGGAATTGATACACAGGATCTTCATCCTGTGCAAATAGGTTTTATATGCAAGGTCACCAGTTTCGGAGCTGCTGGGCTAATTAGTTTAGCTCTACTTGGCTGTACATGATACATATACTGTTGAGAAATTGTTTGTAATTCAATTTTTGTCAAATGAAAAACTAATTTAAATCACTAAGGGAACTTTTATTTAAAGAGACCCTGGAGTAAACCCTATTATAATGCAAAAAATCTTATTGTTGCTGTTGGAAATAGTTATTAGATTTGGATCTTGTAAATCTGGTCACTTTGGATTTTCTTATGGTGAGCACACAGCCAGGCAGATACTCCATCAATGGTCTGAACTGGTCAGGGAGGACTCTGGCTTGGGTAGAAGAAGTCCTGGAAATCATAGAACAGCTCAGCCTAAGACATTGACATGTACTGCCAGAGCCCATTATCACCAACTGCATGGATGAGCTGCATGCCATCCTTCAGGTCCTGGACACCGGACAAAGCAGAAAGAGGTAGGGCATGGTGATGAATGTGAAGAGGAGATTGGGAGCTCCTACTCCTTCTCCAGGTGAGAATGGGGGAGGAGATAGAATGGGGATCCTTTTGCTTCCATTGTTGTTGTTGTTGTTGTTGTTGTTGTTGTTGTTACATGCTATCAAGTCGGTATCCAATTCATAGCGACCCTATGTACAACAAACGAAAACACTACTGTCAGTGCTTCTCTGCTATTCATAGAGTTTTCAATGGCTGATTGTTTTTTGGAAGTGGGTTGCTAGGTCCTTCTCTCAAGCCTACAGCACGTGGTGTTCACAGGCAGTCTCCCATCCAAGTACTAACCAGACCTGACCCTGTTTAACTTCCGAGATCTGACAGGACTGGACACCACAGTAGTAAAGCTGCAGGCCACACTGTACTATGGGGACTTCCATTATAGCAAATCTAAAACTCTTCTTTAAAGTCTGGGACTGTTTGGAATTAGGATCCTCTTGTATACACAATAGGGGAGGAGAAAAAAGCAATAGAAAAAATAGAATAGGAATATAGGAGAGGAGAGGTTTATATGGACTCTTGTACAGTAAAATCTCAGTAGTTTGGGCCTTGCTTATTTTGAACTTGTAAATATTCTGGAAAAAGATAGCATGGAATTTAATTGCTCGTACTAATTTTTTTCTGTAGAAATTAACTGTATAGTGATGTAAAGGAGAATGTTTAAAACTCATGAAAGATATATTTTGCATCTGAAAATGAGCTATTTTGGTGCAGAAACATCATTTTACACAAAGAGTTCATATGTTAGTTCAAGATGGTCCTTGTTTAATCAGTAAGGCCAGATAAGATTCTTCCCTGCTGAAAAACTAAAATGTTTCCTTGTTACATGAGGAACAGAAACAGAAGTAAACAAAAAGCAAAGATAAAGCAAACAAAAACCTATGTATCTATTTGTCAATTTCATAATAATTTATATTCATCCTTTATTAATCTGTATTAGTGAGATTAGTTTTTCTATGTGGAAGGTAAGATTTGAGCATAAATATCTATAGAAGGCTAGAATGTATAAAATAATGCTGCTCTCTTTGAAGTTAGAGCTTTCTCCTTTATAGTGTTACTTTTTACTTCTATTGCCCAGTGAGCCTTATAGTTAGTTATTTAGGCATCAACTACTGTGTCAGCTTGTAAAGAGAAGTAGTTGATGAGTAAAAAGGCTCATTGTCTTCACTTGGTGAAATGTGAAAAAGTGGAAAGGTGAAATGGTCGGAGACACTGGAACTTCATTTTGGGTTAGGTTATGACCTCTGACCAGGGCTTGGCATTTGGGGGCACATGTTTCTTCTTCCTTGGTTGGGTGTGCAAGGGGATGCATTTCTCTTCCCTAGACCAGTGATCTTCTCCCTGAGTTGTTAAAATTCCCAGATGGGTCTCTTTAAAGAGTCAGTGTTTAAAAATTGAGGGATTGAGTGAAACTGTCTTGCTTATTGTGTTCCTCTCCCCTATAGATTGTCAGACTTGAACCCCAAGGGAGAAGCTAAATGGACAAAGGCACAAGACTAGGGTATCTATGGTCCCTGGTTCTGTTGCATTGAGCTGACATAGAACTATTTGCTTTCTGGGGTCCCCCTGTGTCATGTCCCTAGTGGTAATATACAACAGAGACCCCAGCTGTAGCTCAAAGGATATGGGTGGGGGTATTTCTCCCTGAGAGTATTTGTGAAGTAGCGGGGTTAATTGATGGGAGTACAATGGGCCAACCTAGGGTTTTATATGTGTGTGGAGGCTGAGTTCTCCTTCCCACACATCTCATACTGGTCTGGGTTGTCCTTTTCCTTCTAAGGCTACTGTTTCTCAAGGTACATCTTTATTTTCCACTTTTTTTGTAAGACCCAGGTCTCTGCGTCCAGCCCCCTAATAGGAACCCAGCTAATCCCTTGAAAGGTTTTTCCAACTGAGACTTAAAGAACAAACTAAAGGGAGTGCATTTCCTCCCCAGGAGATTTGTTCTCCCACCTCCTGTTTATTGTGGACTGGTGATGATGAGGTTGAGGGAAAGGGTAAATACGAGTATTGTCATCAACTTTACTTCCAGCTGTGGCATCTTTGTAGTTTACTTTTTCCATTTGTAAAATGAAGACTAATTGTGGATGTGCCACTTAGAAGAAAGTAAAGAAGAATTATTTAGGGTAATGTAATCCATCTTGGTATCACTGAGCGAATTCAACAGGTACAATATTTCCTGAGTGCTCACTGTACTGGGCATCAGAAACACAGAAATAGTTTTTAAGAAGCCCCTCATCTTCAAGTTGCCCAACAGCATCAGGGCTGTTGGTGTTCCCCAGAGAATAGGGCTTTGTATGCATGGTGGGGGGCAACTTGGACAGTCTCCTTGAGAAGGACCAGGACAGGAAGAGATGCCTGGGACCCAGCATCATGGGCAGGTGTCCTTTTGGGGATTGTGTCCTGCATTGAGCTAGGCTACAGGGACTGAGCAAGTCAGGATAATGGAGTTGGGAGGCTGAGGATGGGACTCAGGGATTCAGCCAGCTGATCTCTTTCATCCTGATCCTTCTGTTTTATTGTCCCACAGGGTCTTTTCGGAATGATGGTTTGAAAGCTTCTGACGTCCTTCCCATCCTAAAGGAAAAAGTGGCCTTCGTATCTGGTGAGTGTTTGTGAACTTTCCTCTGTGACACACCTGGAGAGATATGTGTGTTCATGTGTGTTCAGATACTCACTTTCTGGTCTATTATAGAAGTAGGGGCTGACTGTTCTGCTTAGCATCTGCTTCCTTATTGCAGAGGCAGGCAAACAGAGATAGCAGGGCTATGGTTCCAGCTGGAAGTTCTGGAGGGCATGCACAAGGGTCCCGTGTTCCTCATACACTCCCTGCCCTGCAAAGGCCTTCCCTGCCCTGGCAGGATTTGCTGAGGATTGTGAGAGTCTCCAGTGGGAAAAGAGAATCCACCTCACATCTCCCCAGGTTTTACCCAGGCTTGTTTCTAAGTGGGTCATGGACAGGAGATTAAAATTTTTTGGATCTTCCTTATCTCTTTCCTGGCAAAGGGAACTCAAATGTTTATATTTAGGAGTTTTGTTCTTGTTTTTATACAAATAGTGACTTCCAAATATTTATTCCTGACTTCTCTCTCCTGTGCATCTTGTGCACCTGGACCTCTTAATATCTAAGTTAGGGATCATCAATCTACAGCTTATGAGCCAACCACTGCTTTTTGTAAATAAAGTCCTACTGGGGACTTTGTATATTTGCTTTGGTAGTGTGTTTGCTTCACAATGGTGCTATAGCAAATTGACACAAACTTGGCCACTCCAGTTTAGGCCTACTGGGTCAGAACCTCTGGCAGAGCCTAAGCCTGGGGCTGGATAATGGCTGGGTGAGTAATCAGGGATCTCACAAGCCCAAGTGTTATGCCTCATGCACAGAGCCTTTATTTCTGATTTTTCTTGTCCACATGGAGGGGCTGTGTACTCACAGGACAAGAGCCAGTACATTTCCCTAGTATAGGGGTTCATTCCACAGGTACTGTTGGCCTGGCTGATGGGCAGCAGCCAAACCATAGAGAAAGAAAGAGGAGGGAGCTATGGGGAAGGGGAAGCCAAGCACCAGTTATCTCCCACCTCATCAAAGAGAAGAGACCAACAGGTCAAGTGTCGATGTGGGAGATGAGGACAGCATGTGAGAAGTACCTAGAATCCTTTGTATGATACTGTGTTCTGTAGTATTAGTAGGAATGGTCTTTTATCACTGTTGTTGCTGCTAAGATGACAGAGATCAGGAAGCTGCCTTTCCTGTTCTTGTTAGGTTCTTGCATATTGTGTTAGACAGTGAGTCTCCTGTTACTGAAGATGTTGAGGCACAGGCTGAACAACCCCTCTGGAAGATCCTGTAGCATGAATTCAGTATAGGCAGAGGCACTGGTGAGACAACTCCTGAGGTGAACTTGGATTCAGAGTGCTTTCTGAGTGTGTGCAAGACCTTGTGTGGAAGTCTTGAAGGTCACTGGGCCATGCCAGACCCTGACTTCTGCTGCTCCCCAGGGCCTGGGCTCCTAGGACATGGCTTGCAGCCCTCTTCTTTCTGTTTTAGGGACCTTAGTTAGCCTGATGCTCTTCCTGTTCCCTAGCATCCTGCCTATTTTGCCCTTTTTCTCATGCCTGGCACTTCTTTCCCAGAAATACCTTCCATACACCTTCTGCTGGTTTGAGCCTCTCCTCCCTTTCCCATATCAGCTCCCACTTCACCCCCTCCAGGAGCTCTTCCTGAATTTAACACATAGATTCTGACACCATCTTCTTCTGCATCAGTTTGGGGCTTGTGTGGGAAGTCATGGTACACGCTGACATGGAAACCCTTGTTTCATTGTTCATGGCTTATTTTTCCCTATGTATTTTCAGTTAGAGCCCCGTGGCAGGGCTCAGCTAGGCCTAGGGAAGACCTTCCCAAGTGGTAGAGAGTTCTCTTCATAGAGCTCATGGAAGCAATGTGCCAGGACAGCAATCAGGGATGAGGCAGGAGTAACTTCCTGGATAGGGTGAAGGGGCTAGGAGTAACAGCTTCTCCTGTGTGCCCATGTGAGCTGAGCAGCCTGGATAAAGCTTGATTCTTCAGTGCCTGCAAGACCAGGAGTTTCTGGGCTTGGGGAACATTGCCCTTCCATGCCTAAGAAGGGCACTGTGAGTGCCAGGGAGATAATGACTGGCTACATTTAAAAAAGAAAACAAACAAACAAAAAATCCCTATGCATCCTAAGCTCTCAAGAAAACAGAACACAAAAATAAAACAAATAAAGAACCTCCCCCAATTAAATAATGCAGTATAACAGTTGCATTTCTTTCAGCAAAGAAAAGAGCAAAGCAAGAAAGGTGTTAGGCAGAGAAATAGACCTTACTTGTACCTACCCTCTGTTGCCAATACCCCAGCTTTGGCCAAGTGAAAGGAAAGCCTGCTACCATGGCAACGGACATCTGGAATAAGGCTGGCAGTCCAACTGCTTGTGGGCTTGTGGGCATGTGTGTGTGTGTGAGACAGTGGCTGTGGCTGTCCCTCAGTGTGCCTCCATTGTTCTGACCCTGCTGATTGTTCATAGCCTATGGGCTTTCTGGCCTTCCTGGCTTCCTTTGTGGTGCGTCCAACTCCCACTCACTGCATGCAGTCCAACTCCCACTCACTGCACGCATTGTCTCTTCTGTACAATCTTCTCCTGCAGGGCTCATTTTACCCCCAGGATCTTCCTGTGCATGTGCACCCTGCTTTTTGTCACTGCCTGGTGACTCTGCCTCTTTATCCCTCACTAACATCATTTTGCATTGTTTCTAGGGACACTCCATGCCACTGGGGTGCAATCTTTTGTACTCTGCACCTAAGTATCTCAAAATATGTTCCGTAGTCCCTTCTACAAAATGATCCTCAAAATAGGAAAGGAATTCTATTTTCAAATAAATTTGGGAAATGCTACATATTAAAGCCCCTCCTCCCACTTGGAATATTCATTAAAGCACATTAACATTTTAAGGCTCTAAGAAGTCCTTTGGGGGCTGGGATTTAGCTCAGTTGGTAGAGCGCTGCTCTGCAGTCTCTGAGGTCCTGGATTTGATTCCCAGTACCACAAAAATGGGACAAGGATATGGCAATTCACTCCCAAGGCAATCACAAAAAACAATCAGCCATTAAAACCCTATAAGGGTGGCTATGAGTTGGGCACAACTCTATGGCACCTAAAAACAACAACAATAAGAAATCCTTTATTTTTGTTTAATCAGGCCTTTTCCAACTACAAAATAACCTCATTCCCTCAAAGACCAAAAAACAAACCCTCTGTGTATCTATTAAAAATCTTACAGGACTATAGTCATGTGGACCATACTTTTGATGTACTTCCTGAAATGTATTCCTCCCCACAAAAAAACTGCCCTAAACTTCTTACTCTAACTGGAGCCTAATACCTCCTGAGAATATGAAAACCATTCTTCCTCCACTTTAATCAAACATCAACATCAATATCTCCCATTTGGCCTTGCCTCCTCCATCAGACCTGCCCTGCCCCGCCCCATCTCCACAGAAGGGGGATCATTGCCATTTCCAGAACATCTAATCATCCTGTCTCCCTCTTTTTTTTTTTTTTTTTTTTTGTTTGTGGTACTGGGGGTTGAACCCAATGCCTCACGCTTGCATGGTTTGCAAGTGCTGAACCACTGAGCTGCACCCCCAGCCCATTTTTTTACTTTTTGAGACAGGGTCTTGCTAAGTTACACAGACTGCCTCTTTATTCTCTGCAGCCCTATCCTGTACCTCCTAGCACTAAAGCCTCACACATGTAGGTAAATAGCAAGTACTTGTTGCACAAGTGAATTGCCCCATTGAAGATCATGTCACCACCTCTATTACCTTTCTAAACATGGCTACTCTTTTCTCCCACTCTCTGGGATACACCTATGCAATACACATTGACTTTAGCAGGGAGATCTCATTCTTTGTCTTTGCTTATCACCCTCTAATTTGAGCATCTATGTCAATGATCAACCAAATCCATCAGCTTCACTCCTGCTCAGCCCCCCGAGCACAGAGTCTTCCCCCCTCTACTTTGCTCATCCCTGATCTTGACTCTTGATATGTTGATTTATGGTCTTGTTCTCTTACATTTGACCTTTTCTGGTATCCTCTTGTCAGTTGGCAGAGGAATGGATATCAGAAGACCCCTCTTCTCTGGGGTCTTATGATCCAGCAGGACATTTCCCTACCCTCCGTGTACCCCCCCATGCACATTATGCACTAGCTCTATTCTTCTCTCATTGAAGCTCAAGCCCAGCACAGATACCATGGCCAGTCCTCTCAACACCTACCTTTGATCCCATATCATACTCAGTCCTATGGAAAATGAATACTGGTTCCATGCCTCTCTCCTTGTATTTGAATCCTACTTTGACCCTGCCCTGGGACCTCCTGTCTTATTTTTCCTTAAGACCAGTACCCCTCAGGCAGACTGAGCCCTCCATCTCCATGACTTATCTGTTTCCCCTCACTCCTTAGTTCTGTAGCCTGTCTAGAAGAAGGGGTGGTCCCACCCATTGTAGGCTGGACCCCTCCCCTTATATCCACTCTGAGGCCATGCTCTATCTAGTATCTCTTTCCAGCATAATGATTCTCTTCCTCTATGCTCAGTCTTCCTCTTCCTACAGTCTTGGAAGGTCTTTTCCATTCTGAAAAGTACAAGGCTTGATCCTGTTGCCTCTCTTGTCTCCTTATCCATGTTTCCTGAAAGGAGGTGATTATACTTCCGATTATACTTCCCCAGGCTTTCTTTCATCACTCCCCTTCCCCAGCCATGGGAACCTTCCCCAGCCATGATTCTGAAACTTGAGTCTCCAAGGTCAGAACTGATTCCACCTTGGCAGGGACAGTGCCAATCAACCCTCCAAACGACCTGCTAACCCTTTTCCTTCAGGGTCTCAACTCTTGATGTTCCCATGACCTTACTCATAATGTGTCCATGGAAGGTCAAGAGGAAAACCAACAGCTGAGGCAAAACAAACAAACAAACAAACAAACAACAAAAAAAACCACCAAAGAGTAAAAATACTTAGGTGATGAAATCAAGACTAGAAGAGAAGGTTGAGGCTCTCCCACCTTTTGAGAACCCTTCCATTTAACCCTTCTGTCTTCCTATAGTTGCTGGTTGGGAGATGGCAATCTTCCCAGAGACAGATGATATGAGAGTGGTTATCAGTACAAAGAACCAGGGCCAGCAGCATGGAAGGTCTGGAGCAGGGAGACCTGAGGCTCAACTGTACAAAGCTGCCCTGCTGGGGAAAGGGCGGGTCATGCTGTGTGACCTTGATCTTGTTTGATCCTTTCTTGCCTGCAGTCTCCTTGTTTCCTCCTCAGGGTATCCTGGATTGTTTGCTAAGCCTCCCTCCATCTGTGTGGGTTCTGGACCCCACAGTCAGAGGAGAATATTACCCTTGAGCTCACACTTTGGAGGAGCCTGGGTGGCTCTCCTTTCTCATAAGAGATCCTTTTCCAGAGGCCTGAGTTCATGCTAGGCTTCTTTCTAGTATTGCTGTGGCTGTGTCAGCCCTTCTTTCCTCTCCCATTAGATAGCCCTGGGTCCCCAGTCTGGTGATATCAATGGCTGCCTGAGATGAGAGGTGGGCATCTGTGGTCATGATGCAGAATGCCCTTTGTATAATAGCCTGTGACCTGTGGAGACATAGTCACTAACCCTCAGCTTCATCCCTGTCTGACCCTCCTGGGAAACTTGGTTCTGATTCCTGATTATAGTGTCTATTAATGTGTGAATTTTTGTTGTTGTTGTAAGGCAATTTTCTGCCTTCACCTCTTGAGTGCTGGGATTACAGGCGTGTGCCACAATGCTTGGCTTTAATGAATGAATTTTAAATCATAATAAATAGTGACTAAAAAGTTTGTGAAATAGACAAAAGAAAAAACAATTATCTAGAGTCCTATCTTCCTAATAACAGTGACCATCATTTTGGTGTACTCCTTCCAGCATTGTTTTTATGTGATATTTAGAAAATATTTATAGTCCTGGTATGCACATATACATTTACAGTGATTAAGACCTTGAGCATTCTTATTTCCGATAAGATTCAGGTGTTCTCCCAACAGGAGTGACAGGTGGCACCTCAGGCAGGTAGGTGGGCAGGGTAGCCTCTGGGCTGGGTAGAGAATTCTTAGTGTCTTTTCCATAAGCCTGAAGTCCCACCCCCCAGTAATGTTGTCCCAGATGGGTGGTCAAAGGCAAGCATGTCCAACCCAGTGCTTATGGACCACACGCAGCTCAGGGCAGCTAGTAATGAGCCCCAGAAAATCTTTTAACATTATATGTTTTTAATGTTTATTTTCTTCATTACCCGGCTTATTTATATGTACTGATTATATTATATAATTTATGTGTGCCTGCAGCCATACCTCTGTGGTGTCTGATCCTATAAGATCTCAGAAGCTAAGCAGGGTCAGACCTGGTTAGTACTTGGATGGGAGACTGCCTGGGTACACCACGTGTTGTAGGCTTGGGAGAAGAACTCAGCAACCCACTCCCAAAAAGCAATCAACCATTGAAAACTATAAATAGCAGAGAAGCATGACAATAGTGTTTCTTCTGTTGTACATAGTGTCGCTATGAGTCAAACACTGACTCTATAGCACCTAACAACAACAAAATTTATGTTTAGCCCAAGACAATTCCTCTTTTCTCAGTGCAGCCTAGGGAAGCCAAAATGTTGGATATCCCTGCTCTCAGGCATTCTCACCATGGTAGTTCATCTCAAGCATCTTAGGTTGTTGTTGTTAGGGGCCTTTGAGTAGGATCCTACTCATAGTGACCCTGTGTACAACAGAATGAAATACTCCCCAACACTGTGCTATGCCCGGCACTACTGTCAGTGCTTCTCTGCTATTCACAGGGTTTTCAGTGGCTGATTGTTTCAGGATTGCTTTGGGAGTGGGCTGCCAGGTCCACCCATCTTTCAAATGCTGGGGACCAAACCCAGGGACTCAGAAAACACTAAGGAGCACTCTATCAACTGAGCTAAACCCCAGCCCCTCCCACCTTATAGGTGTCTGCATAGAGAAGTGACTGGAGGTTAATGTCCAAAGGCAAACATTTTACACAGCCCACTTTCTCAATAAGAACAGTTGTAACCACCTTATGTCACATGCGCAGAGAGCTCTACTTTTCAAAGTGCTTCCCCACATGCCATCTCATCAGTCCTTGCAATAACTGCGGTGTGCCCACCATTACGTTCATCTGCTTTTTACAGATGAGTCAGCAGAGACTCAAATCACACACATTACCTGTATCCAGCCCCACCACCTGGTCCTAAACATTGACCAGTTTTTCTGGGTACCATCTTGCCTGTTCTTGTGACACTCAGAATTCTTTTGCCTCTGTTGCCAACTTTGCTGATACATTTCTTAAACTCTCCCTTTTTGCTCACTGCAGGGGGCCGTGATAAACGAGGTGGACCCATCCTGACCTTCCCTGCTCGCAGCAATCATGACAGAATAAGACAGGAAGACCTGCGGAAACTCGTGACGTATTTGGCCAGCGTGCCAAGGTAAAGTGAATGGGAATGCTTATAGGGGAGCGGGGGCTGGGCTGATGTCAGTGAGTTGGAAAGAACCTCTATCCCTGCCAGGGGTTCCTGGAGTGGATTCTAATTATTCCTGGAATGTCATTGCCCATTGTTCATCTCATTCCCATCATTTCCATTGTTCCTCCTGGGATTCATGTGAATGAAATGAGAGCTGACAGTGGGAACTGTGGGCAAAGGTGAGAGTCGCAGGCTAAGTAGATCAGTCAAGGACCTGCAACAGAAGATAATGTGGCCTGGACAGAGGGGTGGGAAATTGCTGTTTACCTTCAAAATGAGGACTCTGTTGATCCCACTCTGGCTTGTGTAATGGCTTATTTTCAGAATGTCTGGCTAATTAATATGTTTGTGACACTTCGAGTTTGGGGTAAATAACTCCATTTATGTCACTCAGAAGAGTTGGCCCTTGGCTCAACCTAGGTCCTGCATTTTTTGCCTCCAAGGGCGGCAGTAAAAATTGGTTCTTGGGGATAGCAAGTAAATCTTACTCTCGTATGTATTAAGCATAGATACACATCTTGCACAGGCATAAAATGTGTGTGTGGTATTAAAATTTCATTGAGTGGACAGATTAGAGGGAAAAAGTCTTAAAGCCTCCTTCAAGGCAGAGGATGGTAATAAAAAAAAGATTGAGAAATGCTGTCTGGTGGTTCTGGCCATGGAGGTGGGTGGTGGAAGACATGCCAAGGGAATGGTTTATGTATTTGAGATGGGAGAGAAGAGGCCTTGGCTAATTAGAAAGTCATAGAATTTGTGAACTGGAAAAGCCCTTAGAAGAGACCTAGGCAAATATGTGTCATATTCTGTTTAGGGAACAAGCTGACATGGGATGTGAGTGGCTCGCAGGAGTCAGTGGCAGAGTTGGCTTGGAACTCACTCCTCATCACTCTAGCCCTAGTACTCTCTCCCCATCCCTCCTCTCAGCCAGCAAGGACTCTGTTCTCTGTCTCTTAGTGAGATCAAAGCCTGTGAGGTGCTGTGGCAGATAAGAGGTGATGCCTTGGGCTTTGGGAACCTTCATTTTGTCTCTGAATTTTATGAGAGAATTAGTAAATTACACAGATGAGCTATATATTCGGCTCTGCCTTTGTGAGGAGTCCTGGGATAATTTTTGAATGTGCTGATTAAGTTCTTAAAGCAGATGTTAAGTGAGGCAAGCATTACATTTCAGAGAGCTACAGGGAGGAAAAATGTAAAGGGAATTGTGAATGGTGATAGGCAGGTGGTAAAGGGGATTTTAAATGTTTGGGAGGATGTTGAATGGAGTGATGAGCCCTGGAGAGCTTCAAGCAGAAGTCTGTGAACAAACAGACACTGAAAAGTGTCTGGTTTTTCTCTTTATGGTATCCACTGGGAACCAGAAAAAAAAAAGTCTTCAGTAAAAGGAATTTGGATTATATCTGAAGATGAACTTCTAAACTTTGAGTGCATGGGACAATGGGTTGAAGAATAAGAGATTTTTTTCCCCCAGAGAGCTTTATATAGAACAAATACTCCTATCTGTTTCAGAGGCAAGGAGATGGACTAAATAACCCATGATTGATCTAGGTAATTTGGCAGTTTAGTCATCTAGGGGCTAAGCAGTTTTTAAAAGTACCTTCCCTAAGTATACTGCTAACAGGCATGAAACCAGGCACTCTCTAAAGCAATCTAAAAGAGAAGTTTTTATGGGGAATCATGATGGATTCCCAGTTCCTTTTTTGAGGGACAAGTACTCGGGGTGTTGAACTATTGAACCCAGGGCCTTGCACATGCTAGGCAAGTGCTCCACCACTGAGCTACACCCCTAGTTCCTTCTTTATTTTTATTTCGAGACAGGTCTCATTAAGTTGCACAGGCTCTTTCTGGCCTTAAACTTGAAGTCCTTCTGCATTTGCTTCCCTTGTTGCTGGGACTATAGGCATGTGCCACCAAACCCAGCTCAGATTCTCAGATCTTTTAGAGCCAGAAGACATTGGTATCCCAGGAGGATACATTTTTCTTCTTTGTGCTCCCATTATATACCTGCCACTAACACAAGAATGAAAAGGGAAAGAATTGGAAGAACACTTTGCTTTATTCTGGGTTGTTAAGCAAAGATTGGGGCAAAATGGATTGGAAGCAATTAAAAAAGAAAAGATTTCCACTGAGAAAGAAGCTCCTAAGGCTAAGAAGCACATGAAAAAATGCTCAATATCCCTAGCCATTAGAGAAATGCAAATCAAAACAACTGTGAGATTCCACCTGACTCCAATAAGAATGGCCAAGATCAACGAAACAAATAACAAATGCTGGTGAAGACTTGTTACACTATTGGTGGGACTGTAAATTGGTTCAACTACTTTGGAAATCAATATGGAGATACCTCAGAAAACTAAACATAGAACTGCCGTATGACCCAGCTATACCACTGCTGGGAATATACCCAAGGGGAGATGAGTCATCATACCACAGAGGCACCTGCATCTCTGTATTCAATGCAGTACTTTTCACAATAGCAAGAATATGGAATCAACCAGATGCCCATCAACAGAAGAATGGATAAAAAAGTCATGGTGCATATACACAATGGAATATTACTCATCAATAAAAAAAAAGAATAATGCTATTTGCAGCAAAATGGATGGAACTGGAGAATATCAGGTTATAGGGATGAACACAAGCTCTAAAAGAAAAATATCATATGTTCTCACCCATATGTGGGAGCTGAATCTTACTTAAAGAAAAAATCCTATACATAAGTTGATATATAAAAATGTACAGTTAAACTTGGCATAGAAGGGTTAATACAATTGGTAGAAAGAAGGAGTGAGGAAACTAGGAAAGGGAAGTAAAGATCGTGGAAGGTGGGATGGGGAAGAGAAACAATGTAGAGGGATAAAAGGGGAGAGGATAATCTCAGTGTAAATGATGCAACTTCATGAGTACATGGGAAAAATAGGGAAATATAACCCAAATATGCAGACAACTTTTACTATATATTAGTCAAAAGGTTCTATAAACCTCATAAGTTAACAAAAGTGTAACCAGCAGTGATATAATAATTGCACAATGGAAAAAGTAAATGCTGTGTTACTCTCTACCCCAGCAACATTTACCAACAAAGGGAAAAAAATAAGTGATTTAAATTTTCTCTTTACGTTTTAGTGTTCTAATTTTTTCCACAATAAACATGCATTTTTTGTGGGGGTGTGTGTGGTACTGGGGGTTGAACCCAGGGCCTCACACTTGCATGCTGTGCAAGTGTTGGACCACTGAGAAGCCACCTCCAGCCCATTTTTTTTTCTTTTTACTTTTTGAGACAGGGTCTCCCTAAATTATGCAGACTGCCTCTGGTCTCGAACTTGCGATCCTCCTGCCTCTGCCTCCCTGGCGGCTGCTGGGATTACCAGCGTGCACCACCGCACCTGGCTCTGAACATGCATTTTTGTAATCTGAGAAAATTATGAACTGAATGTGAAGGCAAGTATTTTAAAAAAAGATTTCTGCTGGATGAGGGGAATGAAACACAAGAAGGGCTAAGAGGAAGATAATGAAAACAAAGAAGAAGCAATGCATTATCATCAAAGGATCCTATTGCATGTCAGCTCTGTTTCTCAGATGCAGTCACCAGCATTGCATCCTGTGCTCTTGGAACAGAGAGACTGGCAGGTAACAAGCAAGAATGCTGTTATCACCTTCAGTAGGAATAATTATTCTGTGATACATGCTGCCTTTCTCCCAAGGGACTTATATTCACTGGGAGTGTGATTACCTGGTTGGCAGCAGTCTGTCAACAAGTTGTGCCTGTTGGTCACTTCTTATTCTCATGGCTGCCAGTTTACAAATATCAACTCATGGAAACACAATCTGCAGCAGAATTTTTCTAAGGACAATGAAGTTTGGTAGGAAAACTGAAGAACTTAGCTGGCAACTCTCCTGCCCAGCCATGGCTTTAAGAGAGAAGGGGACCTGTGAAAACAAACAGCTGGCTTAGGTAGATGACTTTTATGAGAAGAAATTAGCTATTCTGGGTCATGGTCCAGAATGCTTAAAAGGATAGATTTCTGTTTGGAGATGGAGTATTTACTACAGGCTGGTGGGATCAAGTCTGTGGACAACATTCGATATTCATTTATTCATGAAATTATTTATTATTTAACAAATATTTAGGGCCTCTATATGTTCTAAATATAGTGAGGATTTATAGTGAGCTGAAAGAGGCATTTTGAGGAAGTTAGGGGAAACCTGGATGTCTCCCTACACAGTACCAAACCAATGACAATAAAGGGAAGCAGGGGAGCACAGGGTGTGCCTGCACTGGTAGCATGAGATACAAACCAGCCAGCAGAAGACAAAATAGTTAAGGAGAAGGGAGTGATGAAAGAGGATCTTGGAATCTAAGAAACCAGCCTGTGTGATGGTCATTTTGGGGTACTGTTCTAGAACAGATGATTAAAACACCTGATTGTGATAATTTAGAAATGAATAGAATGAAATAGTCCTGCTATCTGCTATGCAGGGCAGGCCATGTACGGCCTACTGCATTCAACTCTGCAGCATTCTACCTGCCAGTCCCACAAGCTGGTCAGAGTGCTGTCAGAGGACCACACCCACTGAGGCACCCATAAACTGTGTACTGCAGTTGAAGGAATGATGAGTATCTTCTGGCAGGCATGAAGATGGAAGAGAAAAAGTGATTCCTAACTGAGCACTGTGGCACATGCCTGTAATCCCAGACTCAGGAGGCTGAGGCAGGAGGATTATGAGTTTAAGGCCAGAGGCAGCCTGTGCAATTGAAAAAGACCCTGTCTCAAAATAAAGTATTAAAAAATGGGCTAGGATATAGCTCAGTGGTAGAGCACTTGCCTAGCAGGTGTGAAGACCTGGATTCAACCCCCAGTGCTGCGGGGAAAAAAAGGGATTTGTAACTTCAGATGTCAGGAGAGCTGCCACAGAGAAGAGGGAATGGGCATCATCTCTGTTGCATCCTGTGTAGAAGTCAGAGATCAGACTCAGAAGTAGAGAAAGTACTGCCTACCTGGGAGCTGTCCAGCAACAGCACCATCACTTCTGGTCAGGTCCCTGGAGACTGGATGATCTTTTGTTAGGGATGCTGTAGAAAGAATTCCTCCCCTGGATTGGAAGTGAAATTAGATAGTTTCTAAGACTTTTTTCTGCCCTGAATTCTAGGTGTGATATTGGAAAAAACATACATCATAAAGTTCAGGACCTCATATTACCACCTCCTACCAAGAGAGACATTCCTCCAGCTACCTAAATAACTTGAGGCCTGGAATCTTGTCTATACCTCCAACTGTAAGAGAACTGATTCAAGTCTCTTTGGGTTCTGGGTAGGACTTTGGGGACATCGCTTGGTACCAGGGATCATGCTGGGGTGTAATAGTTTGGATCAGTCCTGAGTTATTTTTTCAGGGTTGGGTCCATCTCAGCCTGAGATGAGTCCCATCAACCTTCCCTGTTGTGCTTTTGATGAGTTCAGTTATCTATGTCCTGGGTCCTTTCTAGGTCTTGTGGTACATCATTCTGAGGAATCATAGAATATTAGGGTAGGAAAAGACTTTAAAGGTCTTCTAATTTGACTCAATTCAACAAGCATTTATTGGGTACTTACCATGACCCCAGTCCTGGGTAAGGATCTCAGTGAGTTCTCATGCTATCTTTTCTGACTATCACTTATCCTACACTTATCTAGCACTTTTTTCCCCTTCTGGACTGCTATCTGCTTGCAGTTTGTAGTATGTGAAAGGAGTGGAAAGGAAATGCTCAGATTCGATTAGCTGATGAATGTCTCTAGAAATTGAGAGACAGGATCAAAGATGCGTCTTGAGAGTAAACAAGTGCTTAAGCATAGCCCACAGTGTAGATTATTGGGAGCTGACCATATGCTTGAAATGGTAATTTCTAAATACTACTTCTTATAAAGAATTCTGAGTTATTTTTATTGCATCGAATTCCTCCTTTTCATCATCATTCTTATCCTGCTTTGTCTCGAGCATCTTTCTGCTGCTCCTAAGGTCACCGATTGCTGTACGTGCCACTTGACTCTGCTCTTAGCACTGGTGCTGAGATGCTGAGTGTTCTCTTAAGGATTGCAGGTGTCATATCAATGAGGAAAGATGACAAGAAATTAGGATGGGTTATTCTTTAGTGCCAATCAAACCAAAGTGCCTTTATTTACAGCTTATTATTTAATAACATTTGCTCTTTTATTGATTCCAGCAAAAGATAAATTGGGCTTAAAGCCAGAACTGTCTTTGTGCTGCATCACCAAAAAATAAGAATAAGCAGAGAGCCAGAAAGACAGGTAAACAAAGAGGATGTAAAAACTGCAAGGGTTTCCTTCCACTATTTTCAGCATGAGATATGCAAACAGTCATCATCAGATGTGTTGTGTTGTTAGGACTGCCAAGATGTACTGTTGGTGCCCTGCCCTTTGTTCAGGGACTATCCATTAGAGAAGGATGCAGGGAGGAATCAAGGTGATGGAAGGAGCAGAAAATAGGGCCAATGAGAACATTGAGATCACATTGTTATATTTATGTTTGCCTAAAACTTATACCCTTTAAAATATATTTTAAATTTCTTTTGTTGCCTATGTATGGACAGTTTATAATTTCTATAATAGTTTTCACCTTGTACACACATTTTTCAACAATACCAATTAAGTATTGATAGCTGTATGTAACACTAGCCTCAAAAGGCAAAATAGTACTCTACTATGTGGCTAAGGAACATAAAGTCACAATAGTAATGCCATTGTTGGTTACCACCTTCCTTAGAGTCATGTCAACCTCTGCAGAAAAGGGTGGAGGGAGACACATCTTAATACAGAAGGAAGATTTAGGCTTTGTGTCCTACCTCTACCACTTTGGAGTCAAGAAACATGTGGCTACTCAACCTAAGTAATTTGAGAAGACTTTAACTGATGGACAATTTTTGCAGGTATGGGCAGATACGGGGAAACCACCAAGGTTTGAAAGAGCACACAGACAGACATGAACCCTTCTAAGCCTGGAGGACAAGGCAAGGATCAGACCCTCCAGTGTGGAGAGAGAAGTCTACTATGTGAGAGGCATTAGAAAGGAGCCATGTGCTTCATAGGGAGATGCTACCAGCTTATAGGGAGTCTCTGGTGGAGACAGGGTACTTGATATCATGACCTCATTCTCCTCCCTTCTCTAATCTCCTGTCACTGTTTATTATTGGCTGAGTGCATCCAGCAGCCAGATGACAGGAGCCTGCTGATATAGTCCAGGTGGATTGGCCTCCCTGGATCCTGGGTGGTGGTGGGGTGAATGGAGAATGAATTCAGAGGCGCCAGTGGAAGATACATGGCACAGAGTGAGACCTTGTACATATTATTCCACATTTTTGAGTCCAACATTCTGATTTTTAATTTGGGAAAAGAATGTTCATATTATAAAGATGTTGTGAACAAATTATCCAACAATCTTTTTGTTGTACCTAGGCACTCAGTAATTGTTACTCTGGTCCCTAAAGGAGCATAATAGTAATACTAATAACAATAACATATATATATATATACACACACACACACACACACACACACACACACACACACACACACACAGAGCAGTATTTGCTATGTAAGGAGAATAGATGTAATGCACACAAAAGTTACAATGCATCATAATAAGATGAGCACTTGCCAGCTTGCCCCTCCAGCTTCTTTCCCAGAAATAACCACTATCTGGAGCTTTCTGTTTATATTTCTTTTGCCTTTTTTGGTATAGTTTACCACATGTTTTCATAAACAGTATATTGTTTACTTTTGCTTGTTTGAGGGCTTTATAAAAATGATACTATGCCGTATGTAGTTTTCTGTGATTAGCTTGTTTGAATGTTGTGATTGGCAACAACATGGATGAATCTATAAGCCCAAACTTGAGTGAAAATGAAACTTAAATTTTGATTCTGAAGGCTCATAATAACATTATTAATAGAAGATTAACAGGGTACTAAAGTGTCACTTGAAGTTTTTCTTAGTTAATTCAAATGAGGAACAGCAATCATGATTATTTTTCTCAATACTTTGAATAGATGTCACAATTGATATCAAAGAACAAGTGAAATTCTTTTCAATTTATTGATTGCTAGTAAGTTAAGACTGTCAAGTGCTTACACAGTGCCAGGCACACTGTAGATCCTGCCAGTGCTAGCCTGCTTCTCCTTCTGTGGTCTGAGGGAGTCTGGCATGTGCATCAACATGAGCAGCATGTGAGGTAGGAGCTCAAGTACAGGGCTGAGCCCACATGGTACCTCCAGCATTCTTGTTGACTGGGAGTGGGTAAGCTTGAAATGGGAGGTACTCTGAGAAGACACTGGAGCATTAAGGGAATTTTGCCAAAAGTATAAGGGGTAGCAACAGTCCAGGCAGAGGGAAAGTCTCAGGAAGAGGATAGAGCAGGTACAAAGGAGATCATGGGGTTTTCAAGTTAAGTTCCAAAATCCAAGAAGGTCTTTTTCAAAACTCATGAGATCTTTTGAGAATGGTGGAAACAGAAAGACATGTAGGAACTACATGGGTTTGGCTGAGAAATTTTTTTTCTGTTGTTGTTGTTTTGTTTTATTTTATTTTTGCAGTACTAGGGGTTGAACCCAGGGCTTTGTGAGTGCTGGACTACTGAGTTACACCCCTCAGCCCATTTTTTTATTTTTTGAGACAAGGTCTCACTACATTATGCAGACTGCCTCTGGTCTTGAACTTGTGATCCTCCTGCTTCTGCCTCCTGAGTTGCTGGGATTACAGGCGTGTGCCACCGTGCCTGGCACTTGGCTGGGACATTTTACTGATAGAAATAAAGAACAGTTGAAGAGCTTTTCAGCTGGAGAACAATTAAAATAGCATTTTAGAAGATTCACTCTGGCAGCTGAGTGGATGATGAATGGAGAAGGAAGCTAGGAAATGGAGACATAGTTGTAGTAAAGCAGGCTAAAGATAATAATAATGACTAATATTTATTGATCACTTACTAGATTGACTTCATGCACTGTTAGAGGTATTGTACATGCATTAACTGGATTTTTACAGCACTTTGAAATTGATATTACTATTATTGTTATCATTGCCATTTTACTTATGTGGAAACTGAGGCTCAGGGAGGTTAAATAACTTGCATATGGGCACTCATCCAGTGTAATTTGAAGCTAGATGTTCTAAGCCTACAGCCTGAGCATTTATCCACTAAAGAGGTAAGAAAGCCAGAGTGAAGGAAGAGACAGTAATGACAGAGTACAGGGGACTGATTTGTGGAGTGAGAAGGTGGATGGGCTAACACTTGATTAGAACAGAAGGAAAAAGGAAGAGGGTGGTAAGGAGTTTAGAGGGGTAGATGTTTTTGACAATGGTCGGCATGGACCTCCTTTGCTTCAAACCTACTTTCATGAAGGTTCTCTTTTGACTTAGTTATGAAAGTAGCTATAGGTGGGAAATGCAGGTGGTAATTGCCTCAAACCTAGGCTTTTGCTGGCCAAGGCTGCTGTGAGACTGTGGAAGTTCGGGACAGTGGAGAGGGTTGGGTTAGGGTGGGTGCCTTCAAGTTTCTCCCCCAGTGTTTGTATTCAGTTTTAGGCAAGCAAACTGTTCATTTATGCTCATCTGTGGAAGAAAGTGAACTGTCAAAAGCAGTTAAGACCATGTTGTTGTTGTCAGGTGTCCTTGAGTTGGTGTCTGACTCATAGTGCCCTATGTACAACGGATGAAACACTATTGTCATGCTTCTCGGCTATTCACAGGGTTTTCAGTGGCTGATTGTTTTTTGGGAGTGGGTTGTCAGGTCCTTCTCCCACATACAGCACTTGGTGTTCCCAGGTGGTCTCCCATCCAAGTACTAACCAGGTCTGACCCTGCTTAGCTTCCAAGATCTGATGGGATTGGATGCCACAGTGGTACTGCTACAGGAAGTTAAGACCATAGGGACTATTTAAAAAGAAGCTTGTCACTGGCAGATATCCTGAACATAAAGCTGTATTGACGGGGTGGGGGTCTGTTGTATTCCAGTGACGGTCATCCTGTTGGCTTTCCTGGCATCTGGGGTGTGTCTTCACATGGCTGCCTGTCTGTTTCTACCTTCTGTACTACTCTGGTGTCAGGAGTACAGTTCTAAAATTAGTGTTCAGTTAATATGCATTTTGAGGTTGCCCATTCCACTGCTGTAGGACTTGGCAGTTCTTCACTGTTCAGATGGGGCTGAAGGGATAGAGGGGCTCAAGGAAACACAGTGAAAAGAAACAGGTCATAGGGAGGAGAGGAAGGAGCCAGGCATGATACTTCAAGTGCAGAGAGACAAGGCTTTGTAATTCCCTGGAGAAAGATAACGCAGGCAATTACAGGCAGAAGTCATTTGATCATGAAGTGACTGTGAGGAGTAGCCTTGGGTATTCCAGGAACTAGTAAATGCCTTTAGAAGATAAATCAAGGACCTTGCCCTGGATGAAAGGAGTCTGAGTTAGAGGGGATGTTGTTTTTCTTCACGTGCGTCTTCCATGTATCCTTATAGAAGGGACTTTGGGCATTGCCATCGACCTAGCAGAGTGGAACCATGGGCTAGTGAAGGAAAGAGTGGGCTCAAGGAAAAATACTGAGACCTGGAAATTCTGCAAACAAATTTACTCACCTGTAAACATGCATAAAGGTATCACCAACCACAATGGGAGTGAAGGTTACATGAGATGACACATATGAAGTACCTCATTCAATATTTAGCACACAGAAAGGGCTGATGGCAATTGGCAGTTTCTTTACCTTGCCTTGATTTAAAGCAAGGACCTCATTTTCTCATTTGTCCTTCATTGTCCCCAGCCTTGGCCTGGAGTTTAGCTCAGTTCGTAGAGAACTTTCTCTGTGCACTCTGAGACCCTGGGTTCGATCCCCAGCACTGCAAAAATGGGAGAAGGACCTGGCAGCCCACTCCCAAAAATAGTCCTCAAAACAAACAGCCATTGAAAACCTATGAATAGCAGAGAAACACTGATATAATGCCAGGCATGCCCCAGTGTTGGGTAGTGTTTCCTTCTGTTGTACATACAATCACTATGAGCCAGACCTGACTCTATATCACTTAACAACAACATCCTCAGCTCTGGATAGTCAAAGTTAGGGTTAGAGTTATGCTTATGTTTAGGATTAGAGCTAGTAGTAATAGTAGTAAAGCTATAGGGCCAATAACATTTGTTGTTGTTGTTGTTAGGTGCCGTCGAGTCGGTATCCGACTCATAGCGACCCTCACAGGGTTTTCAATGGCTGACTGTTTCAGGATTGCCTTGGGAGTGGATTGCCAGGCCCTTCTCCCATTTTTGCGGTGCTGGGAATTGAACTCAAGACCTCAGAGACTGCAGCCCAGTGCTCTACCGACTGAGCCAAATCCCAGCCCCAATAACATTTAGTAGACTTATAATAAATACTGAATGAATGAATGAATGTATATGCCAATAGTCCTGGCCTACCTTTTAAATTAGAAAAATATTTCTTTATTTTAGAAAATAAGTGCAGAAAAACATAAATAGCTTTTTGAAAAGTACTCATAACTACCTCCTAGAGATAATAAAACTTAATATATTGTTATATTTCTTTCCTGTCTTTTAAAAGAACTTTTAAAAAACACAATTGAATCACGTTGTTGACTCAGTTGTCCTTCTTCCCATTTAGCATTATATCATAAGAATATTTTCAAAATGTAAAAAATTTGCTTCTTGGGATTTTATCTTTTTTTTTTTTTTTTTGAGACAGAGTCTCACTAAATTATGCAGACTGCCTCTGGTCTCAAACTTGTGATCCTCCTGCCTCTGCCTCCCGAGTTGCTGGGATTGCAGGCATGCACCACCATGCCTGGTGGGGATATATCACATTTTAATTATCCCTAATGACAGACATTTAAGTCATTTCCAAAACTTCATTGTTATAAATAATCCTCAATACGTATTTTTATATATAAAGCTTTGTCTATATCTTAAGTGGTTTCTTGGTTAAGAAGAAGATTTGTGATAATCGTGGACATTTTTTAAGGCTGATGAAACAAGTCATCAAATTCCTTGTCAAGTTACTTATACTTCAAGTATGACTTGCCTTCAACTTCTAATTCTTACATTTCCTCATATTTGCTCATCATTGCCCAGGAACCACTATCCAAACATTGTTCCTACCATCATTAGAAAAATCCAACTTAGGGTTGTATATTATGCACCTAAACCTGATCTTATAAGACTTATAAGACTTATAAGACTAAAGGAATGGGTCACAGACCCTACCCTTTGAAGGCTCCCAGCCTTGGATTCTTTTTACTTCCCTAAATTAATGCATCCCCTTCATGGGGACTACACATGAGTGTTTAGAGCTGATATGTCATTGAGAAAGGGCTTGATTATTGTGTCTTTGGTGAGCTTTTAGTTTCCCTCTGCATGTGTTTCCACTCCTTAATTCCTTATGCAACCAGTCTCTGGCTTGGCTCAATATAGCTGTCAATATCCTCTGTGTCCCACTGAACTTATGTCTTTATCTTCCCTCCATCAGAAAAGCTAGGCCTCCTGGGAGGTTGTCTCTGAGCAGCCATGCCCAATGAGTCTCTAAAGCTTAGGTGTGGCCATTTAATTTTTCTTTTAGGCTGCTGAAGTCTAGAGCTCACCGAGAGCAGGCTGATTAGGAAGGTGAAGTGTCTGGTGTCACCTTGATTAGGTAAACTTCAATGTGTCAGGTGAAATAGGATCCAATGCATTCAGGCTTTTCTGAAGTTCATGCTAGGTAATCAGGATGATTTAAATTTAGCTGGAATTCATTTGACTGGAATGTTGGAAATAAGGGAGTTCCTTGAATATAGATGCTGAAAGACAGTCTCACACTGGAGAAAAAATATATATGTTTCTCAATTCCTGGGTTCCAGATTTGGGGCTATTTTTCTCTCCCCCATTAATAGGATCATTTTCAGCATGGTTTTGCATTTCTCTCCTCACCTGTCATTGTTTAGGTCTTATAAAGTGGCCTTCCACTGGTGTTTGGGTTTGTTATGTTTTCAGGTGTCTATTAGATACTTTTAGCTCAGTTAGATTGCTGCTCTGCACTCTCTGTGGCCCTGGGTTTAACCCCCAGCACTGCAAATTTTGGGAGAAGGATGTGGCAGCCCACTCCCAAAACAATCCCTAAACAAGTAGCCATCGAAAACCCTATGAGGGTCCCTATGGCATGACCCAACTGAACAGCGCCTAATAACAACAACATTAGATGCTGATGCTTCATCTTATTGCACTAGCTTTATACAGAGGCAATTTAGATATGCTGCCACCAAGTGGTAGAATACCTCAACTCGGCTGCCTAAGAAGACAGTTATTAGAGGCTCCCAATGGTAATAGTCTGTCCTCTGTTCATTGAGCCTTGTGCTTTTCTGCTTTACATTTTAAATGCGTATTGAAATAATAAAATTTAAGTAATAATAAGCAACAATTATCATTTCTCAACTACAAAATGTGTTTAATACAAGCTTTCTCAGAGAACTATGTTGTTGTTAGGTGCCATAGTTGGGTGCAACTCATAGTGTTCCTATGACCTTATCACAACAGAACGAAACACTCCCTAACACTGTGCCATGCCCCGCACTATGTCAGTGCTTCTCTGCTATTCATAGGGATTTGATGGGTGATTATTTTGGGATTGTTCTCGGGAGTGGGATGCCAAGTCCTTCTTCCATTTTTGCAGTGCTAGAGGTTGACCCAGGGCATCAGAGAGCGCAGAACAGCACTCTACCAACTGAGGTAAACCCCAGCCTCAGAGAACTATAGTAAACGTTAAATAAAACATTCTTTGTGTCGGGCATGGTGACATACACCTGTATTCCCAGCACAGGCTGAGTAGGGAGGCTGAGTCAGGAAGACCATGTGTTTAAGGCCAGTCTCCAAGGAGAAAAAAAAAAGTTTGTGAAAATGGCAAGCCAGGGCATGTAATAATTACCAGCTGAAACTGAGAATTTATAATGATGCTATTTTGGAGGAAAGTGCGTATATATAACCTTTCTTTTATAAAATCAAATCTTTGAAAAATTAAAAGAAAAACAAAAAAAAACTCATTCCATTGGTTTATCTTCAGTCTTAGAGTTGAAATTCCAGTTCCCTGAGCATAAAGATCTCTTAGAACACCCACCGTCTTACTTACTGTTCTTACGATCCACAAATGTTGAACCTTTCCTTTCAAACACTATTTTCCCCTCTGAACATGGAGGATGAGAAGATAAGAGAAACATAGTTTTCAGGGCTTTCTGTTGCTGAGAGTATTACTGGGGGCAGACCCCTCCTTCCCCAGTGTGCCACTATCCTTTACTGAAGGAAGATGTCCATTCACCTGCCTCCATTCTCATTGCTTCTGGGATTGCTTTAGATGATTTCTTCAGAAGTTCTTTTTCAGTTTAGTTTGGTTTGGCTTTTTGAGACAGGGTCCCACTGTGTAGCCCAGGCTGGCCTCAAATTTATGATCCTCTTGCCTCAGCTTCTTGAGTGCTGGGATTGCAGTGATACACTGCCACAGAGCCCCAGAAGTTCTTTCTTAAACACCAAGAATTACCTAAGCCAAACAAGTAACTTGAACAAAATTAGAAAGAGACCTTTGAATCTAGAAAACTCATTGTATAGTGGACAGGGTCTGGTCTTTTCTATGAGATCAGGTTGTCCACTGGGCTTTCTCTCAGATAGTAAACCTCCCAAAAGTAGGAAGGGCAGCTCTTGTTGGTTGGCTTCAAGTTTACAGAGGATAACTTTGCAAGTTGATGGAAGTCAGTTAGACTGGGAGCTCCCCAGGGGCAAAGACACGGCCTCCTTGGGGCCAGTGCCAGAGAGTCTCTTCTAGACATGAAGTCACTGAGGCCTGATGAGGCCTTCTTCAGGATGTCCCCTTTTCCCATAAGAAGCTGAGAGGGAGCCTAGCCCTCTGTGGCAGTGAAGCATGCAGGGGGTTGGGAGGAGCAGGAATGGATTGTTTCACCAAGGAGGTGCATTTCTGTTTCTAAATTGGGCGAGGATGACGGCCAGTTCTCCCGGAACCCAGACAGGAGCACTCTGTCAACCTTGGTGACTCAGCTGGGACAAATGTGCTTCCAGATAATTTGCTGACGCAAGCCAAGTGTGTGTCCTGATGGCCCTGGTCCTTCTTGCCTTTTCTCCCAGTGCCGCCTCCTCTCTCCACTCCCACTTATTCTAGGTCACTTGAGGACCAGCCTTGGTTTTGAGAGCTGCTTAAAAACTCTAACACTGAAGCATTTTTCTACCTCTCATCTCTCAGACTGTTCTGTCCCCAGCTGGAATCTTATCTGTTCCCATCACTAGTCTTCGTGAGCTGGTTTTGGCCTAGTGCCTGAGGCAAGGTCTGAACCTGGTGCTGTGATGCACCCCACCCTGGTTCCCTGTGGGAAGAGAACGTCCTTGATCTCCAGACCAGGAGCTGTTTTCCTCTACAGGAAATTCAGGCTTCCAGCTCAACAGTGGAAGAGAAACTCCCTGCTATGGGCTTGGAGAAGGGCGAGGCCATTCCTCACCCCCGTCTAGCTGTGACCATGATGGAGTGCTCCATTAAGGAAATGGGACATTGGTTCAGATTTAATTCTGTGGGTACACAGGACAGTTTTTTAGTTCTCATGCCCACCAACCCAGAGGAGATAGTCAAATGATCCTTTGACTTTTTTGGGCTGCCCTAAACTTGCAAACTGATGGGGTAGGCTCGGGTTGGGGACTATTTCTTACCCTCAAGAAGGCTTGCAGCCTGGATCTAGGAAGAAGATAAAAACTCAGTGTTTCAGAGGCAGCAGTCAAGTAAGCTTACAAGTTAGATGACTTAATTAGAAATCATTTATTGAAGGCAAAAATCTGACCTAGATGGAAAGGAAGTAGATAGAATCCTGGAATTTGAGCCAGGAAGAGATTATAGAGGTTGGCTTGCCAGCCCCTTCACTTTAAAAGGGGGTTGTCTTGTCCAGAGGAGTGTGGTGATGTGCCCAATGCTACTCAGCTGGCTAGTGGTGCTGCTGGGGCTAGGGCACAAGTTCTAGTTAGCAGGGTTCACAGAGCAGCAAATGGGTCAGGGCCTCCCAGTGTCAAGAGTGAAGGGATTCTTCCACCCACACATGAGATTTCAGAACCTCTGAGCTACCTGTTCTCTGAAGCAGCCTGTTTTATTCTTATTCAGGGCAAAGATACAGAGCCCTTAATGCTGACCCCTATGTTCTGTTTAGGTTCTAAATATGCACCCCATCTTTGCAGGTACTTTCCTCTTTCTCTCCTTGACCTCTCTTGATGCTGCCAGGTTACCACAATTGCCTGGGCTATCATGGGGCTTGTCAGCCACAGGGACCTCATCAGTTCCCATTTCCAGAGCAACCTTGGCCAGGTGTCGGGTGGGGATGGCCTGGCTGCAGGCTGAGGGTCAACTGCCCTGAACTGGTTTGCAAAGCTCAGTCAGTGCGCACAGCCTGGAGGGTGACTTTGTGTGAGGTGTATGTGGTCTATGTTGGTGGGGATATTTGTGCATGTGCCTCTGTGTGCTTCAGGCAAAGAGATCTGGACTTTCAAGACATTGGTGGCTACTTAAGGAAAAAGAGGAGGAGAGGAGAGGAGGTATGCCAAGGCCAGCCCTAGGGCTTCTCCCTAGAGGAAGTGTGTGGCTTGTTAAAGAGGATTCTACCTGCCTTCCAGGAAAGCAGAATCCAGCTGGAGAGGAGGATGTAGCAGTGGGAAAAGAAATACCCATGAGAGCAGTAAAGTGTGCTGAGCCCAAGACAGTAACCTTCTAGCTCCTGGGTGGGTAGGGGTAGAGCTGCAGCTGGTGCACAGGCAACATTGTAGCAGCCTTCCCACTCCCATCAGTTCTCCCCTCCTTGAGTTAGAAGAGATCCCAGTGTCTTCTAGTGGAATCCCTGGGGCATTGCATAGACAGGTCACTCTGCAATGTGGACTGTCTTTGGCCTGTTACTCACAGATGTACAAGCAGTGATCATAATGAGACTTTTTTTTTTAGGTTAAAAGATGAATTGTTTTTCATCCAGTCTGACTGGGGGAGAAGGAGTAGATAAAGAAGGTAGAGGAGAAAGGCCTGGGATTTGCTGAGGAGGGCTAGGGAAGGTACAGGGCTGTGTGGAGAGACTGAGGGTTTTTCTTTCTTTTCATCTTTCTTCTATTTCATTTCTGCTTCATGTTCTGAGTGGCCCAGAAGGAAGGGTTGAACAACTCCTTGAGGGAGGATGGGAGATGGGACCAGAGGCTGCTGTCCTGGGCAGATATCTCAATTTCCTTTTCACCTACATCTGAACCCACCCCTCTGCCATCTTCCCTCTTCAGCCAGCTGCCCCAGACTTCTAGGAGCAATGGTTCAAGTCCTGCTAGAGATTCCAAGGCAGGCTTTACTTGGTTAGGGTTGCTCCTTCCCATACTATGTACCTGGCTCAGTAAATGGGTCTCTTCCCATGTGATTAGAAGTTGTTTCAGATTCTGAGAGGCAGCCAGATGACTTTGCTGATAGCAAACACATCAGGATTTATGCAGCCAATGCAGGCTGGCCCCTCAGAGGTCTTCCTCTTCAAAGACTGCACACTTTCACCCAGGGGTGCTATCCCTACACCAGGCCTAGAACTCTCTGGGATCCCCTCTGCTTTGGCATGCTCTTTTGAGTATCTTCAAGATGGCAAATTGTCCTTTCTGAATGCATCTCATTTTGAAAAGTGTTTTTTGTTTACTTATTTGTTTATTTGTTTGTTTTAAGGCAATATTGGAAATGGTATGTGGATGCAGAGGTTCCATTATGGGAGTTAAGGCCTCTGGACCCATCACTTTTTTAACGACACTTGGGAATGCTGGGTGTAACGTTGGGACCTGGATCTGTGCTGCTTAATACTTCACCACACCCTGTCCAAGTGAGAAAGAGACATAGCCACATCCCTGCTCCTGGTATTTGTAATCAGAGGGTATTTGTTTGTTTAACACCCCATCTGGGTAGAATTAGGTAGCAGGTTTTAAAGAGAGAGAAAACACCAACCTTCTTCATTTAGACTCCACTTTGGGTTCTTTTTCTTTTCTCTTCCTTTCTTATTTATTTATTTATTTATTTATTTATTTATTAATTAATTATTACTTTTTTCCCAGTACTAGGGAATTGAACCCTGGATCTCATACATGCTAGACAAGTGCTCTACCACTGAGCTGCACACCCAGGCCCTTTTTGTTTATTTTGGATTTTGAGACAGAGACTCAGTAAGTAGCACAAGCTGCCTCTAGCCTTGAACTTGTGATCCTCCTGCCTCAGTTTCCCAAGTTACTGGGATTACAAGAGTGCACTATGGTGCCTGGCCACTTTGGATTTCCCTGGCTATCTGATCAAGACAAGAGTTGGGTTTGCTTCTGGCAAACTTGAGGGTGAAATTGGCAAATGGTAATTTCAGAGCTGGACATGAGTAAATGTCTAAACTTTACCTTTAAGAGTACTCAGCCACAGCTGTGTGAGAATCATCAGGGATGGGGGAAAATCTACTAAAAACTATTAAGCCCAACTCCAGAACAGTCAATCAGAATCTCCCTACTTTTCAGAGGAGGAATTGGGGTTTAGATTTTAGAGTAAAACATCATCTTGTACTACCCTACCTTCTCCTTTGACTCTGATGTCACAAGTTAGAGGTGACGAGGCAAATGATGGGTTGGTAAATGGGTAGAAAAGATACCAATAATAATAACCTGGAAAAGAAGACACTATCTTCCACTAAAACCAAAGAAAAGCAAAAACCAAGTGTCTGGTAAATTAACATGGATCTTGAAGAGGCCTTGGTGACAGCTGAATCATATCCCAACAGAAGGCCAGCAGCTAATGGTGGACAGTCACTATGACCTGGTGGAGAAAGGTAGGTGGTGGGCAAAGGGAGTCCTTTAACCTCTCTCCTCCCCTTTGGATGTCCAGCAATGTAGGGGAACTCCCAACCATGAAGGAAGTGTTTGAGAACTGTCTCTGTGAGCAAACATTCATTCACAACACAGTGCTCCTTAGAGGGTGGCTCATTTCTCTAGGAGGGAGGGCCTCCTGCACTGTTCTTTTTACTACTTCTGATTATACCAATTAGAAAGCTCAAAGCAGGTGCTAATGTGTTGTTAACACTTTTCTTCAACACCTGCATACTTCTAACTGTTTAAGAAGTTGGGTGTGGCCTGCTTTGGGGCAATGAGTAGAGAATTACCAATGCTAGTAGAATAGCAATAAGGAGCAGAAAGCAGGTTACCTTTCTTTCTTCTCGGATTTAAACCTGAGAATTTAGCTCATGGAAGTATGTAAGGGCATGTGGGTACAGCACAGCTGTAGGGCGAAGTGGGAAGTAGAGTGTAGATGACTTGTTTAAGGCTGCTTTCCCTTTCTCCTATCTGGCCTCTGCTCATGGTGAACAACCTCTAGATGTTAAGTCTTTTTAGGAGCCATGGATAAAACTTTTTCAGATCCCCCTTCTACTTCATCCTGTGCTGTTTACCTGTCTGCACCTGTAGGACCAGGCTGGCAGTGTGGCATGGTCAGTGCTACCCTCATTAGACAAAGAGTTCTTTACAAGCTTGGTCCTTCCTCTCCAATACCCACTTCTCTGTGACCAGGCTGGTCTTCTACTCCAGGGTTAAATTTGTCACCATCCCTGGACAACTTAGTGAATAGGTCTGATTTGAAGGTTAATTCTGTTCCATCTTAGACCAAGCACTGGGACTTCTTGGGCCCCCTATGCTAGGATTCTCACACCCCTACTCTGCTTACATCCTGCAAACCACAACTCTTACCAACTGAAACAGCTCAAGCAGCACACACTAAGGAAGTAAGCAAAAGTCAGCCAGGCATAGTGGCACATGCCTGTAATTCCAGCACTCAGGAGGCTGGGAGTGGAGGACTACTGTGAGTTCCATGCCAGCCTGGACTTTATAGTGAGTTCTTGGCCAGTCTCAGCTAGAGAGTGAGATTCTATCTCAAACAAACAAACAAACAAAACAAAACAAACAAACAAAAACAAGCAGAAGCCCTCAATCTCCTCAGCGGGTCTGCTGGAGTGCAACTTGTTGTCTGTCTTTGCTCTGCCTCCTGGCGTCAGGATGGATCCATGTTGTATTTATTGCAGCAGCTGTTTCAAATAAGAATTTGCCAGACATCCATAAGAATGGAATAGTCTCAGGTGGCATGACAGAGGCTTAGGTCAGGCCATCTCTCTGCTGCCAGAGCTCAGTGGAAACCCTGAGCAAAGTGGTCCTCATTCCTGAGTTGGGGCTTTGGTACTCAGAATACGCTGATCTCCAAGCCAGATTATTGGATGCCTACTTCTTCAAGGGAAGGTTTTTCTTCCTATCAGTTCCACAGCACTTGTGGCTTAACAAAAGCCCTGGAGTAAGGCAGTAAACACCTGGATATCTGGACCATATGGCCAAGACATCCAACAAACAGTCCCTTCCCTCCTCTGGAGCTCTGCCCTGGGCTTGAACATATAGAGGCTAGCAAGCATAAGCCCTAAGGTTCCTCCAAGCTCAAGTGTTCTACATCTCTCTGTGCAAGAGGACGTGATGTTCTCATGCACAGATCCTGGAGTCAAATAGATCTAGATTCAGATCCTGATTTTCCCCTTTGTGGTGACTATAAGCAGTTTAGTCAACCTCTTTGAATCTCAGTTTTCTTAAATATAGGGTAGGATAATGATATCCTCTACCTGTGAGTTTCATGGGAGGTACATAAGATATTGCATATAAAATGTGTACCATATGTGGAACCTCAGGTGCTTGGTAAAAGTTAGCTTCTATCATTAACATAAAAATATATCCCACTTTTACCAAAACCAGCTGCTTCAAGTTGTAGTGGTTTGGTTCTCATTTGATGACTCTCCAGGTTGAGGTTTTGAGATCCTCAAGATTTAAATCTCTGGCCAAGGTGTGGGTACTGGTCTCTTGCTTTTTTACTGAACTTCACTATTACTATCTCCTGCCTAGTAGAGGAGCGGCCAGCACACAAGCTGTCCTCTACCTCAGGGCCTTTGTACAGCCTGTTGCCTCTTCCTGAGTTCTCCTCTCAGTGTTCCCTTAGCTAGTTTCTTTTCATGGTTTAAGTCTCTGCTTAAATGTCGGCTTTTTAAATGACCTGTTGTGACCTCCTGACAAGTTCTTAAGACTTATCATAACTTGCATGTATTCTCTTTAGCTACTGTCTTCTGTTCATCTCTCCTAGAATATAGCCTTCGTGTTTCTGTCTTACCCACATTTATATCTCTAATGCCTAGTACTGGGCCAGCCACAGAGTAAATGTTTAATAAAATATAGTTGGATGATTCTAAGGGCATCAGATTTGGGAAGGACCTAAGATGCTCCCTAGGAAAACATCCTGGATTTGCCTAGGAATTTGAGGTAGGCTACCACATCAGGCATATGTTGAACAGAACTTCACCATGATTTCTTGGCAGTTTAAAAGTAAGTGGGGGAAGCTGAGGAAAACAGATATTCAATAGCATCTGATGGAGCACAGCTTACATTAGGAAAGGCCACTAAGCCCTTCAGGGAAAGCCAGGTGAGGGTAAGATGAATCTTTAGAACCAGAGACATTTCCTCCAAGGTAGAAATCCTTCCAAGCCTAAGCTCACAATAATTGACTCCATCCATCAGTAAATGAGACCATGAAGCTAAATAGAGAGAAACTCACTAACTTTTTCAACAGGCTCCTGGTTAGAATGTTTGTTGGCTCACCTTGAAAATGTTGTTCTAACTGTATTTCATTGTTGTTCTATCTGATGTGGTTTTGTGTGTTACCTGGTTAAAAACAAACAAATAAACAAATAAAACATGTATCCTAATATCAGATTTGCCTGCAGCCGTAACCCTGTGGCATCTGATCCTGTCAGATCTCAGAAGCTAAGCAGGGTTGGGCCTGGTTAGTACTTGGATGGGAGACCGCCTGGGAAGACCAGATGCTGTAGGCTTGGGAGATGGACCTGGCAACCCACTCCCAAAAATCAATCCGCCATTGAAAACCCTATGAACAGCAAAGAAACACTGACAATAGTGTTTTGCCTGTTGTATGAAGGGTCGCTGTGAGTCAGATATTGACTTGATGGCACCTAACAACACAATAACAACAATATCAGATTTAGGCCAAGCAAATCTTTATCATTTAGCTCTTACAAACCATATACAAGAGAGGAAGTTTTGTCTTTGGATTATGGTGATGACTCCTGGGTCTTATCCCAGAACAACTTTTATCAGAATACTTGGATGGCATCCTCCAAATCAGATTTTGAAATAAATGTCCTAGGTGATAATGAAAGTCACTGAAGTTTGAGAAGCATTGGCATAAAGCGGCGAAAATGCTTTTTTAAGATATCATGTGCTTGCTGAGTGAAAACAGCCCCAGTGACATTTAATGAACAAAAGAGTAAATGGTCTAGAACTGAGTACAAGAAACAGCTGATCAATCATCCGGTCATTCAGTGTATGTATTTATGACCTCTGGGCTCAAGAGCCCTGGAGAGTCTCTGAAACTCATAGTCCATGGCTCAGTTTGACGGGACTGTGATTTATCATACAAGGTGAGGCGTTGGCCCCCAGGGGTGCCAAATTCCAGTTGGCAAGTAAGCTGGGCAGGGAGGGAGCAGTGGCCACCTTCTCCCTCTCAGGAGGGGGTAGGAGGTAGGGAGGGCTCCTCATTCTCTTTTCCCCTTCTAAGTGAATGGAAAAGATGCTGCTCCAATTTCTACTTTTCTATGCAACCATCCTTGCCATACATAATGCAAAGTTCTGCCCTGGAAAATTTGATTTGAGATAATAAATATCTTTTAAAAGGTAAATTACCTAAAAGGAATGGAGAGATGCCTGTTAGTTAAGTTCCAGTGTAAATTGGTGTGCTGAAACTGCCTGCCCTGAGCACATCCAGTGAGAGAAGAGGAGGCTGGGAGTGTGGGCCTTGGGAAAAGGGTAGAATGAGGGGCAACGTGGAGTTTGGATAGGACAGGTGCCCAGGGCAGACCTTGGCCACTTCTAGAGTGAGCAATGTAAGTGCTCACAAGCAGCCTCTGTTGACCTTGCCACTTCCTTCTAATCACCTCAGAAATCAAGTAGGATCACTGCATCCCTGCTCCAGCATTCCAGCCCCAGTCCCCACTGTAACTGCCCTGATGTCTGGGACTATCATCTCTTAGATGCTAAATGCGGTAGTTCTACTCCTCTTTGTGACTTACGTTGCTGTGGCTCCTTTTGAAATCCTCCCCTCCTTTGTTTCTTCCAGTCACTCCTTGCCTGGTTCTCTTTTACTTCTGCCTTTTGTCCTTAGGCTCATTGGCTTTCTTCTCTCTTTTCTCAAACATTGACATTCCTGCCAATTCCATCCTCGATTCAAAAGAGGGCTCTTTTCTTCTTCCTGTTTCCTTAGGGTGATCTCACCTATTTCTGTTCTTGGTGTACTCACTCAGTAAGTGTCAGGCACTGGGTGTGACTCCCATATCAAAATTTTCAGCACAGGTTTCTCTTTTAATCCCCAGGCTATATATCAAATTGCCTTCAGAATTTCATATATGTATGAAATATGTCATTTATATCACTTCATAATATATAATAAAAATAATTGTCTTGGGCTATATTTTTTGAGACAGGAATTTGAGAGTAAAGGATTTATTAAGGTCATGCTTTCCAGGAAAATCTTGTAAGAAAGTGAGAAATGCAGAATGGGGAAAGGGAAGGACCATGCAAGAATGTAAGCTCAGAAAGCCTAGCTGTAGTCTCACTAGAAGCCTGGGCAGGCTGTGATCATACATCACACTTCAAAGTCATTCTTCTGTGAGGAAAAGAGGTCAGGATTTGGCACACCTATACAAGAGGGGCACTGTTCAGCTCTGGGTTAGGACAGTAACTGCCCACCTCAGGTTCAGACCTAGAAAGTCTGGTTCTCATTTCCACATCCTTAACTGCTATCTCTACTTCCTCAATGTATTGAGTTTTCCTTGGTATCAGGCAGTGGATGGCGTATGGATACACATGCTTATGGTATCACTTACCCTTGCAGATTGGTCCTTGGATAGGGGTACTCATGAACCCAGGAATTAGACCAGCGGCCTTTAGGGCAGGGAGTTTCAGGATTTCAGGTTCTAGGATCCTGGTCTAAAAGAGGGGGAAGAATATATATGTGTATCATGGACACCATGCGGGAAATTCTCCTTGCCCCTGGAGGTGGAATGTATAGGAGGAAAGGCAGAGCCCAGAATGGGGCTCCCTAAAGCACTCAGGGGACTGGGATGTAGCTCAGTTGGTAAAGTGCTCCTCTGTAGTCTCTGAGGTCCTGAGTTTGATTCCCAGCACCACAAAAATGGGAGAAGGATGTGACAATCCATTCCTGAGGCAATCCCGAAATAATCAGCCATTGAAAACCCTATGAGGGTCGCTATGAGTCGGATACTACTTGAGGGTGCCTAACAACAACAACAACAAAGCACTCAGAGCAATACTCTGTCATTGCTCTTTGCCTCTTACCCACCTGCTTAAACCAAAGCGAATTACTTGAACTTTCTCATTATGCCATGTTCCTTTGCTTGCTTGATTTTGTGCTGACTGCAGAATGGAGGTCATTCACTTAGACTCTTTGCCCTACTTTCCCTCATCTCTTCTGAGCTCTGTAACCTAATCCCCTCATTGCTGACCCCCAACTCCTATCTCCAACACATCCCTGACCACAGGTAGTGTCATTATGGTGGGTATAGCATGACACGGGGACATGAACATGGGCTTCAAATTCACAGTCCTAGTTCTGTACCAATGTCCTGCCTCCGCCTCCCCAGCCTCTGGGATTACAGGCACGTGCGCCACCACGTCCCACTCCTTAAAGGGTTTTCAATGGCTGATTGTTTCCTGGTTTGCCTCAGGAGTGGATTGCCACATCCTTCTCCCATTTTTGTGATGATGAGAATCGAATTTAGTTCAGAGACTGCAGAGTGGCACTTTACCAGCTGAGCTAAATCCCAGCCTGTCCTTGTTGTTGTTAGATGCCCTTGAGTCAGGTCTGATGCGAAGCGACACTCATAGGATTTTCAGTGGCTGATTGTTTTGGGATTGCTTCCATAGTGGATTATCATGTCCTTCTTCCATTCTTGTAGTGCTGGGGTGCTGGGTACGGAACCTGTGTCCTCAGAGAGTACCAAACAGCACTCTACCAACTAAGCTAACCCCTATCCCACTCCCACTATTAGCATCTTTTATACAGATTTTGGATATTTTAGTTTTTCTGTAGTTATCAAGTCTTCCTCTTATAATGAGAAAGAAATACTGTAATTTAAGCACAGGTCACATTACTCTCATACAGCAGGGCAGAGAACATTACTTATGGGAGAACTTGGCTACTTGTGGGTCATTAAATGTCAGGGAAGAACAGGCAACTCCTTCCCTTTGGGATGTGGGATTTGGGCAGAAACAAGAGATTCACCCTTCCATCCATGGTGGAGAGAGTCCCCACACCTAGGCAGTATACTGTCTAACTGGGAGTCCTAAGTCAGCTGTCATGTGCATGGGATACTCACATAGTCACACAAGCTTTGACATCTTCTCATCACAGGTTGAGATTTAATAATGAAGGCTGAAAAGAAATTTTTGTCTCCTTTGTAGTTATGTTGTAGGCACATCCGAGGGTAACATAAAACACACAGCAGTTTAAACAAGTATTATCTGGGAAATAGGGAATTAGACGAAAGACTCCAAGGAAATACGTCACAAGTGTTTATATAATAATGTGAATTGACCAAAGCCTACTTGGTTATAAAATAAATTTTGTTATTGTTGGGTGCTGTCAAGTTGGATCTGACTCATAGTGACCCTATGTATAACAGGATGAAACACTACCTAACACTGTGCCTTACACACAGTCTTTTTATGTTTGAGCCCAATGTTGCAGCTGCTATATTTTTTCTCATTTTGAGTTGTGCCACATCAGCAAAAGGAGGTACCAGGACCTTTACTCCATTCTTGTCATTAAGATTGACACTACTTTGAGGAGGCAACTCTTCCCCAGTTGTTTCTTAAATGCCTTCCGCCTATGGGGCTCATTTTCTGGCACTGTATTTGACAGTGTTTCTCTGCTATTCGTAGGGTTTTCAATGGCTAATTGTTTCTGAAGTGGGCTACCAGGTCCTTCTCCTTAGTCTATCTTAATCTGGAAGCTCAGCTGTAACCTGTCCACCACTAGAGGCTTTGCTGGTATCTAAAATACTGGTGGCATAACTTTCAACATCACAGCAACATGCAAGCCCCCATGACACAACAAAATGACAGACAAGCAGAGGATAAATAAATGGATAAGTTAAATAAACCAAAAATAAGAGAAGGAATGACCAGTAACTACTGAAACAAAGACTTAGTTCCAAATTCAGATATTATAGGTACTTTGAACTTCATTTATTTCTATTTTCAGAAATTATAGTCAAGGTTCAAGTGTTTAAGTAAGCTTTGATATTTAATAAGTTATGTAGCAGCATCTTTATTCACTTAGCCTGCTTATATCTTAGTTTTCAAGATGGTCATTGTCAGTGCAGCTGGCCTTGATTTCATGAGTTACTCCCCAGCTCCAGAATCCTGAACTCTGCATTTTCACATCCAACTCTTCCATCCAGAAGAACGTAAGGTAGCAGTACAGAATCTACCTTCCTAGTCAGCCCTACCCTTGCTATCTCTAAATTGTCAGCGTGACCCAGTGACCTGACTTTTGTTGTTGTTTGTTTTTTGTTTTTTGTTTTTTATTTTTTAGTACTGAGTATTGAACCCACACCTTCACACATGCTAGGAAAGTGTTTTACCACTGAGCTGCACTCCCAGACCCTTTTCTACGTCTTTATTTTGAGACAGGGTCTTGCTAAGTTGTGCAGGCTGCCTCTGGCTTCAAACTTGCAATCCTCCTGCCTCAGCCTCCTGAGTCACTGGGATTACAGGTATGCACCACAGCAACTGGCTGCAACCTGATTTTGTAAACATTAACATACATTTTGAACTACAAATAATTTATCGTAAATGCAGTGGTGACACATACATGTGATTAATCCTTTCTCTACTGTCTCTAATCAGTTGGCAGAATCATCCTACAGTCCTTTATTGGAAATGATTCTCTCCCTGAGTTTGAGTTCAGCAGTACAGTGTACCAATGTCTGTCACAGATGTGGACCTAGGAAAGAATACTACTCCTGCTGAGGATTTTCCATCCATCTCAGGTTTAAGGAGCAGCCAGTTCCCTATCTTCATATAGCTTAAATTCATAATGGGCAACATGACTTATCCTAGAGCAGAAAGAGAGAGACAAAAATTAAAAGAGAAATCAAATATAATGCTGAATACTCAAAACAGTGAACTTCCCAACAGGTTACAATTGACATAAGAAGGGCCAAGTATCTGCTAAGTTCTGGGTGGATGTGGAGTGCCAGGACTCTTGGCCAGATGGGGATGACCTACAAAGGTTTTCCAAGGCCGTACTTTTTGAGGTCAGTTGAAATTTGGCTGGGATACCAGATGTGAGCTGGAAGTGGAGTCCAGGTCAAGGGGTATACAAGTTTCCAGGTGCTTTTTACCTGTGTACTCTGAAATCTCAGCCATCCAGAGTAACTATGCCTGACCTCTGACCTCTCCATAGTGAGGACGTTTGCAAACGTGGCTTCACCGTCATCATCGACATGCGGGGCTCCAAGTGGGACCTCATCAAGCCCCTTCTCAAAACACTGCAGGAAGCTTTTCCAGCTGAGATCCATGTGGCCCTCATCATCAAACCTGACAACTTCTGGCAGAAACAGAAGACCAACTTTGGCAGCTCCAAATTCATCTTTGAGGTGAGCCAGATCTCTCTTCCACCTTCTATCTGTTCCCCTCTGGTACCCACACATTTCTCATTTCCTCTTCTCCATCTACCCTAAAATGTACAAGATGTCAAGGGCTGAGATATTAGGATTCCTTGATCACTTTGGCCTTACTAGTTATATAGCCTGACAGGAATAAGAGGCTCAGGAAATGGTCCCAAAATTTTAGCATCATTAGATAATTCTCTATATCATTGGTGGGAGTGTAATTGGGATAACTATTTCTGAAAGCAACTTTATAAAAGCCTTTAAAAGTTTATATTCATTGATCTAGTAGTATTTCTCCTAGGAAAATATCCTTAATTAAAAACTAAACAAAATATAAAGGTAAAAAGCTAAAGTTACAAATAAAAATGTTTACAAAGATGTTCATCACAGTATTTTTTACAATATTACATATATATGTATGTACACACACAAATACATATACATATATTAATATCTTCCTTGTCTTCAGGTGCTGTTGAGTTGGGTCTGACTCACAGTGACTCTATGTATAACAATGAAATACTACCAACAGTGTGCTATATACACAATCTTTTTTATGTTTGAGCCCATTGTTGCAGTCACTGTATTTCTTGTCATTTTGAGTTGTGCCACATCAGCTAATGGGCTTTACTCCATTCCTATTGTTAAGATCGACTCTACTTTGAGGGGGCAACTCTTTCCCAGTTGTTCCTTGAATGCCTCCCACCCTGGGGTGGGGGCTCATTTTCCTGCACTATTTTTGACAGTGCTATTCAGAGAGTTTTCAGTGGTTGTTTTGGGTGTACTCAGTCTTTCTCCCTAGTCTGTCTTAGTCTGGAAGCTCAGCTGAAACCTGTCTACCATGGGTGGCACTGCTGGTATCTGAAATACCGGTGGGATGGCTTTCAGCATCACAGCAACACACAATATCCCACAGCACAACAAGCTGATAGACACATGGGGGACATTAATATTTAGATGGATATATAGGTTGCATCTGAGCTATCCATTTATTTTGGTGACATTAATAACAAATATCAGTACTATGAAACCATTAAAACCATATTTATAAAATATCACAAAAAGTTCACAGCATATTGTTTTTTAGAAAGGCAGATTACAAAATAATATGGGCAGTGTAATGTGGAATTTGTTTTTTAAGTGTATGTGTTGGAAAAGGCTGTGAGACACATGGAAATGTTAAACAGTGATTTATTCAAGGTTGCTGGATAATGGGCAATTTTTATTTTATTCATGTTTTTCTATTTTCTTTTAAGGATTTTATAGGACTTTTATAATTAGGGAAAGCATGGTTTTTTAAACTAAATTTTCCAGACGGCATATCTGTCTCCTGAGAGTTTTTAATGACAGCACATCAGATTTAATCAAAGATGTAAACATCCTTATTTTAACCAAATTTGAGCAGTTCCCTTTCTCAGAATTCTGGTCCTCATCTGTAAGGGGATGAAGTTATGTGTGTATATAGGCACGCACATGTGTATGTGTGTGTGCATGTACTTGTGTGCATGCATGTGTGTATGCGTGTATGTGTGTGTTGTGTGTTACAAAAGCCAACCTGCTTTTAGTTTCTCCATTCCAGACTGTTGCTCCCAGGGACAGGAGTGCCTCTGTGTGCAGGAGGTGGGGGGCAGGCAATGGCCCAAATTGACTGCAATTTGAGCGCAAAAAACAACCTGACCACTTAACTGAGAACGTTCTCTCTCTAAATAACCCAAGAAATTTGTCTTGGCATAAAAATATTTAATTGTGTTTGTCTCCCAGTACCCTACTGAATGCTAGGAGCCCAATAGGAGAATGCTTTTAATATTTTTGGTTTGCTTATACAGTGCTGGTGACAAGAAACCTATAAATTTATAAACTAAAGAGACTGAAAAGAATATTTCCAACATCTCTCCAAATTTTTGCTTCAAGGTAGCTTCCCTACACATCTCAGCACCTTCTTTACCCCAAGGTGCACAAACTCCTCTGCCTCCTAAGTAGAGGTACAAGACAGATAGCTGGGAACCTCCCCCTCAGAAAAATAATTATAAAGCACTATCTTAACAATAACATCTTAAGAACAGCTGATTGAATCTCTGCTGTGAATTCAGGCAACAGGGATACAGAAAGGGGAATATAGGCTTATTCTACAACCGATGCGAAGTGAATAACTCCTGAGAGTAATCATGGGGACTTCCTGGAAGTGGTGAGCTGAACCAGATTTGAAAGGGCAAGTACTCTAGAATAGGGCTTCTGAAAGCTTACTGCACACAGATCCCTGGGGATCTTGTAAATGGAGATTCTGATTCTGTAGGTCTGGAGCACAGCCTGAAATTCTGTATTTCTGACAAGCTCTCAAGCAATACCAATGCTGCTGTTCCAAAAGCCATACTTTGAGCAGCTAGGATTTTTTTTTTTTTTTTTTTTTTTAAAAACGGTACTGGGCAGTTGAACCCAGGGCCTTGCATTTGCATGCTTTGCAAGTGCTATACCATTGAGCTGTACCCACAGCCCATTTTTTTACTTTTTGTTTTGAGACAGGATCTTGCTAAGTTGTGCAGGCTGCCTCTGGTCTTGAACTTGAGATCCTCCTGCCATTGCCTCCCAAGTTGCTAGGATTACAAGCATGAGCCACTATGCCCGGCTAACCAGGATCTTGATTGGCAGGGGTTTGTGACTCTGGCTGCCCATTAAGATCATCCAAGGAGCTCTTAAAACTACCAATGCCCAAGCCCTAGTCCAGTGAAATCAGAATTTCCAGAGGTGGGTTGGTGGTTGTTTCTTCAAACTCTTCCTCAAAGAGATTCTAGGGAGCAGTCAAGTTTGAGAATCACTGTTCTAGAGCAGCCTTCCTTCCTATGGCAGCTCTTTGCTGTGTCTTAGGAGGGAGTTGGAGGGAAGAGGGTGAAGAGGAAGTATTCAGAGAATTGCAAGACACTAAGACAAACTGCTTTTATAGGTTCAAGTAATGAAGCAGCCTTCAGAGCATCATGATGCACACTGATGGGGATGGAATGTGGACTCTATGTCTAGCCTCCCTCACATTGACACATTTAATCCCAGCAAGCCCTGTGAGAAAGGTAGTGCAGGTTTCAGTATCCCTTATCTGAAATGCTTGGGACCAGAAATGCTTGAGACTTCAGAGTTTTTTGGATTTTTGGAATATTTGTGTAGACTTTACTGGTTGAGTATCACTAATACAAAAACCTGAAAGCCAAAATACTCCAAAATCCATTATAGATTTGGGATTTTTGAATTAGGGATGCTCTACCTGTTTAATCTTCACTATGCAGAAAAGGGAACTTAGGCTTTAAAAATTTAAATAGCTTATCCCAAGTCATGGATTTAGTAAATGTAGGGCTGGTACCCAAACCCAGATATTTCTTTCAAAGCCTCTCCTTATTTACCAGAGAAAATGAAGCCCAAAACCCTATGGGAAGGAAAAGGTGTTTATTGATGAGCCAGGTGTTTGCCTGCACTACTGTTTGCTGGAGCCACTCTGCTTCATGGAAGCAAATATTCTCCACTCTGTACTCCAAGAACTTATAAGGGCCTCACTGAGGAAATGGAGGGCCCAGACCCCCTATTGCCCAGCCCTGGTTCGGTTCAGTGTACCACAGAAGAACATCTGCTAAAGGGGAGAGTCATGGAGCTGGATTGGGGTCAGCCAGCCTGATGCAGAAAAACAGACTGTGAAACCCTTGAAGCCCAAGTATTGTCCTATATTGCTTAATCCATTCATGATGATATGTAGGGCCATGGGCTTGGGTCTTACAGCTATAGAAAAATGACTGCCCCCACCACGACATTTTGGGTTAGTTTTTCTTCTAACTTCTGCTTCTAGCGTCTGAAGTACTGTTGTGGTAGACTTAAGATGGTGGAGAGGGAAGCAGAGGGGAGCAGAGACACAAAGGTGGTCTCTCCTCTGATGTGCATGTGGGCAGGTAGAAAGTCTTGTTGAAGCAGCCATCAGTCTGTTGGAACTGCTGACACAGGCTGATTTGTGGCTCCTAACCAGGAGGCCCTGTGGTTGTCCACTCACCCTTTTCTAGGCAAGCTGTGGTCATTATGTGGATTTATCTTGTCCTTTCTCCTTGCCCAACTGTCCTCCTGCCTATTTCTGCCCTAGTCATCCTCCCTTATTCCCCTGTATCACTGAGTCCCCTGCTCTGTCTCTGTCCCTCCCAGACGAGTATGGTGTCCGTGGAGGGCCTCACAAAGCTGGTGGACCCCTCCCAGCTGACAGAGGAGTTCGATGGCTCTCTGGACTACAATCACGAGGAATGGATTGAGTTGCGGCTCTCCCTGGAGGAGTTCTTCAACAGTGCGGTGCACCTGCTCTCACGCCTCGAGGACCTGCAAGAGATGCTGGCCCGGAAGGAGTTCCCTGTGGATGTGGAGGGCTCTCGCCGGCTCATTGATGAGCACACACAGCTCAAGAAAAAGGTGCTGAAGGCCCCTGTGGAAGAGCTGGACAGGGAGGGGCAGCGGCTGTTGCAGTGCATCCGCTGCAGTGATGGCTTCTCAGGGCGCAATTGCATCCCAGGCAGCGCCGACTTCCAGAGCCTGGTGCCCAAGATCACCAGCCTCCTGGATAAGCTGCATTCAACCCGGCAGCATCTGCACCAGATGTGGCACGTACGCAAGCTCAAGCTAGACCAGTGCTTCCAGCTGCGGCTCTTTGAGCAGGATGCTGAAAAGGTAGGGAGAGAGTAGGCCAGGCCAAAGTTGTAGTGGGTGGGGGCAAATTTGTTCAGAGAAACTGATGGAAGTTGCTAATCCAACTCTCTGACTAATGATGGTAGACATTTTATTGAAAACTTTAAAAAAAACAAAACATACCTATTAGTTTTAGCTAAGGACTGGGGTTTAGCTCAGTTAGGGTGCTGTCACACTTTCTGAGGACCCAGGTTCAATCCCCAGAACTACAAAAATGGGAGAAGGATGAGGCAGTCCACTCCCCAAGCAATCCTGAATCAATCAGCCATTAAAAACCCTATGAAGGTCGCTATGAATTGGAGATGACTCGACAGCACCTAACAACAAGAACAACAAATTTGTTTCCATCTTATATTTTGCCATGGAACACTGATTATTATGAAGGCTTATCCTTGCTCTTGTTGTTAGGTGCCATCAAGTTAGATTGGATTCATAATGACCCTGTATACAACACAATAAAATGCTCCTTGACACTCTGCCATGCACACAATGTTTTTTATGTTTAAACCCATTGTTGCTGTGTCAATCCATCTCATTCAGGGTCTTCTTTTTTTTCATTGACCCACCACTCTTCCAAACATGATGCCCTTCTCCAGTGTTTGGACTCTCCTAACAACATGCCCAAAATTCATATGATGCAGTCTAGCCATTTATTATGTGCCAGGCACTATTCTAAGCACTGTGTGTAAATTAGCTCATTTTAATCTTCTCAAGAGTCCTAAGAGGTTGGTGGATTATCATTATCTCATTTTGCAAATGAAGAAGCTGAGGGGTTAATTCTCCAAAATAGGAAGTGCAGTTTGGCTACAGAGTTCATGTTTTTGCCAAAGCTGTTAGACATGGCTCCTTGGCTCCTCGGCATGCTTGCGACAAGTGAGTCAAGCAACTAAGCAGCAAAAAATAACAATCTTGTTAGCAGTCACTGTAACATTAACCAGTGACCATTGTTCTGCAGGGGACTTTACTTTTAACAAAGCACTTTCAATATAGAGTCTTATTTAATTTGCACAGTGCTTCAGTCTCTATGAGGTAGGGATTGGTATCTATCTTGACATGTAGGGAAGCTGATTCTTTGATTTTGGGTCCACAATGGCAGAGGCAACATGTGAATCCAGTTTTTGGTTTCCAAGTCTAGGCTCTCTTTGACATACCACTTCTTTCTGGAATGCCTTCTCAAGTTAGACACTGCTTTCCCAACAGTGCATTGTCAAAGCTTTTTCCATATCAGTGAAAAGTAAGACATGAAAAAGTGAAAAAGAAAAATGTCATCTAGTGCCTCTTTACTGAGGATACAAAAGTATCTTCTCAGTTTCTCTTCAAGCTGAAGAAAAGAAAGAAGAGTTTATTTCTATATGCCCTTTAAGAAGAAATGGGTTCCTCCTATCAGTATTCTGAGTGTGACTTTATTTATTTACTTAATTAGTTTGTTAGTTATTGAAGTATGAGGAAACTGAACCCAGGACCTCATGTATACTGTGCAAATACTCTACTACTGAGTTTCACCCCTAGCCCCTTTTTAATTATTTTTATCTTGAGACAGGGTCTCACTAAATATGCAGGCTGCCTCTAACCTTGAACTTGCAAATCTTGTGCCTCCACCTCCTGAGCCACTGGGATTATAGGCGTGTACCACTGCACTTGGCCTGGATGTGATATATACATATATCACACACACACATATATATATGTATATATATATATATATATATATACACACATATATATGTATATACATATATATATTATAATATATATGCAGTAATATATATATTTTATATATATATATATATATTATATATATGCAGTGTTAGAGGGCTGAAGGGCTGGGGTTTAGCTCAGTTGGTAGAGTGCTGCTGTACAATCTCTGAGGCCCTGGGTTTGATCCCTGGTACTGAAAGAAACAGGAGAAAGATGTGACAGCCCAATCCTGAAGCAATCCTGAAATAATTGGCAATTGAAAACTCTACGAGGGTCACTATGAGTTGGACACACCTTGACAGCACCCAAGAACAACAGGGGGCTGAACCCAGGGTATCACGCAACTTTTGCAAGCATTCTACCACCAAGCCGCACCTTCAGCCCCCTTTTTATTTTTTATCTTGAGACAAGGTCTTGCTAAATTATGCAGGCTGTCTCTGTTCTCAGACCTGCAATCCTCCTGTCTCCCCCTATTGAGTTGCTGGGATTATAGGCGTGAGCCACTGCACCCAGAAATGACTTATATTTAAACACATGATACTGTGCTTAGCCATACTGTGGGTATCTTTAACCTGCAAATTTTATAAACACCATCTAATATAATCATTTTATGCCTTTCAAGAGCCCATACTGAAAATCTCTCTAGGTATTTTAAAGTGATAAAATCAAGATATGAAATTTTTTATTATAATTACAATTCTGATTTATGTGTAACAGGAAGAAAATTCACCACAATGTTAATAATTCTTATTTCTGGGGTCTAAACTTAGGTTAATTTTAATTTCTCTGTAAATTTCCTGTGTTATCAAATCTTTTATAATCACAAGAAAATCAACATATGTAGTTTTTAAAGAATGCAAATCTGACCAGGCATGGCAGTACATGCCTGTAATCCCAACAGCTCAGGAAGCTGAGGCAGGAAGATCGCAGGTTTGAGGCCAGAGGCAGCCTGTGTAACTCAGCGAGACCCTTTCTTGAGATAGAAAAGGCTGTGAGTGCTTGCCTAGTATGCTTGCCTAGTATATTCAAGACCCTGCTGGGTTCAACCTTATAGTAGTGCAAAAAAAAACAAAAAACAAAAAATACCCAACCAAATCTGTTTCTACAACAGCACTTTTAAACCTCACTTGAGCAAGTTTTTGGAAGAGAAATGTAAAAGAAGTTCCCAGACTTTTCTCAGAGCTCTTTGCCCAGTGGTCTGGCAGCCTGTGGCTGACCCTGGCCTGCCCTGGCCTGCTTGGAAGGGCAGCTTGGACTACAGAATCCTTGCACTGCTCACTGAACAGTAAGAAGTCAGACCAGAGGCCAACTGCTCTGTGAGACCCAGAGGCAGGTATTTGGCTCCTATGGCCCATGCTGGGAAGGTTTGGAATACTTCCTTTTAATTTAAGATTGCTTCTACTCCTGGGGCAGGGAGTCTTACTTTGTGGTCTGGCATAGGCTTCTGTGTCAGTGAGCTAGAGACAAGAGGGCACAGGGGACTTACATCTGCATAAGTATGTTTTAGAGTTTGGGGTCCTTCAGAGTATCCCTGATGGTCCAGGATATGGGAAACCTGTATTGTTGTTGTTGTTAGATGCTGTTGAGTCATGTCTGACTCATAGCAACCCTCATAGAGTTTTCAATGGCTGATTGTTTTTTGGCATTGCCTTGGGAGTGGATTGCCATATCCTTGTCCCATTTTTGTGGTACTGGGAATTGAACTCAGGACCTCAGAGACTACAGAGCAGTGCTCTACCAACTGAGCTAAATCCCAGCCCTATATGACATAGATACAAGTCAAACAACATACATTGGCCTCCTTAGTCCCCAGGTATGGAAGGCTGCCCCTCTAGAGCTGGCAAAGTTCCATTCAGCTGGGCCAGTAATTGCAGCCACTCATATAGTCTCTCAATTCATGCTCACAAGAGTTATATAGTGTATTATTATTCCTATTTTACAGTTGAGGAAATAGAAACTCAGAGAAGTTTAGTGGTGTACCCAAGATCACACTGTTGCTTAGAGTTAGACAGTATAGTCTGCCTCCAAAGCCCACCCAAGCTTCTATCCAATAACCCTATTGTCTCTCTGATCCCATGCCTCATGCTACCATTGAAAACTACCTGTCAGGGCTGGGTACAGTGGCGCACGCCTGTAATCCCAGTGGCTTGGGAGGCGGAGGCAGGAGGATTGCAAGTTCGAGACCAGAGGCAGTCTGCATAACTTATCGAGACCCTGTCTCAAAAAGTAAAAAGAAAAATGGGCTGGGGGTACAGCTCAGTGGTCCAGCATTTGCAGACCATGCAGATGTGAGGCCCTAGGTTCAACCCCCAGTACCACAAAAAAAAAAAAAAGAAAGAAAGAAAACTACCTGTCAGTCTTTAGGTCCCCTGGCCCATGCTTTGATGATCCTAGAGAAAATTCTTAGTCCCACTTTCTAGTGCTTACTCTTCAGCATCGTCTGTTAACTGCCTGAGCCATGGACCTTTCATGAACATTATGAACTCCCTCTCAGAATAATATTTGTAAATGTACAAAAAATACACCTAGGCTTAGAAAGCAATTATTGAAATACAATTACTAAATTTAAAAAACAGTGACACATTTATGTCTTTATTACCAAACATGTTAATAAGATCTCCTTGAAGTCTTATAGCTACCATAATTTTGAAATAGTGATAAGGATAAATAATATTTTAGAGCACCAACCCTGACGTAATATGGAAATGTGTGTGTTTCTATTGGTGTCAAAGGCACAAGTACAGCAAATATTAATGTAGTTTGTTATCTGTTTTTGTAAGGAAAGGAATGAACCATTTCAGCTAGACGTTAGTGAAAATAAGGGCTTTTTTTTCATTATTTAAGTACACAATCCCTGAATTGTAGGCAGGAACTCTTAAGTTTAAACCCCTGTTCTGTGGTGTATAAAGAGAAGTGTGTGTGTTTGTGTGTATGTGTGCTGGGTGCTGTGGGATGCACACCTGTAATCCTAACTAGCTGGGAGGCAGAAGCAAAAGGATCATGAGTTCAAGGACAAAGGCATCCTGTGTAACTTTGAGACCCTATCTCAAAGTGAAAAATAAAAAAGGGGCTGAGGGTGTAGCTCAGTAGTAGAGCAATTGCCTAGCATGTGCAAGGCCCTGGGTTCAACCCCCTAGTACTGCAAAAAAAAAAAAAAGTGTGCATGTATATGTATGTAAGTACATGCATGTGCATGTGTGTATATAGGCATGTGTGTACATGTGTACATGCATGCACATGTGTTTGTACATAGAGGGGCATGAGGAGAGAGGATATTAAAAACAAAACAGGGAGTGAGAAGGATGATGGGAAGAGGGCAACCCAGGAATATTTTGACATTGAGTCAGTGGTTAAAATGCTGCTTAAGCTTGACCCAGCTGCCACAGAAAATGTGCTGGGTGTGGGGCTGGGGAGAAAAACAGTCCTTTTAAGTTGCTTCCAGATGAATCTAAAAGATCTGCAGAGCTAAGTGTCTCATCCTTTGACTTATTTGGTGTTTTTGGAAGGAGATCAGCAAGGGGATGGTTTGGAGTAATAGTTGTGTGTGCAGATCTACATCTAAACAACTGTGTGAGGAAATAGTTCCCACGTGAGCAGAGTCTCAGCCTCCTGCGTGGGGTTAGGGGCTGGTCCATGCAGCCTCTAACTCCAGATCTGGGAAGTTTTTGGCAGTTAGAGGAGTCCTAACTTCTATTACTCAGTGACTGCTCAGCTTCTATTTTTGTAACAGGGATGGGCACAATGTCCCCCCTCTGGCCCTGTGGGGTGATGGCTTGTCTCCCAGGCTTACAGGAAGGACTGATGCTCCCCACTTACCAACTGGCCTTAGGGAGTGAAACCACCTCTTACCACATTCCTGACCCCTGTGACAACTCAGTGCATTCCATGTCTTTGAGGCTGGAGGTGGGACAGAGCCATGCTCTTTCCCTATTCAACATCCAGGGAGGAGGGACTCTGTTCTGTAGATAAGTCACAGAGTAAGCCACCCATTCATTTAATAATGAGTGCTGAGCAGCTGTTATGAGCAGTTCACTGTCTAATAAAAGAAGTAGACACATCACCCATTTATTTATCTATATTTTCAAACAGATTTATAGAATTGTAATTGATACAGAATAAACTGCTGGTATTTAAGGTACAATCTGAGGAATTTGGACGTGTATGTACTCCCCTGAAACCATCACCATGATCAAGGTAATAGGCATTCCCACAGCTCTAAATGCTTGACTTCCTTTGCATTAACTCATTTATTAAGTATCTGCTGTGTGTCCTGCACTACCTTAGGTACAGCTCCTATATTTGAGTTCCCAGGGAAGAGGGACCATCACAGCCCAGGGGGGAACAGGGAGGCATTGATAAATAATCTGTGGGAGTGCTGGGTAATGTAGAGTGGATTCAAGTAGCATATGATATTGGAAGATGAACCATTGCTGCCTCAGCCTGGTGCCTTCTCACCTGTAACTAATGGACCTATGCACCACTGTGTTCACAGAACACAGGCCAGGTCACTGCTCATTAGCCTGGTACAGATTATGGGTCTCCACATTATGGGTCTCTACATTGTTTCACAGCCACATTTGCCCCCAGCAGCAGTAGATGCCATCGGAGGAAGGTGTCTGCTCTGTAGCCCCAGCCAATTACCAAACAGGAGGGATGGGCTGCTTCCCCAGTAGGGGCAATATGTGGTATCAAAGGTCATTGTTGCTGTTGTTGGTGGGTGCCGTCGAGTCGTGTCTGACTCATAGCAACCCTCATAGGGTTTTCAATGGCTCTTCGAGATTGCCTCAGGAGTGGATTGCCACATCCTTCTCCAATTTTTGTGGTTCTGGGCATCAAACCGAACTTGGGACCTCAGAGACTGCAGAGTGGCGCTCTACCCACTGAGCTAAACCCAGCCCCTCAACAGTCATTAGGTAGACTAATTGTAGACGTGCCTTCAGAAAAGGGAAGGGTAGGTACTGCTCAGTGAAGTATCCTCCCTATTTCCCTCTTCCTGGGTGTCTAGGGTGTCATCTTGGCATGGTAGAGCTGGATAGGACCTTGAGGTCAAAAGGTCCTACCTCCTACACACTGACAAAACCTCAGCCTTATCCTCTGATGACAGCCATTGTGATCTCACAATGCCCAGCTACATGCTGATGCCAATGAGAAAAACCAGAAAATACTGATGCTGCCCACCATCTGCCTTCTGATGTGGAAAAGGGCCTCCACTTTTGAGTCTTTGTAGGGAAGGAGCATGATCAGAAGAGTCTTGTACCCAGTTTTTATTTGTGCCCAGAGCTGTTCTGAAAAGGTGATATACCCATTTCCTCCAGGAGAATCCCCAATGAACAAAGATATATAGTGGGGCGTCCACTATTGGAATTGGGCTTATTATTGGTTTATGCAGTATGTTCTATTTATTTCATGTATAACATGTGCTTGGGAAATTGCCAAGACAAGATCTTCCTAAACATATAATTTTTTGGTGGGATATTGTGAATGGGATATTTGTCTTGATTTCCTTCTCTTCCTGTTCACTATTGGTATAAAGGAAGGCTTTTTGAGTATTAATTTTGTTTCCTACCCTTTTGCTGAAGGACCTAATTAGCTCTAAGAGTGTTCTAGTAGAATTTTGGGGGTCCTTTAGGTAGAGAATCATGTCATTTGTGAATAAGGATAATTTGACCTCTTCTTTGCCTATCTGTATTCCTTTAATTTCTTTCTCTTACCTGATTGCTCTGGCTAGGACTTCAATCACAATATTGAATAAAAGAGGAAAGAGTGGATATACTTGTCTTGTTCCTGATCTTAGAGGGAATGGTTTCAGTTTTCCCCCATTTAATATGACATCTGGAGGTTTGCCAAGACAACTTTGGTGCCCACCTGCATCATAACCAAGTCATGAGAATCTTGTTCATTTTGGGTGCTCAGAGGAGACTGTGGCCTCCTCAGAGGCTTCCTGTGCCTGCTTGCACCATACAACCTATGGGAAAGTTCCACTGGATAACCTGTTTTAAATATTTTTCTGCATATTTATTCTTGCATGGTAAAATTCTTTTCACATCCATAGTACCATGTCCATGCAGAAATGGAACTGTGGTGAATGGCACTTAGAATTTTTCCTGGGATGCCACTGAACAGTTGTAAGACTTTAGGTATAACTTTAACCTCTGACCCACAATTATGATACCAACAAAGCAAAGATAAAGAATTGAGACTGGTTCAGCATCTTTTGCCTTCTGTTTCCACATCTCACACACAATGCTCTCCCTTAGAAGAAATATCTTTCAACAGGCAAAGTGGAGGGGCATGGTCATAATCATGGTAGCTGTGGTGGTGGTGGTAGAGATGGTGGTGATAGAGAATAAACTTTTAAGGAGACCTATCAATCTTTAGAGTAGTCTGATAAAGCTTCTCACCCCAACTGCTAATTCCTCCTCCTTTGAGAATTGCTAAGCTAAATAAATATCCAAACCCTTTTATAGCTTAATTGTGAGATAATTTTAGATTTTTTGCTCTCTGTTCTCCCCTACATACCTATAGCACATTCCTCTATTTTCAGGATTGTGGCCTTGGGGAATGATGAAAAATAAGAAACTTTTCTCCACAAATAATGTCTTGAATATTTATTCTGTGGCTGCGGAGGGTTATTCTGAGTGTGAAATGGGGTATTGGATATGGAGTTGCCCAATACAGTGGCTGGCCCAGCACCACTGCTCCCCCATGTTGGCTTTCCTTCTTTCTGCTTGTGTGACTCCAGTCACTCTTCAGCCACCCAATGCCTGCTGAGACCACATAGAGTGTTACTGATGCTCTCTTGCAAATAAACTTGCTCCAAATCATTTTCAGTTATCTATAATGGAACAAAATTAAGCACTGATTTTTGAGAGAAGTTGGAAATTATAATGTAGATTCCTGGGGACCCCAAAGGTCACCAGATTGTGTGGTACCCCTGGGCAAGCACAGCAGAGGAGCATATAGGAGTCAAATTGGAGTCATACTTGATGGGTCAAGGTAGAGGGAGCCTCCACAGGGAAAAGTCTCTGAAAAAACAATGTCTGTTCTTGAAGCAGCCACAGAGGAAGTGATTCTTAGTGCTGAAGGGGAGATGATTGCCCCTCTCTGTGTAGCTTCTTTATCTGAGACATTTGTCACCTGCTTTGCAGTATAGCTAGGAATGAATCTATCTTATTCCTTTGCAGACTTGGGGCCAGCAATATTTTCTATAATCTATCCAAGGCATACATGTATGTGTTTTTATATTCCTAAAAGTCTGTAAAGACAATGTTGCTTTCATGTTAATCACCATGGGAAAATATGTCTGAGGCACCACTAGGTAAAGGGCTCCTGGTAGGAAGCAGGCCATTGTGCTAAGGGATATATGCTTTTGTGTTTTTGAGGTTTATAGGTCCTGATAGCCACATTAGTGTTTCAGGATATGCTCAGGATGCCCTGTCACTAGGCAGAGTCTCCACTGTTGTTTCCTGCCCTTTCCTTTCAAGGTATAAATAGTTCTGATAATTCCCCAGAGCCCAAAGCTGGACCCACATTCTCATTTTGCCTACTGTGACTAGAACCAGTGGGACCAGTTGTAGTGAAATTCTACTGCCTCTCCTTCTGCACTGGACACTGGCCCACTGCCTCTTCTCTTCCCCATACCTCTAGCCCTCACACCCCAGGAGCCAGCAATAAGTATGACTCCACAGTCATTTGTCAAAGTGAAGTGCCTTTGTAGTAATTACAATACAAAATATGTTTCTGAATGTCAGTTTCCAAAGTGTTCTTACACTCATGACCTTAGAGGTTTTCTGGCCCAGCCCTTCCTTTTACACAGAAAACTTTGACCCAGAGCAGAAACCTACCCAAAGTCACCTAGTCAGTGGCTCACTGTTTGGTCTCCCATTTGCCTTATGTGGTAGGCCAGGCTGGCATGGATCTGAACTTCATTTTGCAGATGGAAAAACTGAGGCTTGGTGAGGTTGAGAAGTTTGCCTGGGAGGGAACCAGGGGGGCAGCCCTGGAAGGTAGGTGTGCTGCTCTGAGTTCTGTGCTCCTCCCCCTCCCCCAGCACAGACAGACAGACAGACAGACAGACAGACAGACAGACAGACACACACACACACACACACACACACACACACACACACACACACACACAGGAGCGCAAGCATGCACCAGCATGCACGCTATCATACCCATACACAGCTTATCTTTGAGAGGCTCCTTGCCTTTCAGGAGGAACAGCAGCATGTGCCAGCACTCTAAGAGGTGACTGAATGGCCTTGGGTTGGGATGGAGGATAGAAGTCACCTAACTTGCGTCCTTTCCACTGCTGTGGAAAAAAAGCAAGTGCTGGACTGGACTCTGGAGGGGCATGCCAAGTCTCCGTGTGACACCATTGCCTGAGCCTTCTGTGTTGGGAGGGAGGCTTCAAAGAGAGCTGCAACCTTCCGGGAGGCCAGAAGGGCAAGGGCTTTACTGGGCAGGTTGTGATTTCCTGCTTTTTTTGGAAAGAGGTTCTGGGACCCTCTTATTCCTGGTCTCACCCCTCCTATTGAGGTCTAAACCACCAAACCCCTCCACCTCCTGTTGACCCAGCTCAGGGCAAGGAAGTGTGTTGGTACCCCGCCTCCCTGACACAGAACACAGTGTCCTGAATTATTTCCAGCCTGCTGGTCCTGGGAATCTCTACTTACTTTTTCTCATTTCCTCCTCTTGCACATTAGAAACATTAGATTCCAAAAATAATCCAAGTCACAATGTTCTGCAGGCTGCATGTGTATGTTTTCTCCCCAAGCTGTTTTTCTTTTCCCTCTTATATCCTTTCTGCTTCTCCTTTCTTCCCTCGCTTTTACTTCAGTCCCATTTGTGTCTGACAGGAGCAGCAGGCCTGAAGAGTGTGGGTGCAGAGAACAGCATGGAAGGAGGGTTGTGAGGGAGGCTCAGGCCTGGGAGACTGGCTCCCTGCCATGATCCTCTTCTGAGGCTGGAGGGTGCAGAGACCTGAACTTCCATGTGTGAAGTCTGCCTGTGCAGCCTCTACTTGTGAATGGACTTTGGCAAAGAAAGTTTGACCAGAGATAGGTTGTGTGTGTGTGTGAGGCACACAGCAGTAACTAGAAACATCCGTGGATTGATTCATTCCTAAACAGACACCCAGTGTCTACTGTGTGCCAAGTCCCCTGCCAGGTGCTGGGGCCCATGGCCCCTACTCTTACACCAGGAAATGGATGACGGATAGTGTAGGGCAGTGTGGGGACACTGATGCAGTTCTCCATACCTTGTAAGAAAAAGCTGGCTTAGAAATAGTAACTACTCCAGTGGTTGGAAAATAGGTGTGTTAAGATATTGGTGTCCCTGTTTACTTGCCTGGGAATGAGATTGGGGGTGGGAGTTCTGTATGTGTGTGAGAGAGGGCAGGAGATGGTCCAAGTAAGAAGGAAGCATTTCAGCTTTGTCATGGGGAAGTAGAGAAATGGCTTAAGTATCCTTTTTGAAGAATGAAGGATATTCAGGAATAACTTATAAAGTAAAACAAACTGAGTCTTTTTTTCAGGGTGCGGAGCTTTTTCAAGGTTTCTTTCCAGGCATTTTACTTTGAATAATCCACTTTCCTTCCTTTTCTTCATCTTTTCTCCACTCCCCTACTCCCTTCCCCATTTCTTGTCTCTGCCCTCACATCTCCTCAGGCCTGTACTTACCCACCCTGTTTATAAATCTGTTTTCTCTGATCTCATTGCTCCTCCTCCATTTTGTATTCCTGCTTCCTTCCTTAGGCAGAGCTAAAGAGGAGCTCTATGTGTGGCTCAGACCTCCCCTGGAAGGCAGAGAGAGAGAGCACAGGCCAGAAGACCCAGCCAGGGCTTCTAGAAAGATCACTGGCTTTGGAATCAGGGAGTCCTGGGTTTGAATCCCAGCTTGCTCACTTGCTAGCTGAGTGTTTGTGACTAGTTCTCCCTCTCTGAGCACCAGTATATTTTAATACATGCCTTAGGATTGTAGAGTGGATTAAAAACACTGTAAATAATTCATTTGTTATGCCTGGAGCCCAGGAGGTTTACAGAGACAGACCTGAGCTGGCCCATGCCAATGAGTGGGGCCCAGAGTAGGGAAGATGCATAGCAAGGCTTTCTTATATGTGTGTATATTGGGTAGGAGGAGAGGCATCCACAGCAAGGATGCCAGAGCACACTGTGGGCAGCATATGGCAGCAGAACATGAGGTGAGGTAGGGACCAGGTGACTGGAGAAACCAGGAAGGGGTCTCAAGAAGAAACTGGTCAGTGGGTATTAGCCACAAGGTCTGCTGCTGGCAGAGGGAAAAGGAGATGGAAGCTTGTGACCAGGACCTTAGAACATTGTTGCTAGCCAAGTGTGGTGGCTCACCCCTATAATCCCAGTGGCTTGGGAGGCGGAGGCAGGAGGATCGCAAGTTTGAGACCAGAGGCAGTCTGTGCAATTTAGCGAGACCCTGTTTCAAAAAGTAAAAAAGAAAAATGGGCTAGGGGTACAGCTCAGTGGTCCAGCACTTGCAAAGCGTGAGGCCCTGGGTTCAACCCCCAGTACCACACACACACACACACACACACACACACACACACACACACACACACACACACAGAGGACATTGTTGCTGAAGATTAGCCAGTTTACAAGTGCCAAACTCCATGGTAAGGATGGTTAATGGGATGATGACCTAAAGAAGAGGCACCGGTAAACAAATCCCTATTGCCTGGTAATTTCATGAAGGTACTCAATGCTGATATGGGAACAGAAATGAGGAACACATTTAGCCAGGGCTGGGGTTTGGGGAGAGGGGAAAGTATAAGCAGAGGCCCAGCAACCCCAGGCTGTGTTCTGGCAACATTTGGGATCTAGTATAGCTGAAGCACAGACTCCATGGGAAGGAATACAGAAAGATACCATCCATGTCCTGCTGGTTACCGAGAGTCAGAGCACAACAAAGGGTTGGCAATCTACTGCATAACCAGGGAACCACAAAGAAAACTGGGTTCCCATGACTAGTTCAGACCCTACCAGGAACATGTGAGAATCCTAGAGGTTCTGAATCAGGTCCAATCCTTTCCAGGGCAGAACACCTGTCCAGTTTCCCTGAATGACCTGCATTCTTCCAGATTCTGCTGTGCTTTCCCAGGATAGAGGATGACCTATGTGAGGCAGCCCATGTTACCATCACAGAGCCCCAGAGTTGAGAAAGTGTCCTTCCACCAGGCCAGAATCTGCCTTCCTGGAGCTTCCACCTTGTAGTTCCAGCTGTGCCTGCCATGTCCCCCAGAACCAGTCTCTTTCTGCTCCCATAAGACAACTCTCTGATAACTTGGGTCGGTCCTCATAGACCTTTCCTCATCATGTTTGCTCCACATGAAGTCCTGAGAGTTCTTTCAGCCTATTTTCATTGGTGTGGGCTCTAGACTTTTTGCCATGGGCTTCCTGGGACCAATTTTTCAAATATGAGAGGAGAAGGGGTCTGCAGCTTTTGATCTCACTTGCACAGGTGAGAAACAGAGATTTTGTGTGTGCAGGTATAATTGCCTTTTGCAGTTCAATTTGGTCAGAAAACTTAGCAGACTTGAGTCTGCTCACCCAGAGAATAGTGGTGTCTCACTCAGAGAGTTTTATATGTAAATACAAGAGGCTATCTTCTTGCATGTAAGCATAGGGAGACATTTCCAGTATGAACACATAGGGTTAGCTAGTTTCTAGTGCCCAGGTCTGTGGTATTCTCCATTCCTCAGGAAAAAGCCCAACTCTAGGGTATCCATTGTTCTGGCTCCTTCTCTGGGTCCCATGGATCTTCCCAAGTCATTCCAAAGCACAGCTAAAGCTTCATGGTCTTATCTTGCAATGAGTCTAAAAACCTCTGGGAAGGCATGCAAAGGCATGTGGATTCTATGGAGGAGAGCAAGCTCTAGGTGGAATCTCAGAAGGCATCTTCTCCCATGCCACCATCTCATGTCCTCCAAGAAACCACACTCTGTGTTCCTTTGCTCACCTCCAGCCCCTCCTTAGTAGGCTTTTCCTTTACTAAGAAAGGTCCTCCTGTATGTGTGTGTGATATGGTAAGAGAAGCCAGGCCATTTACTGGTAGAAGAAAAAGGTATGTTTGGTTTCTGGCATGTAAATCACGTGGGCTGGCCAGTCCCATCTTGCAGCACCTGTGCTGCCCAAGATTTCCCTGGGAAGCTGTCATGAGATGTCAAAAAGAGGTACATACCAGAAGGGCATAGAATGAGGAGTGAGACTAGGCTTGTACGTTCAGCTTCCATCTCTGGGGTCATCCTCTTCTGGGCTTTGCTCCATCCCACTTTCTTATACCTTTCTTAATGCCTTCCACTTCCACTAGGAATGCCTGTTCTACTGTGTCTGCCCAGTGAAACCCTGCCCCAGCGGAACGTCTAGCTCAGATGCTGTCTTCCCCACTCTGCCCAGTTGGAGGTGCTCTGTTTCCTGAACATCTCTCTCCCACCTTTATCTGGTCCCTCATGTTGATCTTGTTGCACCTCATGTGATCTTCTAGCTATATGCTCAAAGGCCTGATTTCCTCAATTATATTGCAGATTCCTGGAGGTCAGGGGCAGTGTCTTCAGTAACTTTGGGTTCCCTAGAAGCACATAGCATCAAATAAATATGTGGTATGATGAAAAAAATATGATGAATACTTAAGTTAAAAATTATTACAGTAAAAAAATACATTTCTATGCATTGTTGTTGTTGTTAGGTGACATTGAGTCAGTGTCCGACTCAGCAACCCTATGTATAACAAATGAAACAGTATTGTTAGTGCTTCTCTGCTATTCATAGGGCTTCCAATGACTGATTGTTGTTTGGGAATGGGTTTCCAGGTTCTTCTCCCAAGCTTATAGCACCTCATGTTTCCAGGTGGTCTCCTATCCAAGAACTAATGAGGCCTGACCCTGCTTAGATTCTGAAATCTGATGAGATTGGATGCCACAGTGGCATGGCTGCAGCCTTACTATGGATATCTCTCAAAATATACCCCCTGGTTTCTAACACATTTATCCAATTATTCTTGCCACTTTCTGAAGCAGTTCTAAAAGTCCTCTTTCATGAGTGTCTTTATTTTCATCCTCCATCATGACAATATTCTGTGTTACACATCACTTCTGGTACAAGTAATTTCTTTAAATAAAAACATGACAGTGTATCCTCATCTACCTTATTTACCAGATCTGGCACCATGTGACTTATGGCTCTTCCCCACAGTCAAAATGGGCATGAAAAGTAAATGTTTTGAGTCAATTCAGGTCATTGAGACAACCATGACAGCAACTAAAGACACTCATGAAAGATTTCCAATGCATATGAGTTTTACTACATATTGGTCAAAAAGTTCTATAAACCTTGTAAGCTGATAAAAGTGTAACCAAAAGTGATGTAATAGTTGCATAATGGAAAGAAGCCAATGCTGTATTACTTTGTACCCCACTATCATCTACCAATAAAGAGAGAAAAAGAAAACACTGGCAGGAAAAAAAAAAGACTTCCAGAAGTGCTATAGTAGCAATTCTGAAGTAATCAGCCATTGAAAACCCTTTAAGGTTCTCTATGAGTCTGATCTGACTTGAAAACACCTAACAACAAGAAAAAGTAGTGGATGCAGCACAGTCTATCCTCCTTGGGCTGTCCCATGGAACCACACTTTTTAAGGATTCACTCTGAGCTGGCACAAGAGCACCACCTACTGCTGAGTAGTTCAGGGGCTCCTCCTTTAAGACCATTGCTTTTCAGAACTGGGGTTTTAGCAAGTTTCATCTTGCATCGGTGAGACTTGTAGGCATGAAATTAGTGCTGGTCCTTATGTTCAAATCCAACTGGGAGCAGGTAAAGTGATAGTGACAGTGCAAAAGAGAGCGGCAAACCTTGGGGGCTCCAAAGGAAGAAAAATGGGAACAAGTGACCCATGTGATGTCAGAGAAGAAAAGACAATAAAGGATGGTGGAGGCAGAGAGGAGTGGAAACAAATCCCCAAAACATTTTGGAAGACAGACAGAAAACCAAGTGAAATTCAAGATGGAATTTCTTTTAAGGCACAGAAAAGTGAGAGAGGTGGTAATGAAGATTACCAAAAACATTACTATGTGTTAGGGAATTGTTGCATTTCCCCACTACCCTTAAGGATAATAGACACTACCTAAACATAGGAATTTACCTTAGTCCTGTGAGTAAGACTATTAAAGGAATGGACTACACTGAGGTCTTCATTCACTAAGTCTTTCCTGAGCTCTGAAGGGTGTGCTTTCTAGGTGGGTTCTAGAAGCCAGCAATATTACTAAGCATCTCCTCATAGATATGCCTGAGCCTGACTCCCTGCAAGGCTCCTCATCTGCCTAGGCCCCATTGCCGAGGCTGCTGCTGGAAGAGGGGAGAAGGTGGTGAAGTGTTTGGCTTTCTTCCTCAGCTCTTCATGAGCAAGTCCACCTAGCACAAATCCCTCCAGTACAGCACCCGCCCCTTTTTCCACAATGGGGCCTCTGACAGGAGGGCTGCCTCCTGCTCAGCCCATGTGGAGGCTTGTTCCCAGATGTGCAAGTGATTGGCACAACCGATTTTAGGAATTTTAGGATGCGTGGGAGGACTGGATGAGAACATCCACCAGACAGTCCATTTTTGCAGTAACAATAATAGTTCCCATTTATTGAGTGTATCCTGTATGCCAGGAACAACCATTAGTTCATCTAAATTATCTTGCCAAAGGCCAGATCTTGGTGGATGCCTAAATTTAGCTCTGGGATAAAGTTGGGCACTATTTTCTCAGCTTGGATTAAATAGGATTGAACCCTTCAATTCTACATTTTGGGAACTGAGTGAAATATATTCCCTCACTCTGTTCCTGAAAATATTTTATCAGCATTTGTGGTTTAAATGGAAGGAATTTGGCCATTTGGAGTTAATATCCCAGGGCTGCCTGGGCTGACTCCTGGCTTGGCTGGTCCTGCTTCTCGTCTGCTTGACTTGCTGGCTCCTGGATGACCATTCCTTCCCCACAGGAGGGCCAGGCATGTCTTGCCAGTGCTGCAGGGAAGTCAGTCCACCCAGGCACACAGGCTGGAAATAAAGTGCAAAAGGCGAAAAACCGAGAAACAAAACCCCATTTAAAGTCTGAAAATATTTATATTAATAATGGAGTTGGTGAAACTTTTCATCACATCCCTTAGCACAAAGAGGGCAGGCACAAGGAGCGAGGCCTTATAAGGCTTAACAGGAACATGTGCTTCTTCAGGCAGGGTTGGGTTGTGGTTCATCTGTCAAGAACAGAGTGTGATTTTCGCATGAGATTCTGCAGCCTGGGTTTCTCTAATCAGAAAGTAACTACTTTTTGTGATTGCCAGTTTATCCTTTCTGAACTAGGGGTATGAGAAGGACCTAGCATGCATTCCATATCTGCTGTGTATCACACACTGTGGTTGGCACCTTTCAGATGTTATTGTCTTTATCTTCTTTGTCCCAGACATTGGAAGGTTTGTAAGAAGAAAGTTGAGGAGGGAAAAGAAGCTGGGTGAGTGGAAATAGGGACTGTCAGTTGGTAAGAAGTCTATAATGTGCTAGTCAACTTTGTTTTATGGATCCAGGCTGGTTTAGACTCTCCTTTGCAAAAACATACATGCCTCTGTGTGTGAGTGTGTGGGAAGGTGAGTGGGTGTGTTCTAGTGTAGATACCCAGTTCAGGGTTAAAAGCAAACCTGCCTTCATCTTTCCTCTTCAGTAGTTCCCTATTACTGCTAGATAAAGATCCAGTTCCATGCTTATATGTTTGCCTTTTTTGGACCTTGTTTTAAGATCCTATACCTTTGCTAAAGGGATTTCATCTCATTAAGATGCTCTGTCCATCTACACCTTCTGTTATCAGCCAAGAACATGTTAGGTGTTGTAGACTTTGGTCCAACTTATAGCAACCCAATGTACAACAGGATGAAACACTACCCAACTCCGTGCCATGCATATGATCTTTTTATGTTTGAGCCCATTGTTGCATCCACTGTGTTTCTTCTCACTTTGAGTCATGTCACATCAGCAAATGGAGGTCAAAGGGTTTATTCCATTCCCATCATTAAGGTCAACTATACTTTGAGGAAGCAATTTTCTCTAGTCTTTTCTTAAATGCCTTCCAGCCAAGGGGGCTCATTTTCCAGCACTATATTTGACAACACTTCTCTGCTATTCTTGGGTTTTTTAGTGACTAATTATTTTGAGAATGGGCTGCCAGGTCCTTCTCCATAGTCTATCTTAATTTGGAAGTTCAGCTGAAACCTGTCCACCATGGGTGACCCTGCTGGTATCTGAAATAGCAGTGACATAGCTTTTAGCATCACAGCAGCACACAAGTCCCCACAGCATGACAAGCTGACAGACACATTGGAGGGCCAATAGTATATAACCTCTTATTGTACTTTTCATACTTCATTAAAATGAGCCGAATTTCAAGTACATTTGCCTCCCTGCTAGACTGTGACCTTGCTCTTTCATCACCAGTCTCTAATGTAGTGCCTGGGTTACAGTGAGTGTTCAATAAGTGAGTGAAATTTCACACTAAGCATCATGAGTATGTGGCTATTTGGGTCAGGGTGCATTTGGCTGCAAAAAAACAGAAAAGTGGACTAAAATTGGCTTAAATGTCAAGGAAATAGATTATTTTGCAACATAACTAGATATTCAGGGGCTGATGTTTCAGTGCAAACCTCTTATCAGGAATGTAGGATCTTTCTGCTATTCTTCCCAGAGCTTCATCCCAAGTCTCCCCTTGTGGAGAGGATATGGAAGCCAGCACTAACATAGCAACAGGCTTCATTGTTTCACTAGTGTTATGGTTTAAATCTAAAGTGTACGACTAATTCATGTGTTTGAATGCTTGGTCCCCAGCTGGTAGAGCTGTTTGTAGTGGCCATGGAGGTCAGTCCTAAGATTTACAGCAGTTGGTCACTGGGGCTGGGACTTTGGAAGTGTTACCCAGATCCCCCATTCCAGTTGCTCTCTGTGCTCCTAATCCTCAATGATATGATATCTGCTGCCATATGCCCAGCTGCCTACTTTACTTCCATGTCTGCCCTGCCTCTATGGACTGGAGTCCTCTAATCATGAGCCCCAATAAATCATTCTTTCCATGAGTTTGTTTTGGCCAGGTATTTTGCCACAGCAAAAAACAAGCTAACAAAGAAACCTAGTTAGGGAAGTAAAGGATAAAAGGGGAAGAAATAAGGATGGCAAGAGGGTGAAAAACAGACACTTGCTTCTCTTTCCTAGAGAAGCCCCAAGCAAAGATCCTCTTAATTTCATTGTTTCATACTGGCTAAGACTTGCCCATCCATGAACCTGTAAATAACAAAGGGAATGAAATTAGTATGATTGGTTTGAACAAATGATCTGACAAAATAGATGTTAGGGAACCAATATCCAATACACTTCTCTAGAAGGAACTTTCCTAGGGTTGATCATGTCCCAGTTTCTCTCTCCTTTCCTCTAGGCCTCTAATAACACCTGTGTCATACCTACATTATTCGGTAGTTACTAGCCATATGTGGCTAACTAAACTTTAAATTAGCTAAAAATAAATAAAATTTAAAACTGAGTTTCTCAATAGCATTTGCCACACTTCAAGTATTTGCAAGAAAGTATACCTACAGGAAACCCTGATGAAGAGTTAGATACAGAACATATCTAACATCAATTTTGTTAGTGCTATACTAAACCCTTAGCTATGTTCCTCATTTCTTCTGCTCTGTTCTATACTTCTATTAGACTTTCTCTCTGTATATCAATATTTTCTATTGTTTTTTTCCAAGTTCATTAATCCTATCTTCTGCTTCTGTTCTGCTGCTAAATATACCCAATAAGACCTTAAGTTCAGATATTGTACTTTGCAATTCTAGAATGTTCATATAGTCCTTTTTTTATTTTCAGTACCGGGGATCAAATCCAGGGCTTCATACATGCTAGGCAAGTGCTCTACTGCTCAGCTACTCCGCAGCTCTTGTCCATATAATTATTTTTGTTGATTGTAATTCTTTCACAGTGTTCCATCTTTTAATCCATTTTGTCATTTCCCACTCTCCCTTGTTTTCTTTGTGATATTAATTATAGTTATTTTGAAGGTCTTGCCTGCTAATTCCTATCTGGATCATCTCTGGGTTTACTTCTGTTGACATTTAAGTTTTTGATTACCAGTCACTTTTTCCTGCCTCCTTGTATGTCTAGGAATATTTATGCATCTGTTCATGTGTCATATTGTATACTGAGTAGTATAGATAATACAGTGTTCAGACTTTTGATTAGGTTATCATTGTCTAAATATTGTGAAATTTTGTTCTAGGATGCAATTAAATTACCTGCAGATCATCTTGACCTTGCTGAGTCTTGGTATAGGATTTGCTATGGTAGGTCTACTTCTATCTTTTCATTAAATGAGGATATATCCCTTATTCTGAAGATGTGGTACATACTCCGATAGCCTGGTCTTTCTGGGATCCCAACTAGATACCCGCAGCGTTCAATCCCAGCACTGTGTGAACTCTTACTATCTCTGTTCAGCTCACAGTAAGCCTCATTTCCTACAGCTATTCTCTGCTAGACTTTCAGAGTCTTGTCCTACATAGGCACAGTGTAGGATTAAGCCAAGAACTCAAGGAAATTGTAATGGAGATTTTTCGGGCTCTTCTCTGCAACTCTCTTCTCTCTAATATCCAGTCACCATATCCCTGGCACCTTGCCAGCCCTGAACTTTAATCTCTGTTTTTCACACCCATCAAGATTGTTGCTGCTCTCTGTTCAGCCCTTATTTCTCCATTTCACAATTTGGAAAAATATCATTAGGCAGAAATCTAGGGTGAATATAGGCCTTAAATTGTGTTTCCCATCCTTCAAGGATCATTGATCTCTGTCAGTTGTTAACTAGTGCTTTCAAACTGTTTATGGATAGTAGGTTTAAGTCTGATACAGATTAATTCTTTGTAGACAGGTAAATTTCCACATGAACATTTTAAATAAACATGCAAGTATATTGGAGTCGCCTGGAGAGCTCCTCCTGACTCAGAATATCAGGGGAAGGGCCTAAGAAGCTACAGTTTTCAAGAAAACATTTCACATAGTTCTGATTAAGGCTGGGTTTGTAAAGTACTATGGTAGACACTGGAGAATTTAGTTTAGAATAAAGAGCTATCAGGATGATCTTTTTTTGGACAAAAAAAGGCATTAGGAGAAATTAAGACTTCAGTTTGACAGGTGGGAGTGGTATGGAGATTTTGGTGTAGAACATTTTTACTAGGAAAAGATATGGGCACCAATTTGGAAATGGAATGAGTACAGTATGTGTTTGTATGGCAGGGAATAAAATACTTTGGCTAGAAGGGATGATTGGTGTGGGATAGTATTGTGAAATAATAGGGCAAGGCAGATTTGTGCCAGTCCAGGGGTGGAAAACACTAAGGAGATTGGGTTTTGCATTGTAGATTGAAAGCAACAATGGGCTGTTGGAGTTTTTGTTTTTATTTTTTGACTAAGGGAATGACCTGATGAAAGCAGTGTTTTGGAGCAGTGAATCTGGTTGGGGCAGATGGCTTGGCATAAGGGACAGAATGGAGTCAGGAAGACCTGTAGGTAAGTAACTGCAATAATCTAGGCAGGAGAGGCCAAGGCATGAGTAGCAATAGCACTGGAAAATAAAGGGCATATTCCAGAGTTATTTGTAGAAAAAAAGAACAAAATAGGCTCTGGAGGATGGGATGAAGACATGGGAGATCATGAGGAGGTAATAGTTTGGATAGAAAAGACAACAGCTTGGGATGTTCATAGAACACCAGAAGGACATTCCTGTTGGGTTCATAGGCACTGTGTGTTCAAAGGGAATCCAAAGACACATGAAACTAGAAAGTCTGAGCTTTCTATGTGTATCCAGGAGACAATTTAATAGTGGGTTAAATGTATGGATTTTGGAGTCTTGCAAACCTAGATTTGAGTCTTTGGCATACCACCTTTACTGAGTGACCTTCACCAAGTTATTTAATCTCTCTGAATCTGTTTCTTCACCTAGAAAAAGGGGTGGTTGTGGCATTTGTTACCTCTTAGCGCTATTATGCCTACAACCATACCACCATGGCATCAGATCCTGTCAGATCTTGGAAGATAAACAGAGTCAGGCCTGGTTAGTACTTGGATGGGAGACCACCTGGGAACACTAGGTGCTGTAGACTTGGGAGAAGAACCCAGAAACCCACTTCAAAAAAAAACAATCAGCCACTGAAAACTCTATGAATAGCAGAGAAGCACTGACAATAGTTTCTCGCCTATTGTATATAGGGTCTCTATGTGTCGGACTGGGAGAAGGATCCGGCAACCCCCTCCCAAAAATCAATCTGCCATGGAAAACCCTATGAACAGCAGAGAAGCACTGACAATAGTGTTTCCCCTGTTGTACAGAGGGTCGCCATGAGTCGGATACCGACTCAACGGCACCTAACAACAACAACAACAACAACATGTGTCAGACACCAACTCAATGGCACCTAAAAACAACAACAACAGCACTGTTATAGGACTGAGATAATGTGTATGAAGCCTACTGTGTTGAGCTCAGCACACATTTATTCTTGTCTGATACCTGGGAAGTTATGGTTAGAGGGCATCCTGAAACAGGAAATTGCATGGGATATAGGTTCAAATGAACACTAGATTCTAAATTTATCTTCATCAGTTACAAGCTATGTGATCTTAGACAATTTATTTTGCCATTTACTACAGTCAGCACTCCCTATCCATGAGGGATTGAGGATACCAAAATCCAAAGATGCTTAAATCCCTTTTAATAAATGACATAAAATTTGCATATAACCTACAAACACTCTCCTGTATACTTTAAGCTATTACTAAATTACTTATAATACCTAATACGATGTGAGTGCTATGTAAATAATTGCCACACTGCATTATTTAGGGAATAATGACAAGAAAAAAGAGTATTCAGTACAGGTGCATTTTTTTCCAAATATTTTCAGTTCACAGATCAGATGTGGAGTGCCAACTGTCCTGAGTTTTTACTGTGTTGAAAATGGAATTAACAATGCCTTATTTGTAGTATTAATACAAGGACTACTTGAGTTAAACTATGGAGGTGCTTGGCCCAGGATTTGGCACACAAAACAGCAAATACTACCAGTGTTGTACACTGGAGTGTACAAGTTTGGAGCCTGTGTGAATTTTACATGGACAGGGCCAATGCCTGAAGGATAGAAGGTTGAGGGCCAGTCTTTGGACTGTCACAATAAGGGTATAAGGGGCACAAAAGTAAGCCACAAAAGGTCAGCCAGGGAAATAGGAGGCAAGTCTGGGTAAGTCAGTGTAAGACTGGAAGATGGTGAGCTCTCAAAATTAGGGTGTGCCTATTGTTTTGTCATGCTGAGACTAGACATGAGGTGTCAGAGAAGAGAGTTCAAGTGTGAAAAGCATTGCTTCCCGAGAGAATCTGGTATTGGGTAGAGACTTGTGAAAGCAAGGGAGAAACTCATCATGTCTATAGGCAGATGGCTTGCCACTGAAATGGTCCAGGCCAAGAAGGCCAGCCAGGTGGAGTGTGAGAAAGCACCATGTCTTGTTCTGCATGAGGTCAAGCTGACAGAACAAAGAACTCAGGAACTAGGAGGTAACCAATTTTCGTTGTGGATGCAAATTCAAAAAGGAGTAAAGTAGACCCTATTATAAGGGCTGGAGAAGTAAACAAGGGCAGTAAAGGCAAAACTCACTTCTGAAAGATTGGTGATAAAGGGAAGGAGAGACTGAATGAAGCTCTGACATCATTGCAAAGTGCACCATCAATGTTGAGAGCCTCAACACTGGAATGAAGCCTGTTGGGTTTACATTTCCGATCTGACACTTATTAGCTGTGTGCCTCTGAGTAACTTAATTAACCTCTCTGGGACTTAGTTTTTTAATCTGTAAAATGGAGATGATGATACTGCTATGATTGTTGTTATTACCATTATTGCTATTGCTGTTATGGAGAGAAATTGAAAATGAAAAGGGAGGATGGAGAAAGGGAAAGTAAAGAAGAGCTACAATGCTATTGTCAGTATAGTCTGGCTTTGACATCTTAACACTGCCAGTGAGTCTTCCTAGTCTCTACTAAATGTTCAGAGGGCTAGGTTTATTTCAGTTGGGAGAGTGGTGTTCTGTGTTCTCTGAAGCCCTGGGTTTGATCCCCAGCAACACATAGAAAAAGGGGGTGGGGGGAGAAGGACCCAGCAGCCCACTCTCAAAACAATCAGCCATTGAAAACCTTATGAATAGCAGAGAAGCATGGACATAGTGCCAGGCATGGCACAGTATCAGGGATTGTTTCTTCTGTTGTACATAGAGTCACTATGAGTTGGACCTAACTCGATGGCACCTATCAACTACAACAACAAATGTTCAGACTTCCAAGACTGCCATGGGCCACACTTGGTGTTGACCTGTTGAGCACAGTATAAGATGGGAACCATAGCTTGCCAGCAGAGTAGTCCTGACAGTGGTCCAGCTCAGTAGGCAAGTTCAGGTACAAGGAAATAAGATCTGCATTGGGCTTTCAAACTCCATGCCCCATGGTAGCCAGTATGTCCTGTAACAACTCCTTTGTAATAGCTTTCAGGGTCTCTACAAAGGACATATCAATTATAAGAGTCTCCACACTTGGAAAGCCCAAGCTAGGGTGTCCTCATCACATATTTATAGTTCCTTGATAGTTCTCCTGATTCTGATACAATTCACCAATGAGGAGGCATCTTTACCATTTCACCATGATTTAATAACATGTTGACTCACAGCATCTCTATCTGTTGTCAAGGAAACAGAAATGGGATGTTAACTGGAGGTTATAATACTTCACAGAAGGATAAAGAGTTTTGGTAACCCTTTGCTCACAGTGGACATTTGGCTGTGTTACAGAGAAATCAGGACTATTCTAGATTATAAGCAACATGTAAGGTTGTTAGATCTGGGAGTTGAGATTTAAGGGATTTGGGTATGGGAGGAGAAAGAAATGTGCTATGAGATCAGCAGCATGTCTATAGGTCAGAGACACAGGCTGGTTGGTGAAATTATTTGACATCTTGGCCAATTATTGAACTTTACAGTGATGGTGCCTCCCAGGTAATCAGCCTGAGCTGTGGAGCAGAATGGATTTATGGTAAAACACAAAATGGCTTCTTTTTTATGCGGTATATAAGTGTATATAGACTGGCATGCCAAAAACATAAAGTAAAGCCCAGATCACCTTCTCTCCTTCAATATGTACTTATCAAACCTACTGCCAATCATGCCTGCAGTAATACTGTTGTGGCATCCAATCTCATCAGATCTTAGAAGCTAAGCAGGGTTGAGCCTGGTTAGTACTTGGATGGGAGACTACCTGGGAACACCAGGTGCTATAGGCTTGGGAGAAGGACCAGGAAACCCACTCCTAAACAATCAGCCATTGGAAACCCTATGAATAGCAGAGAAGCACAAATATAGTGTTTTGTCTGTTGTACATAGGGGCACTATAAGTCGGCACTGACTGGACAACACCTAACAACAACTGCCAATCATGTCCAAGTCCTAGCCATTTCCCCATCTGTAGATATCAGTGTAATGATGATCTTGTCACAACCTGAGATTCCCAATAGGCTGCAAGGCTTGTAGGGTAATAGGAGAGAGGAGGTGTGAACTCTCTATAGCGAGGAATTCTTGTAAGCTGGAAATTAAATCCACATTTTGTGATTGTTAATATTTCTCTTTGCCTTGCTTTAGAAAAGTGGGAAAACTCAATCCTAGGAGAGTGAACAATTGAAAACCAGGGTTGAAGGGTCTTAAGGGCTTTGGGCAAGAACATGCATGTGAGGTCTGTGTGTTGCCCTCTTTGCACAAGAACATGTGTTCTATCTAGGGTCAGGCAGATTCCTGCAAAAGCAGAATTGTGAAGTTGGAGAAATTTGCCTCTGGTTTTCATCAACTTCCATTTTTAGGTCCCCTCCAGGGCTACATACCCCCCAAAATTTGGTTTAGGTTCAAGTGCAGGTTCAGTATGTTAGAATTTAGAGGATTTGAGTTCAGATTTAAATCCAATGTGTAGATAGCAGGGCTTCAAACTGAACCCAAACCCAAACCTGAACCCTGAGGCCATTCTAGTTCAAGCACTTAAAATATTTTTTGTGAACCTGACCCTGGACCTGAACCTGAACCGAAACCCAGTGAAAAATCATTCAGGTTCAGCTTTTAGTGTTTTTGTTTGTTTGTTTGTTTGTTTGTTTTTTGGGGGTGTGGGGGTGTGGGGAATATCATTAGCTATTTAAAAATTAAAAAAAGAAAACATTGAGAAAAATTTATTCATCTATCTACATGTGGGATTAGAATTTTAAACCCAAACCTGAACCAAACCTGGACCCTTCTAATTTTAACATATTGAACCTGCACCTCAACCTGAACCCAAGTTTTCATGAGTTTGAGGCCCTGATCCTGTCACCTTTTGTCTAGGGTCCCTCTGCCACCTTATTTTAGGATCATATGCCTGACTAATACTCAGAAAGGGCTGACTGACATGTTTCTATATGTAGGGTAAACTAATTCCAAGAGGAATTACAGGAAAAATTGTATTCCTCTATAGCATCTCTCTGGAGTGAGAAAACTGTTAAAAGACAAAAGGAGTGAGTCTCTAAGAGTGGAAAAATAGTGGTAGGGCAGAGAGTATGGGGAAAGGGGGAGTTTAGAAGGAAGCCATAGGCCAGTGAGATCTGGTGAGGCTCAGTATCTTTACTTAATATCCTTGCTCTATGGTCAGGCCACCCAGGGAGAGCAGGAAGGCACAGGAACCCTCAAGCAGAGAGCTCTGAGAGAGTGTATGTGATTGAATCTTGTGGGACAAAGACACCCACAGGGTCCCTGAGTGTGTGAGAGATGGGTGCCTCAGGGCCATGTCTGTACAGCATCCTAGGGTTGCCCTGTAGTTGTATCTCGGGGTGGGCAGGCTGTGGATGTGTTTGTGTATGAGCTGCAGGTGTCATTCCCATTAGCCCATGGTGATTTTGCACTGTGAACCTACTGCGACTTTAAATCCACACCTTTCAACTGTTCTGTGCTCTACATGAAAACATTTGGAGATAATAGCAATAGAATACACTAGTTATATGGATTTAAAAATCCATCATGTATGTAGCATTTAACAAAGCATTTTTCTATCCATCATCTTGTGCGAACCATCGTATTTGAATCTCCTTGCTTCTTTAAGGTTTAAGTAGCATAAATTATTGCCCCTATTATACAAATGAGGAGCTGAGGTTCAGACCAATGATAAAGCTCATCAAAGTTTATGCAGCACTTGAATCCTGTTCTTTGTACTCTAACGTGCATAAAATTTTATTTCATAACTAACTAGATACCTTGTTGCCCAGACCCAACAAGGTCCTCCTGCAAGGAGGTTGTCAGTTCTCTGCAAGGCACAAGCTCTTATGGATCAGTCACTGCAGTGTACAGAGTACAGATATCATTCCATTTGGTATTGGGATGTGCATATTTAGGCAAAGGAAATCTACTGCTTATCTTCTCCCCTCCTAATCAGCTCATCAAGGCTGATTAGGAACATGTTTAATTTCTATGTAATTTATAATTTGAGAATATAGAATACTAACAATAGATAGTAAGGTGATTCAAAAGTTTAAAAACTAAATTGAATGCTACTGCTAAATTAACAAATGAAGGAAAATAAACAGAAGATCTTTACTTAATATCCTTGTTCTAAGAAATAGTTTATGCTTCATTAAAAACAGAACAATAATGTTTAGCTATCCCCATCTTTAGAAGAAAATGGAGGAAAAGGTGTCTGTTTATTTTCCTAATTTGCATTTAAATAGATTCCTTTAACATTTACTATTTATTAAGAACCATATATGTATATTTTTACTGAATTTTAGCCATAATAAAAAAATTACTTAGTTAAAAACAAAACATGAAAAAATAGGTAGCTCACATGAACATCTTTCTTAATGAGACAAAACTGTGTTAATTTCAGACAAAGGGATACAATTTCATTATTTAGACATGAACTTTCCTCTTGAAGGTTATATTACATTTTGTTGAATACAATATTTGTAGCTTCTCAAAAAAGACAGGCATATGAAAAATTTGAAATGACTATTGAGATATTTTCTTTAGTTTTTATTTTCTTAACATCTTTGGGTCAAACATCTTCCAGAGGGCCAAATTCAAATAAGTCAAATCATAAACTGTCCTAGCTAGAGGAGGCTTAGAAAAGGTCTACTTCTCTAGAGATCAGCAACCCTAGAGACTCTGGCTAACTCTTGCTCCATCATTCAGATTCATTCAGTAGGTACTTATTGAGAGAAGTGGAGGTGTTTGAATCTGCTGTCCCCAGGCACCTGTACTCTTTGCTGATGGGGCAGCAGCTAAGAAGGTGGAGGTTGGGTATTGTCAAGCAAATGGCCCCAAGTGGGGAAGGGCACCTTTCCTTGGCTGGAGCACCAGAGTTCCCAGAAGCTGCCCTTTACAGGGTAACTGGCCCGTGAAGCCCAGGCAAAGGAGGTCTCACAGCCACCTGAGCAGGTAGCAGGACAATGTCCCAAGATCCTGGATCACAGGCACTCAGTGAATATAGCACAGGTAGAAAAATAAATTCTAGACCCTGGACTTCACTTCTCTGAACCCGTTTCCCAGTCTGTGAAGACAGCCTGATGGAAACACCTATATGGGACTGTTTGGAGGGTATGGTAAGATGATGTGTGCAAATGGACATTTTGAACTTGAAAACACCTGGCAAATGTCAGGGCAAAGACGAAGAAGGTGCTTTTCTCTGGCTATAAAATGATGCCAGTTTTCTCACTGACATTCTTTTATTTAAAAAGTTGAAAATGCAAGTTACAGCAATGAATATACATTTGGATGCAGGAGACTCAATAAAACTATTATTTATTTTGAATAGAAAAAAATATATATGCATTCCATAGGTTTCTAAATTGGGCCTATTATAAACCAAGGTGCTCACCTCCATTCTGGGAACTTATCCCTTGCAAGTAAGGAGAATCCCAGAACAGAAATGACTTTCCCATGGTATCATGGGGAATTTGTGACCAAACCAGGCCTGGAACCAGCCCACTCCTTATCCCACTTGATTGTACCCATTTTGTCTCTGCAGCTTATTCTACTGAATGCAGTAAAAGTGACTGTGACCCTTGCAGACAGTTAGGCTTTTAAGGGTGAGAATTATACACAAGTGGGTAGCAAGTTTAGGCCCAGAGAAGACTTGTGATTGTCTCTTGAGAGTCATCTTGAAAGAAACATGATTCCTGAGAATATGAGACATGAGACCATGTAGTCCCTAGTTGTTGTTGTTAGGTGCCTTCGGGTTGGTATCTGACTCATAGCGACCCTCATAGGGTTTTCAATGGCTGACCATTTCGGGATTGCCTTGGGAGTGGATTGCCAGGCCCTTCTCCCATTTTTGCAGTGCGGGGAATTGAACTCGGGACCTCAGAGACTGCAGCGCAGCGCTCTACCAACTGAGCTAAATTCCAGCCCGTAGTCCCTAGAGCAAGTCTTTTTCTCTCTGCCTGAGACATGTGTTACCTCTTTGGAACGTTATCTTTGGAACAAACTAAACGTTTATAGAACACCCCAGCTACCAGTGAGCTTCTCATGTCCTCCAGCTACAGAACATGGAATCAGGTGGAATGGCATGGATGCAGATGGCATTCTGTGAGGAGCCAGTGTAGCAAGGTGCATAGTTCCTGTAGCACTCTCCACTGCTGCTCATCTTTTGACTGGCTTTTGCATTGCTTTCCACCCTACTTGGTCTGTATCCAGCTCTCCTTGCTCTGTAGTCTGGCAGGGACCTGGTGCCGAGCAATCTAATCATTCTGGTGCTAGCACATAACTCAACTACTTATTTGCATATCTAAATAGTCATTTAACAGGAAATACAGGGAAGGTCATTTCTGGGCCACTGAGATATCCGAGAAAGTATATAGACTGAGTGCTTTTCATCACAAGTTCCAAGGACTTTAGGCATTGCAGATTTTCATTAACTTTATTGATTCTTTTGTCAATAAGAAAAAGAGATGAGAAATTATTTTGAAATGGGGTTGGAAGGAAGAATTTTAAAAATCAAAAATTACAGAATGAGAACCTTCTGAAGTCCTAGGGCACCTGTTATCCCCCTCATCCTTAGTAATATTTAAAGGTGGGGGCTATGGGGAACTCCTGACCAAGTGCCTGTGACATGGCGCTGGGTGAGACTGGTAGACTCAGACTGGTACACACAACACAGATATCGACCCAGCCTCTTGAGGAGCCCCAGCGTGAAACAAATCCTCTGACACTGGACAGTGAAGAATGATACTTTCATCCTTTCCTTATTGTTAGTGTAGGTAGATAGAAAGCACCTGAGTAAGTCAAGCGAGAATAATCTCCAAATCATGCACGTTTGCCCTCAGAAGGTGATGTTTTTATACTTAGGTGTGAGTTGTTACAGCCCTGATATCTGTCTCTGGACCTCCAGACACAAAAATCCGACTGCCCACGGGACATGTCTATTTCAAACTCTCATAAGCTTCTCAAAATCAGCACGTCTAAAATGGAAACCACTATCCCCAACCCCCACTCAGCTTCTTACCCTCATCTTTAGGCAGCTCCTGTGGTGGCACCTTCAGCTGCAGGAGCCAGGGTGCTATGGCAGAACCTGGCTGTTCTCCTTAGCTCTTCCTTACTCTCTCATCCCCAAACAATAGTGAGTCTTCCCTCCTGCCTCTGGGAGCTCTCACATCTGCCCATTTCTCAGACTCTACTGCCACTTCTTAGGCTGAATCTCTAGGCTCTTGCCCTCATCAGGATGACTGTGACAGCCTCTTCAGAATCCTTCTGCCCTGGTTCTCCCCTTCTAGTCCACATCCTATACTTTGCCACAGCTCATTCCCACATCACTGTTCATATTAGGACCACTCCACTCACTCCTTCTTGCTGACAGTGTGTGAGCCACATCTCTGCAGCTTTTCACCATCAGGTATCCCATCCACCTCCCCAGCTGCATGTCTTTGAGGCCAGGCTCCAGAAGCATAGCTGAGGTGCTTTCAGTGCCTGTGATAAACTGGGCTGCCTCCAGTTTGCCCCATACCCAAGGGGCCCCCTTTGCCTACAGCATGCAAACCACTGGCTTGCACCTGGCTGATCCCTACCTAAGACAAGACTCAGCACAGGGATCACCTCACCTGAGAAGCCTTCTCTGTTCTTCTGTCTGTACTCCTTCAAGGATGGCTGAGAACACCTCCTCTGTACTCCTTCAATAGACCATATTATTGGCCTCTATTATATCCATGGGAAAAGGATGTGGCAATCACTCCTGAAACAATCAGCCATTGAAAAACCTATGAGGCTCGCTATGAGTCAGAAACGACTCCACGGCACCTAACAACAACGTTATATCCATGGGAGAAGGACCTGGCAGTCCACTTCTGAAACAAGCAGCCATTGAAAACCCTATGATAGAGAAGCACTGACAATATGCCAGGAATGGCACCGTGTCATGGAGTGTTTCATTCTGTTGTATGTAGGGTTGCTATGAGTTGGACCCAACTCGATGACACCTAATGACAATGACAAGCAACATTGTATCCATAGATAATATATCTTTAGTTGTGATTTTAATCAAATCATGTACTTGTTTTTACTAGAATTGGATCTGAGTCCATGTTAGATTTCCATCCTGACCTTTAAGCCACTTAATCTCAAGAACCACATTTGAGTCATTTTTGCCTGTCACCTTGGACAGAGCCTGGCACATGACAGGTGTCCCATATGTGATAGTTGAACATTAATTGAAAAAGTGAGTTCACTCTTCTGTGTAGAGGGAAAAACTGGCACAGTCTTTACTCCTGCCAACCTGCTTCTGGGTTCAGCTCCTTCTTTCTCCACTCTGCAACTGGTTGTAGCCTTTGGTCCTTCCCAAACATTAGGCTCCAGTCTGAAGAAGAGGAATCCTTCTCTAGGGGCACTTCTCATCCCTTTCCTGGCTGTATCACTTGGTTCCTTTGGTCAGAAAACTGCACAAATGCCAATTTACAGTGGTGTCAATAATACAGAGGATTTCTTGGCTTAGATCCTCAGAAAGTCCAGAGACAAGGTGGAGATCAGACAAGGCCCCATCAGGGCTCTGTCTGATTTCTATGCCTTGGCTTTACCTTTTCTTTTTCACTGGCTTCACCTCCAGGCTGCCAGCAGATAGTTGCAGCAATGTGAGGTCAGCAACACACAAGGAAAGTATCAGAGAAAGAGAAACTCCATCTAAAGAACTAGAGTTCTGTGTCCCAGCCATTTCCAGCAAACTTCCCTTCATGTTTTATTGTACTGAATTGGATCATATTCCTATATCTGAGATAATCCCAATGGTTAGGAAATGTCACACACTGGTTGGCTTAAGTCTGGCATTTTGAAGAGCTAGGAAGCCCCTGGGGTTGTGGTTCTCGTCAGTCCCTCTTTTAAGAGGGACTCCCTGGAAGAAGGGTGAATACCTAAAGGAATGGGTTAGGTGTCCCAGCTTATCCCCTCAGCATCTGTCCTTAAAGCAAGCATGGGCCTTTTTAAAGATTTCTAAAGGCTTTTACAAAGTGGTGGTAGCTACTTGCAGATAGTAAACAGCTTCCTCTTCTATCTCCCCATTTCTCTCACTCATTTTCTGTTTTTTCTTTAGGCTCTGTAAGGGACTCAGAAGCTGTTTTTTGGTCTTTTAGCTAAAAATGAGGATTATGTGAAACCTGGGCATCAGCAAGAGGGCTCTTTTCCTTCAATAGCTCTGAATGTTTTGTCCTGTTGGACCCATGGTCCTTCTGATTGCTCTATACTTTCTTGTCTCCTCTAGATGTTCGACTGGATAAGCCACAACAAGGAGTTATTTCTCCAGAGCCACACGGAGATTGGAGTCAGCTACCAGCATGCCCTAGACCTCCAGACACAGCACAATCACTTCGCCATGAACTCCATGGTGAGTAGAAAGACCATTCTCAGAATGCCTCTGGGGCAGGAAAGGAGTAGAGGAGGGAGAGGAGCAGACCTGAGTAAGAAAGAGGAGTTCTGAAAGTGCCAACTCTGTAGCAGCATTCCCTGGGATGGGGACATGTGCAGGGCATGTGACCAGCCAGCTGTTCCCAGAGCAGATTATAGACCCTACTTTATACTATGAAAGGAATGTGCTTGGTAGGAAGCATTAGCTCAGTACAAGACTAGAAGAAGGCAAGTCACCCTTTCCACTCCACTGACCTCACTAACATTTTTTTGGTCCCCAGCATATGTGAGTCACTGAGCTGGGATGGGGAAGGGCTTTGAGCTGTGGCACCCTGGGAAAGCCTGAGTGAGTTGGGGCTCTTCACAGTGGGAACAAGATTCCGATGGGACACACAATTGTTGCCTTCAAATATTTGAAAGGCTGTCTTAGAGAGAAAACAGTAGAACTGCTTTATGTTGATCTAGGAGGCAGAAGTGTCCAGGGGATGACAGTGTGGGAGGGAGGTAGTATATGCCCTGTAGGAAGGGATGGGATGCAGTGGGAGTGACCCCTGTTGATGGGGAACATTCAAGCAGATAGTCAGAGAAGGCTATTTACTGTGTGGCCACAGGGAATTTACCCCTCTGTGCTTCAGTTCCCACATCTGGAAAGTATAAGTAGTAATAGGTGTCTTGTAAGGATATTTGAAGAATCAAGGAGTTAATTGCAAAGCAGCTGGAACTGTGCTTGGCATGTGGTAAGTCATCAGTAAGTGCTGATGTTATGGTACTGATTAGGATGTAGGCATCTAATCCAGATATGTGTGATCATCCCTTATAAACCTACTACTTTGGGGTACTCTTTTTTTCCATATAGTTTCCCTAAGACTTTCTTTTGACATCTTATCTGCTTCTTAAACCCATTGTATTCTAAACTCCTTCACTCTAAGTATTCCTCAACATACCTCTTTCTCCTCTGCCACCTCTTCTTTCTTGCACTATTGGTTGAGAGGAATAGCACCACCATTCCCAATATATCTGAAAATTAAGGACACCTTATCTTTGTTGCAGTGATGCTAGGAGTGGGGCAAGTGTTAGAAAAACACAAACCTGGAGGATTGCTGAGGCCAAGAAGAAAGAGAATCTTTTCTCTACAAGGTGGAGAAGGTGTTTAAAATATGTAATGCACTGGACTTAACACACAAAAGAAGTAATTCTGGCCTAAGTTGTTCACTGTCTAGTTGGAAAGATAAAAACCCCCAGACAGTCATGATGTAGCTTGATATGTGCAACGACAGAGATGCTGAGTTAACTAAGAACATTAAAATTTGAGTGGTTAAGAAAAACAGAGGATGGTTTCTTGCTCCTGCCACAAACCCATTGCCCAGGGACAGGGGGCTGATGGAGCGGCCACCATCTCAGATGCTGCCAACTTCTTTGCCAGAAAAAGCATGAAGCCATGCATATGCCCACTTTGAAACCTTCCACCTAGAAGTGACGTATTTGCTCATATTTCATTGACCAACTTTCATGTACATTTTAGCCAATCACACCACCACATCTAACTTCCAAGTTGCTGCAATCGTGTTGGCATAGGGAGAACAGGACCATTGTGAATAGCCCTAATGATTAGCATAGAGAGCCACCAAAGACCCAGGTAGAGATAAACATCACGAGGTTCATACAGAAAGATCAGTTTGGCTGCAGGAAAGTGAGTTGTGAGATTGGGTAGAAAAAAACCATCAACATGATTGTATTATCAGTTTTGGCCACAACATAGCCTTGTGTCTTCATCTAAATGTAAAGACTCATTTCCTTCCAACCAGTCTCCCATAATTATTTCTCATCTCTGGTTCATATTAGTCACAAAGAAGCAAAGCAATAGATCACAGGTGATTAAGAATATGAACTCAAATTTAGTCAAGTTTGATTATTTGTTTGCCTTGTGGATGTCCCCTGGTGAGTTTCACAAATTCTGTGCCAGATCCTTCACATCACCCAACTGCCTGGACCTAAAGTAGATAAACTCATGTTAATAAGCAACAAATACAAACATAATTAGAGAGGTAAGTCTGCTTTCAAGCCCCTTTGCAACAATGCACTGCAAAGCTAAATAAAGCCTTTGGCTATTATCTGCACTACTGATTTCCTCTGTTTGTCTAGATTACTAAGAGTTAATGGCACACTGAAAACCTTTGCTCTGACAAATTTACTGTTGAGGTCTCCATTTGTAGAATGAAAATGAGGGAGGAAATTTATTGGAGGAAGTATCTTCTGGAACCAGGAGAAAAGAGAGTCAATAGCCAATTAGTGTGTTCCAGCCCATCCCACAGCCTCGCTCCACCATGAGTGCATCAGCACACAGAGGTCTCTTTAGCCCGATTAGGGCCTATTAGGCAAGGGAAAGGGAATCCCAGGGTTGTTTGATGAAATTGCCCGGGCACCAGTGCTTCATAAACAGCTTGGTGCCTTTGTTAACTGGGAAGTTTATAAGTTTGTTATTAAAGGAACTTCCTACAAAGAGAGATGGCAGTATCTCAAACAGGTGAAAGGAGGGAATTACAGGCTCTTTTTCCCTGGGCTGAGTGATGAATGATGCTGCCAAGATACAGATGAATGCAAGCAGCTACTGCTTGAGTTCAATAATTGTACAGATGATCAGTTCTTCAGGGAAAGTGGTACTGTGAATGGTTCTGCAGATTTACTGAGGCATTTCTGTCTCTGTTCTTGGAAATTATACACACACACCAACGTACACCCTCACATCTATACATGTAAATGTATGGGCAGCATACTCTGTTTCAGGCTGCAAGTGAATTCATTGCCATTTAATCTTGTTTTGCCACTGAAATAGGCTTGTTGTTGTTGTTGTTGTTGTTAGGTGCCATTAAGTCAGGTCCAACTCATAACTACCCCATGTACAATAGAACAAAACATTCCCTGACTCTGTATCAAGCACATGATCGTTTTTCTGTTTAAGCCCATGGTTGCAGACATTGTGTCAATCCATCTAGTTAAGCGCTTCCTTTTTTCATTGGCCTGTCACTCTCCCAAACATGATGCCCTTCTCCAGAGACTGATCCCTCCCGATAACATGTCCAAAGTACGTAAAATGCAGTCTAGCCATCTTGCTTCCAAAGAGCACTCTGGTTGCACTTTTTCTAGGACAGATCTGTTGGTTCTTTTGGCAATCTATGGTATATTAAGTATTCATATCCAGCACCATAATTCAAAAGCATCAATTCTTCTCCTGTCTCCCTTATAATGTCCAGCTTTTACAACCATATGATGCGGCTGAAAATACTATGGCATGAGTCAGGTGCACCTATATGTTCAATGTGACATCTTGACTTTTCAACACTTTAAAGAGGTCTTTTGCAACAGCTTTTCCCAATGCAATCCATCTTTTGATTTCTTGATGGCTGCTTCCATGATCATAGATTCAAGTAAAGCAAAATCGTGGACAACCTCAATCTTTTTTCCATTTATCATGAAGGTGTGTACTGACCCAGTTGTAAGAATTTTTGTTTTATTGATGTTCAGTCACAATCCACACTGAAGGCTGTGTTCTTTGATCTTCATCAGTAAATGTTTAAATCCTCTTCATTTTCAGCAAGCAGAGTTGTGTCATCTGCATAATGCAGGTTGTTGATGAGTCTTCCTCCAATCCTGATGCCACGTTCTTTTCATAAAATCCAGCTTCTCGGATTATTTGCTCAACATAGAGATTGAAGAGGTACAATGAAAAGAAGCAGCCCTGACCCATATCTTTCTTGACTTTAAATCAGACAATGTTTCTTTGTTCTGTTCAAACAATTGCCTCCTGGTCCATATACAGATTCCTCATGAGTATAATTATGTGCTCTAGTATTCCCATTCTTCACAATATTATGTATAATTTGTTATGATCCACACAATCAAATGCCTTTTCATAGTCAATAAAACATAGATGGACATCTTTTTGGTATTCTCTGCTTTTGGCTAATATCCATCTGATATCAGCAATGATGTCCCTAGTTCCATGCCCTCTTCTGAATCTGGGTTGGTTTTCTGTCAGTTCCTTGTCTATGTACTGCCACAATTGCTCTTGAATGATCTTTAGCAAAATTTTACTTACATGTGATATTAATGATATCATATGGTAATTTCCATATTTGGTTGGATCCCCTTTCTTGGGAATAGACACAGATATGGATCTCTTCCAATCAGTTGGCCAGGTACCCGTTTTCCAAATCTCTTGATATAAACAAGTAAGCACCTACAGTGCTGTATCTGTTTGTTGAAACATCTCTGTTGGCATTTCATCAATTCCTGGAGCCTTGTGTTTTGCCAATTCCTTCAAGGAAGCTTCCACTTTATCCTTCAGTACCATTGGTTCCTGATCACATGCAACCTCTTGAAATGATTGATCATCCACCAATTCTCTTTGGTATAATAGTTCTGTGTATTCCTTCCATCTTCCTTTGATTTTTTTCTGTGTCATTTGATGTTTTCTCTGTGGAATCCTTCACTGTTGCCACTTGAGGCTGAATTTTTTCTTCAATTCCTTAAGCTTGAGGAAAACAGGGTGTGTTCTGCCATTTTGGTTTTCCATTTCCAGCTCTTTCTACATCATTATAGGATTTGATTTTGTCTTCTCAAGCTGCCCTTTGAAATCTTCTGTTTATTGCTTTAACTTCGTCATGTCTTCATTTTACTCTATCTTCTTGACATTCAAGAGCAATTTTCAGAGTTTCTTCAGACCTGTAATTTGGTCTTTTCTTTTTTACCTGTATTTTAAATAAACTTTGTTTTCTTCATGAATGATGTCTTTGATGTCATGTCACAACTCATCTGATCCTTAATCATTAGTGTTTAACACATCAAATCTGTCCTTGGAGTGGGCTCTGAACTCAGGTGGGATGTACTCAAGGTCATTCCTTGGCTCTCATATACTTCTAATTTTCTTCAGTTTCAGTTTGAACCTGCATAGGAGCAGTTAATGGTCTGATACATAATCAGTACCTGATCTTGTTCTGACTTTTTATATTGAGCTTTTCCACCATCATTTTCCCGTAAATGTAGTAAATTTGGTTCTTATATGTTCCATCTGATGAATTCCTTGTATATAGTTGTCACAGGGATGAAGTAGGTTAGTACTTCCTTATTTGGGGTGAGGCCGCAGGCCACTTTGAAATCAAATAAAGATTTTTCCTCCAGATAAATGTACAATGAATAAACTTATTAGGCACTTCAAAGAGATACAAAGAAATCCTAAAGCATGTCAATGAACTTCTCAAATTTAAGATCTCAAAAATCTTATGACTTCTTTTTTCATCATTGAATAAATAATTAAGGGTCAGACATTGTTCTGAATGTTGGTCAGATAGTGATGAAAAAAATAGAGATGGTTACCTCCTGTGGAGGTTTTTCCAGAGAGACAGATGTTAAATATGTTGTTGTTCTTGTTAGGTGCCATCCAGTTGGGTCCAATTCATAATGACTCTATGTATAACAGAACAAAACACTCCCTGACACTGTGCTGTGCCCAGCATTATGTCAGTGCTTCTCTACTATTCACAGAGTTTTCAATGGCTATTTGTTTCAGGTTTATTTCAGGAGAGGGCTGCCAGGTCCTTCTCCCATTTTTGTGGTACTGGGAATCTTACCCAGAGCCTCAGAGTGCACAGAGCAGCACTCTACCAAATGAGCCAAACTCCACCCACAGATGTTAAATGTATAATCCCACAAATAAATATGTAATTACTAACCAAGGGTCTTATGTTAGAAGAGTAAAGAATGTTGTGACGGAGTGTGAGAGACAAGCCAATTCAGATGAAGAGGAGGGACCAGGTATATTTTTCACTTAGTAATCAGCATTGGCTTAACACTCATTGTTCATTCATTGATACTAATTAACACTATGTGAATTAACTCAACTATGCCAAAGAACTTATAATGTAAATAAGTCCTAAGTATATCAGTGGGGCTGGAGTTTAGTTCAGTTGGTAGAGTGCTGCAGTGTGCTCTCTGAGGTCGTGGGTTCAATCTCTAGCACCGCAAAAATGGGATAAGGACATGACAGCCCACTCCTAAAATAATCCCAAAACAATCACCCATTGAAAGCCCTATGAATAGCAGACAAGCATTGACATAGTGCTGGGTATAGCTTAGTGTTGGGAAGTGGTTTTATTTTTTTCTATTATTTTTTAGTTCTTTTTTTTATTATTGGAAATTTTTAATGTACACCTTAATGTGATTCATTCTGACATGCTTTTCATTGTAACATTTCCATATATGCATTTTGTTGTACATTATTCATATAGGTTCCCCCTTGCCCTCTTGTATGCTTCCTCCCCACCCCCCACCCCTTACCATCAAAGACTTCTCTATCATTTACTTGTCTTTTTATGGTGATATTTTTCTATATATCCTTGGGTTCCAGTTCTGTTTAAGATAGAAACTTTTTTTGTAGTGAATTTTCCTTTTACCTTGTCAAAGCTATTACATGCATTTTCTGTACCATCTGTAATAATACCATCCTTTTATTATGATCTGACCTTTGTATAGGATTTTTTCCTTCTTATAATTTTGATTCAGCTCCCACATATGAGTGAGAACATGTGGTGTTTCTCTTTCTGAGCTTGTGTTCATTCACTTAAAATAATTTTCTCCAATTCCATCCATTTTGCTGCAAATGGCCTTATTTCTTTTCTTTTTTTTTTCTTTCTTTCTTTCTTTTTTTTTTTTTTTTTTTTTTTTTTTTTTTTTTTTTTTTTTGTTTTTTTTTTTTTTTTTTTTTTTTTTGTTTTTTTTT
>VMDO01001061.1:0-159746 GCA_007922755.1 Pedetes capensis
TTGAAAAAATGTATTTGCAATGAAAAGGTCATTGGTCCGACAAAATTCTATCATGCGATCTCCAGCTTCATTTCTGTCACCAAGACCATATTTTCCAACTACTGGGCCTTCTTCTTTGTTTCCAACCTTTGCATTCCAGTCACCAGTGATTATCAGTGTGTCTTGATTGCATGTTTGATCTATTTCAGATTGCAGAAGCGGGTAGAAGTCTTCCCATTCTTTATTTGTGGCCTTAGTGGTGGGTGCATAAATTTGAATAATAGTCATATTAACTGGCCTTCCTTGTAGGCATATGGATATTATTCTATCACTGACAACATTGTATTTCATGACAGATCTTGAAATGTCTTTTTTGATGATGAATGTAACCCCATTTCTCTTTAGTTTATCATTCCCAGCATAGTAGACCATATGATTGTCTGACTCAAAATGGCCTACGCCGGTCCATTTTAGCTCACTGATGCCTAGAATGTCAATGTTTATGCAATCCATTTCTCTTTTAACAATTTCTAATTTGCCTAGATTCATACTACATACATTCCATGTTCCAATTATTAATGGATGTTTACATTTGTTTCTCCTCATTTTGAGTCATGCCATATCATCAAGTTGAGCACCCTGGGGTTTTACTCCATTTCCTTCATCACGGTAGACTCTACTTGGAGGAGGCAACTCTTCCCCAGCAGTCTTTTGAGTGCCTTCCAACCTGGGGGACTCATTTCTAGGCACTATATCTGACAGTGTTTCTTTGCTATCCATAGGGTTTTCAATGGCTAGTTGTTTCGGGAGTGGCTCGCCAGGTCCTACTCCCTAGATTATCTATATAATTATATATAAATTATATAAACAGTAAAAAGAATTTGAAGTCTGGGTTTCTGGCCAGCATCTCCAACCTCACTCAGCTAAAGCTGAAACTCATGGCTCCCCATCTTCCTCCCACTATTCCCAGTCCAGTTTCTCCCTCAATGTTTATCTCCATTACTAAGGTTACAGCCCTTGACATTGTCACGATCATCCATATTCTCACACTTGCTTTCAATTTATCCATACATCCTGCCTTTTGCACCTTCAAAACAATCTGGAATCTGGCCTCCGAAGCTGTCACTTTGCTCCAAACCACTGTCACCTCTGTTTCATGATACTGCAATTGCTTCAGGGCCTGCCTTAGTTTCTTATATGTTCCATACCCCATGTCCTTTTTTTAAATGCAGAGGCTGAAACTACCTTTTATTAAAAACAATCTTTATACCAATGTCCATAGGGTCCTGCGTAACCCATATCCAAGCTACCTTTCCCTGCTCCATGCCAGCCCCATTGGTCTTCACGCTATGACTTTGACACAAGCCTGCTATCTCAGAATGGTAGTTTCTGTTCCCACATCCTGGAATACCCTCAATCCAGAACAGTGGAATGTGGAAGTTCCATGCATTTCATTTCCATTAATTACTAAGCCAATTTGCATGTCTTACTCCCTCACTTCATTCAATTTTTTTTCCATATGTCACTTTCCCAGAGTTTTCTTCCACAATGATTTTATCTAAAATACCTGTCTCTGTTTTCTTCTTCCCATACTCTGCTTCATTGTTATTGTAGCACTAATCAAGCATGGTTGTGCTATTTGTCTCACCCACCTGCTCTTAACCACTGTCCGTACGGGGAGAACATTTGTCACCTTTATCCACCACGGCATGAGTGATTTGCAGTGCCGTCTCTGCCTGGGACCTTTTCTTCCTCCCATTCTTCTGCTGGCTCTCTCCTTATTCTTAATGTTGCCATTTATTTTTCATCTCTTTTGGGAAATCTTCTCTGGGACAGAGCTAGGCACTGTTCAATGGGCTCATTAAATATCCTTTACAGTCCTTACTGTGACACTTACAGCATTGTACAGCAGTTTTCTGACCATCCAGCTAGGCAGCCCCCAAGCCAGCTTCCTGAGGCTTGGCTGTGGTGGCCTTTGAGCCATTCTCCCAGGAAGAGATGCTGAGGAGAGCCCCATCTTTCTGCCATGGGAAGGGATACCAAGCTCCCCCCACCCTCCCTGTGGGGCAGGAAAGCTATCTCCACATCCTCCTGCTACTTAGCTGAAGAGCAATCTTCACAGGCAAACTCAACAGGACTCAGCCTTCAGACCCCCGGAAAAGCATGTGTTGCCTGCCATCCTGCAGGAGCCCCTGCGTGAGAGGCTGCAAAGTGGCAGGGAGCAGCCACCTCATGCTGGGACACAAGGGAAGAGCTGCCTGGGTAACAACCTGCAGCTACCATAATGACTTGGATTAGAACAAAAGGCAACTCCAGTCATTTTTTAGTCTGTCAGTTTTTCTATTATCCTCAAGACTGAGCATGAAACATTCATTGTAACACATCCTTATTGATTCAACTGATGAAAATATATTGACATTAATAACACAGAACTCTCAGGCACCGGGGATAATAAAACAATTGATTGCAAACATAATGTGTCTCAGAATATTTTTATGTGCCAGCTCCATGCAATTCGTTGCCATTAATTACTAAGCCAGCAAGTGGGTGTTTGGGGCATTGCGTCATCAAGCTAGATAACCATTTTTATTTGTTCTTATATGACTATCCAGAGGAAGTAGTTTGATTGGTCATTACTAACAGAGTTTAATTTGAGGCAAAATGGAAAAATTTGTTTCAAATGAATAAGTATCTGATGCTAGGCATAGAGCTGAGGCTTCAAATGGCTTAAATATGGTCATGAAAATAGTTATTTGGGAATACTTTCATATTGGGTCTTCTTAGGAAGTTTCAAAAACAGAGCCTCTTGCAGTTTTGTCAATGGTCTAATTTAGGTACCAGATGACAGAGTACCTTCATAAGGCAGAGGAAAAGAAAGTTTTTTATTATGGATTGTACACTGTGGCCACATGTTTACCTTAAGAAACATCTTTTGCCTGAACATTTCCTGGTTCTTATTACTCAATAAGAGATTACTATAGCTTCTGGCAAGAATGATCTCACTAAGCTGTGTAATGTCAAAACACACTACTTCTGAATGCATAGAAAAACAAATTGTAAAAACTATGGATATGCTTAAAAGGAAAAAAAGTTCTAATAACTTCTAATCAACAGTTCTCATTTTGCCCTATTATCTTCTGGCTCTTAATTTTTGTGCCCACATAATCTATGCCTACAAATTTAGAATGTCGTTTGTGTTCAGAATACATATTTAGAATGACATTCACAGAACTTTGCGTTTTATTTTATTCCTTTATCATAAGTATTTTCTTGTTTTATGATACATAATATTTCAAAGATCTATATTTGCTACTTCTATTTTCATCATGCCTGCAGCCGTAGCCCTGTGGCATCCGATCCCGTCAGATCTCAGAAGCTAAGCAGGGTCGGGCCTGGTTAGTACCTGGATGGGAGACTGCCTGGGAACACCAGAAGCGGTAGGCTTGGGAGAAGGACCTGGCAACCCCCTCCCAAAAATCAATCTGCCATTAAAAACCCTATGAACAGTGGAGAAGCACTGACAATAGTGTTTCCCCTGTTGTACATAGGGTCGCTATGAGGCGGATACCGACTCGACGGCACCTAACAACAACAACAACAATTTTCATCATGTAAATAATTCTGCAATAGAAATATCCATGCCTATGTGTTTTTCATATATTTTATTTTTTCTTTAGGATATTCCTATGAATCATTTTAAAAGGTCAAATTTTATGAAGTTTTTGTTTTTTGTTCTTCTCTTTTTAGTATTAGGGAGTTGCACCCAGAGCCTTGGGCATGTTAGGCAAGTGCTCCACTACTGAGTCATACTACAAGCATCTCCCTCTTTTTTTTTTTTTTAAATTTGAGACAATGTCTTGCTCAGTTGCACAGGCTGTCTCTGGCCTGGAACTTGTGATCCTCCTGCCTTAGCTTCCTGAATCACTGGGATTACAGACACACACCACAGCGCCTGGCAATATGAACTTTTTAACCTCATAAAATACATTGCAAAATTATTTTTAATAGGTTTGAACAAACTTAGGTTGCCCTTCTGAGTGTGTCAGATCATAGTTTTTTTAGGTAGGATTAGGGATTTTTCACTTGGAATCCTTGTTAATGGTGTATGTAATAAATAATAACCAGTTTCTGTTTGTAGTTTAGTAGTTTCAGAGTGTATTTTCCCAAATGTTTGTTTAATAACTGTGCTTATGTCTGTGTGAATTGTCTTATATCCTTTGCTTATTTACCCTTTGGGTTTATATACTTTTCTTGTCAATTTGAATGAGCTTTCAAATTTGATGGAAATATTTTCATAGTCTTGTTTTCTTTTGTATTTTAGTTGTTATTTGTTGTACTTGGGATTTAAATTTTATATGACTAAATCTGTTGGTTCTTATTTACATTTTTCCTTCCTCTGAAGATGGATGTTATTTTTTATAATCCTACCTTCTATTAGTTTTCTTCAATTAGAACTTTAAATTTGTCTCTTTAATCATGCAAAATTTATTTTGGTAAAGGAGTAATTATTTTGCCTTATGTACTTTTATTCTTATATCAATTATTAAAGAACACAAGATTATTTTAAATGCCCTACTGGAGGTGTTATAATTTGGAAGCTCATTCAATATGTATTGTTGAGTGAAGTAGTGATCAGGCAAAAGGAAATGAAAAACGAATAAGGTGCCATTTTGGTGAGGAGCTCAGAATTTAGGCAGAGGAGGAAGACAGAAAACAGTTTATAAACAGTAACACCCTTGTATTGTACACTAACCACTGAATCACTATCCTGAGAAACTGAACTCTGTTCTCTCCCCTTTCCTATTTCCTTTCCCTCTTATTTTCTCTGTGTGCTCTCCTTGTTTTTGCACTTTGGCTTGTTTTCTCTTTCCTCTCTCTTTTCCCCCCATTCTCTCTTTTCTTCTTCTCCCTTTTCACTCTTAGCCCTTCTCTCTCCTGCCCTGCTACATCTCTTTTTCTCTAGACCCCCTCCTCCACCCATCCTTCCTCTACCCATACCTCCTCCAGAAAGAAGAAACTGCCCATCTTTTGGAGACATGCTTCTGTAAGTCAATCACAGGAAGCTAATCAAAGAACGTGCATAGGAGTTAAGTGGACTTGAATTCAAACCTTGGCCTTGTCACTGCTGGCTGGAGGAGCACATACAGTTGCAGACCATTCTCATTTGGCATAGTTCAGGTATGCAGGAATTTCACTCACCATAATTTAGATAAACTCCCCACAGCATGGTTCAATTTCAGTTACCATGTATATAAATAGTAAATAATTTCATAAAGTACAAACTTCGCTGCAAGTTCCCCAGTCCACGAATCACTATGCAAAAAAAAACGAAGGGGCATCATGATCAGTGACCAATCATGTCACTTCTTTCAAAGCCTGTTGTGATTGGCCGGTGTGTATGTCTTCTTCAGTTCAGGCAGAGATGGCAAAGTGTATAGATACGTTGCCTCCTTGTCTCCCAGTCCACGTGACATCTTACAAGACTTCATAACCAGAACAGAGAATTGGTCAGCAAAGATGACAAGTACAGCAAAGAAATAAAGGTGAGACTGCTGGAGGCGAAATTCAAACTGGACGTAAATGAAGTTATTAAAGGAATAGCTGTCCATGAGAGTACTAATATCGCCACTATTCAAGAAAGAGGCCAGATGTGAGATGCCATGAAGGCAAACTTACGAACATGAAGAGAGGGGTTGTGATAAAAATTCAGATATCCCATAGGAAGTGAGGCTGGCAACAAACTTCACATTTCAGGAACACTTGGGAATACTTCACAACATTGAGAGAAGAATGGATGAAATGTCTGTCGGGAGTTCATCTAAACACAGAAAAATGTATGACAATTTGCAAGACATAGAAAAGAAGCTCACTCCATATCATAAGTTATGTGACAAGACGATGGGAGTCACTGTCCAGACTACTATTTCTAAATTGGTTTTTGGCAAAGAAATTAACCAATGTAATTATCTTACATTATGGTGTACTTGATAAATACACTTTACTCTTTTTAATTTCCCTCTACATTTATAACAGTTATAGAGTTTTTAATGTTTTAAGAAAAAAGTTTAAAAGTCACAAAATAATACTAAAGTTTCCCATTGATTATTAAGGTTTCTTTGGATGGTTTCAGCTTGCACGTCCACTTTTATAGCCCATACTACCATGCGAAGAGAGGACTGTAGCCTATTTTTAACTTTTCTCAGTTTTAGGTTCTCTATATGTGAAAGTGATAACTTATGGGATAGTTATAAAGATTAAATGAAATAATGCAGATAAAATGCTTGGAGCAACTGTTACTCAATAAAGTTTAAATAGTAATAGCTATTATTAATATCATTACTATCGACCACCAAGTAATGCAATATGGCACAATTCTACCAGGTTGGATTTGATAAAACTCTTACTGTTTAAATAGGTTGGACAAAATATCAGAATTAAATAGAAAATAGTACAGTGAATTAGGTTTTTTTGTTTGTTTGTTTGCAACACTTGGGCATTGAACCCAGGACCTTGCACATATATTGCAAGTGCTCTATCACTGGACTGCACCCGCAGCCCATTTTTTATTTTTTAATCTTGAGACAGGGTCTCAGTGAGTCATGCAGGCTGCCTCTGGCTTCAAACTCACAATCATCCTGCATCTCCATCCTGAGTCGCTGGGATTATAGGTGTGCACCACGGTGCCCAGCTTAAAAAACAATACAGTGACTTACTTTTTTTAAAAAACTAAATATTTTTCTAATAAAGAAATTACATCCCCAAATATGTCTCACTCCAAAATAAGGACAAGGACAATCTTACTACTAAAATAGCATGTGTCCCATATCCCTCACGTCCTGGGACTTATCTGGGGAAGGAAAAGAAAGAACAGGATCTAGCAATAACATCAGGGCTGGGGTTTAGCTCAGCTGGTGGAGCACCATTCTGAGCTCTCTGAGGCCCCGAAGTTGATCCCTGGCACCGCAAACATGGGAGAAGGACATGGCAGCCCACTCCCAAAACAATCAGCCATTGAAAACTCCGTGAGGGTCACCAGAAGTTGGACCCTATTTGGCAGCACCTAACAACAAGCAGTCTAATTTCAGGAAGTTAAAATCTTTCTTTTTTCCCTAACTCTAACTTTTTTTTTAACTGAGAAATATACCAGTAGAGAGGAGTCCAGAAGTCATTATTAGAAGAGCAAGGGGTGATGGTGGCTGGAATTTAGTCAAATCGTGATCCCTAGTATTTCTACAGAAATTCACAATTATTCTATGGTTGGATAATACTCACCTTTTAATAAAAATAGAGATTAATGAAGATAAAGAAGAAAGAAGTTCATCAAAATCTACATCACTATAGCCATTGTTGCCTGACCTTTTGCTCCTCTTATGTTTCATAACAAAGTAAATATGGTTGATTTAATGGTTAATGCTTTCTCTACTTTAGTCTGAAACAATTACTTTTCAAAAAAATCAACATAATCATCACAAAGCAGGGGAAAATAAAGAAGTGTTCATGAAGTCTCAACTCAGACTCAAACGTAGCACGTCCCCATTGTGCAGGAGTCAAGTCCAAATCCCGGAGCATGTCACAAAGGCCTCTCTATTTTTGGTACCACCTTTCTCATCCAACCTCATCCATAGTCCATGCCTACATTTCAGCTACAAACATAGGTCCTGCAGACATACCACATTCATTCCTTTTTCTTTTTCCTTTCTTTTCTTTTCTTGTCTTTCCTTCCTTCCCTCCCTCATTCCCTCCCTTCCTTCTTTCCTTCCTTCCTTCCTTCCTTCCTTCCTTCCTTCTTTCCTTCCTTTCTTTGCAGTAGTTGGAGGTTGAACCAAAGGCCTCACAAACACTTTGCAAGTGCTCTGCCACTAGGCTGCATGTCTAGCCCATTTATATATTTATTTCTAAACTTTGAGACAGGGTCCAGGCTCCCTCTGGCCTTGAACCTGTGATCTTCTTGCCTCTGCCTCCCCAAGCGTTGGGATTACATGCACGAGTCACTACACCTGGCCTACATTCACTTCTAACTCAGTGTCCTTGCCCTGGCCTTCTGCATGCCTCAAATGGCATTTTCTCTCTTGTCAGTCAACATGATGTCCCTCTTTAGAGTCCAGTGCAAGTGCCACCTCCCCTTTGAGCTCTTCCTGGGCCAGTTTGCTTCTCCCCAGGCTGGATGCTCACTGACTTCTTGTGGCACGAACGGCTCACACTGGTGTCCTTTGCACTGAGTCTTTCTTTACATACTGTTCCACCACAGTGTGAGTTGCTGGAGAGCGGGCCCCCCACTACCTATTTACATTTAGTTCATAGCTACTTACATACATCATCTTGCTTGTTTCTGTCTTCTAGAGTGCCTAGTATGTAGTGGAAGCTCAAGAAATATTTGTTAAATAAAATGAAGAAATAAATAAATGCAACTTGGCATTTTAAAGAAATATTGTTCAGCCTGACTTTTCCCTTCCATGTGGGAAAACAGGTGTTTCCCAATCATTCTAAGAAAATATATGCTTTGTCTCCTTTCAAAGTCTTTTTGGGAGACAAATTTCTCAGAGGGATATATTAACAAAAAGCTAGGGAGCTATTACACAGCATGTCATCAACCCCTGTGTGTAGGTCCACCGGGAACCAGAATTCTCCTTACACACATTTATTTACACTCTGAACCATAATACAGGCCAAACAAATGAGCCGATTTTTAATTTAAATTACTTTATGGTGTAGCATGTTCAATCGAAATGTGAAATGTAATCAGTTTTTGTTCTATACAATAAACTAGCTGAAATACATATATTTGTTGTTCCAACAAACAACAAAGCTGAAATACACACACACACACACACACACACACACATATATTCTCTACATTGTTTAACTATTTTCATGTCATGTAGATACAGCATAAGCACTCTGTAATCAGCTCATTTAAGATGATGCTGCCATACTAAAACTTACAGTGGCACATTGAACAGAATTAGTAAACCATAATATTTTTCTAAGTTAAATGTGTTTCTCTGTAAGTACATACCACATGTACACATATACATGTATTTTATATTTATGTGATATATATATGTGTATACACACACACACACACACACACATGAACACATTTGTTCTATAATTTCTCTTTAAGTTTAACTTCTTAAGTTTGTTTGATATTCAATAAAGAGCAGCCAATAAACCAATATTTCAAAATTCAAAAACAGGTGCCAAAGGATTAATGAATATTTTCAAATGGTCAAAGGCAAACAGGTAGAAGGTATCTAGAGTGGAAGACTCGGTCATGTCCAATTTTTAAATCTCTCATCGTAAAAGTTTCAAATTGACATTAACAAGGAAACAAAAAAGGTTCTTCACCATTTCTTGAGCTAACTTTATCTGCATTAGTGGTATTGCATTTGATGGACATTAAAATCAAGTCACAAGCAGATACCAATCTTATCATAAAGTCTGTTTTGTATTAAAACATTTTCAATGTGTCAAATCAGTGAAACCCATTTAAATTATGGCCGTTTGCCATTGCAGACACATGCCAACTGTCGCTGAATCACTCAGCTGCCGCTCAGCCTCACTGCAGGGCGATCACTTCATGTGCCTTTCTGAGTCATTATCAAGGGTATTGCCTACTGTTCTATGCAGGCCACCAATTAAGCTCGTGGGATGACTCAAGAAGATACCTCTCTGTGTGCTCAGCCACGATGGGATGAAGGGGATAGATCACACTGCAATAGAAAGTTCATTTTGATTTTGCAAAAAAGAGACAAAAAAAAAAAAAAAAAAAGAGGAAAGGAAAGGAAAGGAAAGGAAGGGAAGGGAAGAAGAAGAGATTCAGTCTTTGTTTTTATATGTTGGTAGTCTGTGCATATGAATGTATATTTAAAAATGACATTGCCACTATTTTTCCCCTGGGAACTTTTGGAAAAAGCACCTCTGATTTACAGGGCGACCCTACGTCATGTTCCTACACAACACAGTCACAAGGTTTCACACTGTTAGTCTTTAGAGAGTGTTTCATGAAGACAGGGCCAAGCTGCTCCACAGGTCAAGATATCAATTACCCTTTCTATGACCAGGTTCACATAGGACCCAACCGGAAATCTGAAACATTGCTAGCAATTCTTGAGCTGTCACTTGGAATGCATCCCTACTTCCACTAAGGAACTCCATCCGTGCTGGGGCTTATTCATATTCACTTGGCGCATTGCAGTTCTCCTGTGAGGCAATAGCAGCAGGGAAGTGCTTATAATGCTCTTTCCAAAGACTGATTACAATGCAGCAATGGTACTGAATATCTTTGCAGAGCATAAAAAATAACAGTAATAATCTTTCTAATTACAAGGAAGATGAATGCACTGACTATGGCAATCACTGGAAAGAATGGCTGAGCTGTTCCTTGTAGAACAACTGCCCAGAAAGAGAGTCGTCATGGAACACCAGTCTTATTGTTGGTGCGACAGAACTGTTGGGAAGTTGCAGGAAAGGAGTGCTCAGCCAGAATGAATACATTTCTGATGCCTGCAATGCCATCTTGGAATGGATACATACTTAAGAGACTGAAGCCTGGCAAAATGCTAGGACTAAGTGGAGTCAGATACCAATTCTAAGGTGGAAAACCAGCCACAGTGCTCAGCTGGTCTTCTGAGCAACAGTGTTCCTTGTCACCTTTAAATATGTGTGGCCAAACTGTAATTAATGAGTAAAATTTATTTTTGCTGCTACTAAGGGTATGTACAGTTTAGATTTGTACAAGACATCTTTTAGAACGTGGAGTTAGGGTGCTGTCAAATGTAGATGGGATATGAAATTGTCCGCCATATTCCAGAAACAGGCAATCTTTCTTTATCATTGGTCAATCTTCACTATGTGTCTGGTTTCATTTAGGACCTAGGCATTAATGTTTTCTCAGCAGGATTTGAATCATGCTTCTCCCACATACTACTTCAGTGATGGAGGGAAAGGTACCACATCAATAAAGTAGGAATGATAGTATCTGCCTCATGGGATTGATGTAAGAATAAGATAGTGTTTATGAAGCACCTACACATAGTTGGGTCAATAAATATTAGCAAGTATTTGTAAGCATGTCTCTTAGAAGCATTGGTAGCCATAATCAGAGAAGATAGGTTGGCATTATAAGAATGGTTAGCAGATACTGAGTACTCACCACAAATCAAGAACTAAGCTAACTCCTCATACCTTAACTCAAAGAATTCTTAAACAACTCTGTAATTGTCTCTTTCTCAGAGAGTGGTGACATGACTTACCCACATGTGTAACACTGTTGTTAGGTTGTTGTTCGATGCTATCAAGTCAGATCCAACACACAGTGACCCTTTGTACAACAGAAAAAAAAAACCCACTACCCAGCACTGAGTCATGCACACAATCTTTTTACATTTGAGCCCACTGTTGCAACCACTGTGTTTACTCTCATGTTAAGTCATGCCACATCAGCAGCTGGAGGTCCCAGGGTCTTTACTCCATTACTGTCATTAAGGTCGACTCCACTTTGAAGAGGCAACTCCTCCCCAGCTTTCAGCACATAGCAATACACAAGCCCACATAGCACTACAAACTGACAGGAATATGAGGAGTGTATAACACTAGGAAGTGGCAAACTGGGATCTGAATTAGTCTTGAGCAATCTGGCTCCAGACTTTCTGCTGCAGTACAGCTATAAGGTTTTGACATAAGACAAATGTATTCCATATTGTGTTATTACTTCAGTGCATACTTTGATTTATTCTTTTAAAAATGTAGCTAGAGCTAGGCACAGTGGTGCATGCCTATAATTCCAGCAACTTAGGAGGCAGAGGCAGGAGGATCAAAGTTCTAAACCAGAGGCAGCCTGCATAATGTTGCAAGAACCTGTCTTATGATAAAAAATAAAAAAGGGGGCTAAGGGTACAAGAAAATGGTAGAGTGGTTGCAAAGTATGCATGAGGCACTGGGTTCAGGCCCCAAGTACTGCAAGAAGAAATGTAGCTAGAAAATATACCCAAGAGAATGCAAGTTAGAAACTGATTTTAGAAAGGAAAAAAATGGTTATTAATCCAAAGATTTCTTCTAATAATTTACAGAAAAATAATATTTACCATTAACATGTGATGAGTGCTTAATGGCAAGTGCTATATAAGGGGTAGAGAGGAAAACAATTATAGCTCAGTTCCCTATATCAAGAAATCTGTGTGTACCATGTTTTTAATCAGTTTTTATCTTAGGAAAGTTTTTGGATGATGCTTTTGACACATAATTGTTTAAGAGCTTTATATCAGTCAGCTGGTGCATTGCTGTGACACAGAAGCCTATCAAAGCAAACATATGGGGGGAAATATTTATTGGGAGCTCCTGGTCAGAGGATCAGTCCATAATAAGAGAGTGGCAGCTGTGGTGGTGGCAGGCAGCATGGCCATGGCAGAGAACCTCACATCATTGCAATCAGGAAGCCAAGAGCAGAGAGCAACTGGAACCCTCCAAAGGCTGGTCCCTCAGTGACCTACTTCCACAAAACTAGGTCCCATCTTCCAAAGTTCCATAAGCTCCCAGGACAGTGCCACAGGCTGGGAACCAACGGTTCAAACATATGACTTTGGGGTGATATTTTAGATTTAATTCCACCCTGGTGTGGTCTTGGCATGTATGTATATATGTGTATGTATGCATGTGTGTGTGCATACTCATATACATACATGCTTTAAGACTATAAGGAGAAATATCAAGACGTAAAAATCTCATTGATAAACTTCAGTGGTTTCATTTACAGAAGCCCCAGAGTTGTTAATGGGGAGGGGAAATGCTCACAATCCATGTGGTTCCAAATGGTCCCAAATATTAAGTATTAAATAACCATAATAAATGCCAACCAAAGCCAGTATAATGATACAAAATGAACTTTTTACTATATCTCTCTCTGGTGCAAAATTGTTTCTATGACATCAGCAACCTAAAGGATAGAATATGGAGCCCTTGGGATGTCACTAGAATTTAAGGTCATTTATAATCTGGCCCTAATCACTGTTCCCAGCTCCATCACACCCCATTCTCCATTGTTCCCATCAAAATCCAGTCCTCATCCCCTGACACGCCTGCCACTAGGATGGATTTTGGGTTTCTATGCTTATGCAAATATTGTTTCTTTTATGGAGAGCTCCACTGTCCAGTAAGGTAGACATCAGCGATTTAAGAGTAATTTTAAATAAATTAAGATGAAATAAAATTAAGAAATGAGTTCCCCTGTTGTACTAGACACATTTCAAAGACTCAACCATAAATTGAATAATATAATCATAGAATATTTTCTTCATCACAGAAAGTTTTCTGGGGCAGTCTTACTCTAAATTGCCTCAATTTCCCACCAAACTTCTACTCCTAGGCCCTTTGGAGTCTACTTTCAGGTTTCCATTCAAAAACCATCCTCTTTGTGAAGGTTTTTTTTTTTTTTTTGGTGCCTCCCTGTAGCCCACTTCCCACTGTATTTTTCTTATACTTCTATTATGCACCTATGGATTTTTTTTAGTTTAGTTTTGTTTACGGCCATTTTCCCCACTGGGATGATAGAAACAGGAAGAAAAGACACTTTAGGTTCTCATCTTCATGTCCTCATCACAGTTCCTGAATTATGACAATAATTTTTTTGATGAATGGATGGTTTGAGATTGCAGACAAAGGTTGCTGACCTCAATTTCCTTTTTCCTTTCATTCCTGTGGAGGAGGAAAGGGAATGTGACATAAAGTTTCCATGGCATTCCATGGAAAAGTAGAGAAAAGTAGGACTCTACCTTTCTGACCTCTCTGGGAGTCTGATAAGATAAGAGACGTGCTTGGCTCAGGGGACCTGAATTCATCACTGCCTGTAACTCTTTCTTGATCCCTGACAGGTGAATGTGGAGGTGGAGCTGTCACAGCTCACTAATTATACCTTCAATCCACATGCTTCTATCAATGTGTCGTAACTGCCCCCTCAACCACAATTCTGCAGCCCAACTGACACAAATTTGCGGGGGGGAAGGCACCTACATACATGATACCAATTAACCTCTGCACCTGCCTCATTTCCTAGAAATTTCAGTCAGAGAAAGTTTCAATAAAGAAAGGTTGTATGCTTAATAAGGAACAATTTTATAACAGCCACAGTCTGAGACTTTGTGTGTGTGTGTGCTTTAAGAGAACACAATCTTTGGCCATTTTTATTTCTACAAAGTCATAAACAGAAAAAGAAAAAAATAGATTCATAATGCAACATTAAGTATTTGGAAAGTTACCAGAAAGAATAATTTCCTGACCTTCTGGCAGTTCAACAAGAGGAAATGATGGAAGCTATGAATAGATTACTGTGAGCTTATAAAAACATCTTTCTAAACAGGACCAGTCTATCTGGCAGGCTTCCAGGGTGGTCCCTTATATATAAGTGGGAGGGAAGACAGCTCAGTACAGAGAAAAGAAAGCAGACTTCAGAGACAGGAGGACTAGTGTCCAAATTTCATCCCAGCAAATACCTAGATGTTCCTGAGATGACTGAATTTGAAAAATAAGTCCTGGGATATAGCCTACTAGGTAAACCAATAAGACAGGGAACATTAAATGGTTCTGCCTGATTAATAAAATGAGGATGATTGTACATTTCCAGAGACATACTAGAATGAAATTTTTGTGTGGACCCATTCACATCAGAGTGGTTATATTAGTTTATCAGAGTGGCTGTAACAAAATATCAAGGTCTTAACTAAGATGGGATCGATTCACTGACCTGTTCTGTTTTCTCATAGGCTCCCATGGGTTCAGCACTGAAATAGCAGTAGCCATAGGCCACGGAGAAGGAGAACCTCAATATTGTTAAGGATGTTATTGTCTAGTAAATTTAAGGAAGCTTTATTTGCATTCACCCCCATGCCTCCAAAGTCCAACAGAATTCTGCTATGTATATCTGCCTTGTTCTAGTGGTACTTAAGGGGAACCAAAAAAGAAAGGAGTTTAGTACACATTTTTGTCACAATAGGCAAGCAAGAAATGTCTTTCATGGGAGATGAGATGTGAGATGAAGAAATCATAGGCAACAAGAAATTGGCTGAAAAGGTGACTGATGGAAATCTAGGCACTTTGAAAAGAATAACAGCGGCCCACAACAGGGATTAGGCGGATGCTGGGTCTCCCCTTCTATGTTTGGTGGTAGATTTAGCCATTTACAGTTTATTATTAAAGGTAAGGGAAACTCCAAAAGGCTAAAAATGCTTAGCAACTGATAGATGACTTGGATTTTATGTGACATCAGGTTTATTTGATATTATATTCATATCTGGTTGCCCTATTGAGGCCAGAAATCTATGACCTTCAAGAGTAGACATTTTAGTATAAATCAGCTGAGAAGCAGCAGCCCGTGGGAGTGAGTGGATCCAAACCAATGCAGATTTAGAGTCTGGAATCTCAGTTTGCTCCTCAGTGTACACTAAAGTGGACAGAGAATGCTGTGGGCATTCGAGAATTACACACTGAGGAACCTACGTGAAATTCCCTTAGGAGGCTCCTGGGTAGAATCCCACCTCCAGCCAGCCAGAAAGGGCCTGGCTTAGATGGCTCATCCTGATGTAGTTTCTTACCCACTATATGCCCTTTAGGCTGGAGTTTAGTTCAGTTGATAGAACGCTGCTCTTTAGTTCCTGAGGACCTGGGTTCTATTCTCAGCACCACCAAAATGGGAGAAGGATGTGGCAGTCCACTCCCAAAACAATCCCACAACACTCAGCCATTGAAAACCCTGTGACGGTAGCTATGAGCCGGATATGACTCAGTAGCACCTGACAACGACATATGCCCTCTACTCACAGACCTCATAGATTTGGGAGCTGTCATTGTACCTCCTATTTTTCCACTTGTTTAATTTGCCCAGAAATGAAGTATAATAGGGGATCATTGAAGTCCTTCTGTTTTGAGGAGTTACTTCTATAGTGATCATATTGCACAGTCCCAGTTACAGAATTTCTGGATTTTTCTTTGTACTAGTCAGGTTACTTGAATTGTATATGTCAGGAAACACTGGGTCATCAGAATGCTATAGGCAAGAAAAATGTCAAGGTCACAGCAGAGGTAATCCAGATTTAAAGCTAAGAGTTGTGGTAGGAGAAGGTCATAAGAAGAAAGACTTAATGCAGATTTTAGGCCTTTCAAGGTTATTATGCCTGGAAATAATAATGTTGTTAGGTGCTGTTGAGTTGTGTCCGACTCATAGCAATCCTCATAGTGTTTTCAATAGCTGATTGTTTTGGGATTGCCTCAGGAGTGGATTGCCATGTCCCTTCTCCCATTTTTGTGGTGCTGGGAATCAAACCTAGGATCTCAGAGATTGCAGAGTGGCGCTCTACCAACTGAGCTAAATCCCAGCCCTGGAAATAATATTGGTGTTGTTGTTAGGTGCCTTCAAGTCCATATCCCACTCATAGTGACCCTACATACAACAGGTGAAACATTATTGTCAATGCTTCTCTGCTATTCATAGGGTTTCCAATGGTGGATTGATTTTTGGGAGTGGGTTCCTGGGTCCTTTTCCCAAGCCTGCAGTACCTGGTGTTCCCAGGCGGTCTCCCATCCAAGTACTAACCAGGCCCAACCCTGCTTAGCTTCCCAGACCTGATGGGATTGTATGCCACAGGGCTACAGCTGCAGGCAGGAAATAATATTACAACTCATGAAATAGAGATGGGGAGTCAAAGACTGTTGTGTTCAGCAGCATTTATTTCAATTCTACGGAATACTATTGTGTCACTTTCCCGTAACAAATTCATAAGTACTTCAAAGATTATAAAAGGATAAATATATTGAAAATAAAAGCGTGGAAGAAAAAATAAATAAAAGGGCAAGAAAACAAGACACAGATGGTGTCTAAAATCAACCCCTTCTCATCTCTTCTGGTTTAGTATATCAAGCAGAACATGAGAATAGAGCCACCCATTATTGGGGTCAAATTCTGGGTCTATCAATTTATGGTTCTGTGATTCTGAGCAATGATCTCAACCCATTGGTATTCACACTTGAAATACAGGAGTTCTAATAACTTCTTTATGGTGTTGAGGATAAAACAAAATGCAATTTATAAAGTGCTGGTCCCTCTCCTTTATGACTGCAGTGACGGCTTCACTCTTCTTCCCACGTGATGATGAGGTCATTAGGGACTCAGGTAAATCTTTTATTCTTTCCAAGCTATTTAGGGATAATAAATAAATTGCTTATTTTACAAGGTAAGTGTGACATCTGAAATAAATAAGGTGTGTGATCAGGATGTTTGACACCTAAATTTGTACTTGTTAGGATACATTTTGGGTAGCTACAATCAGGATCCCCTAAATGAAAGTGAATTAAACAAGACAGAAGTCAGCCTGGAATAGACAGTTGCCAATGGATAGTTGTTTCAAGAAACTATGAAACAACCCTTATTGCTAGAAGTTTTCTACAGACTTTCTCTACCTCTTTCAACTTACTAATTAATTGTATATTCAATTCAATTCTACAAACACTTACCAAACATCTATAATGTTAGGTAAAGGAACACAGAAATAAATAAGCTTCTTATTCCAGGGAGCTGATCAGCCTGAAGATACATCATACAGTACATGGTATTCTCCAAATTATAACTAAAAATACAAAATTCCCAAGAATGGAGCTTTATTTCATTGCTAACCACTAAATTATTGGAAATATTTTTCTAAAAGTCAGACATGCATTTCAAGAAGTTTTGCTATATAAATTTTAGTTGTCAAAAAACTATGATGAGATTGTGAAGTGAATGGACTGTGCAGCTACCAAGGACAAAAGTCTATTGGAAATGGACTGCCCTTTAGGATCTATCAACTGGATCTACCCAGTAAAGGCAAACTAATAATCCATCTTCATGTCACCATTTATCAACAACATCATGCTCTACTTATATAGCCACTTATGACCAGACTCCTATAAATTTTTCTTACTCAAATACATGATCCCACTGTCTTTCTGGGTTGGCTGAATATTTCTTGTCTCTGACTCAGAGGAATGACTAAGTCGGAACAACAACAGCCCATCACATTCAATCTCTACAGAGATGTAGCAGCTTAAGAATTGGTGCAAATATAGTTTTGTCCATTTCATTCTTCTTAAGTGGTGTCTAACAGAGAGGGTCATGTACAACTAGGTGTTTGCTAAATACCATTAGCTTTATTGGTTGAATGAACACTGGTGTACAGCATTCTGTTTGTAAAGATATGCCTTAGGTCACATAAACTGACAACTGTGCAACCTGATTATCTATCTGGTAGGAGATCTGTGCTTAACTCGTTTATAATTGTCCGTTAGCATTTCCTTCCTCTCCTCATTACTCCTCATGTTGAGAACAAGCTTCATGATGAGCACCTCCTTAAAAGGGTTTTGCTTTTCCTGAGCGTAGGGACAACGAGCTTAACCTCAGGGTTCTATGCAACTCTCACCTTTAGGCCAACACCTTTGTGGAAGTTGCTGCCATGGTCCAGAGAAAACACTTCTTTCCTCGTTCCTCAGATTTCAAGATCATCCAGATCCCTAGTTCTCAGCCCTATCAGACTTACTGCCTGACATATTTTAAGAACATATATTTTGTAGTCTCTACTATCCTAAAATGAAATTTCATCTATAATTTTCAAAAAGTAATATTCCTTAATGCAGAGATAATTCAAAGGAAACATAAAATAAAACTAAATGATTTTAGCTAATGAAGTGGGATAATATTTCAATATGTAAATATACAGGAATGAATGCCCTGGAAAACAAAGTGGAGTAGGACGTGGCCATGTGAAGAATTTCTGTGAATGCAACAGGTACAAACATACTTTAATGCCTGTTAGTTACCCTGCTTCCTCAAATATTATGAGTGGCATAGTTATCAGGGACAGGACTTTCTCAAATGATGGAAACTCTTAGTATAGTTCCAAATAAAACAATGTGTAGTCTTTTTTACCCCTAAGTTATATGCTAAGCTATATTCCTGGAAATTCAGCAGATATTGAAATTGTGCCAAAATAGTTAAAATTTTTATGCAATACAGAGTTAGATTTCAAGCTCAGAAAATTGCCAAAGTCTTTAAATTTACATAAAAATTCAATAGAATAATCAAAAGTCATGTGGGAGATGAGGTAATTCCTTCTTGAATGGTATTCTATACCTTGAAGATGTCTAATAACCCTGGCCTCAGCCCACTAAGAATAGAAGTAACTGAAAAAACAATTGAAGCATTTATAAGTATTTTTTTGGTGTTAATGTTGGTATTGTTATTCTGAGAGCCTCATTTGTATATTGTGGGACAAAATGAATGCTTAAGTAGTCTCTCATTTGCAGTGTTTTAAAAGGTTTGAAATCTTAGCATAGAAGACACAAATGTATGACATTAAGTAAAATCGCTGCGCTTTTCAATTTAAATCTAATGTATGAGGATGAATTCATGATGCATTTTAACTGCATATATGTGCTTTGTTGTACAGCTCTGTTTACTCAAAGGGCCGGGAAACAATGAAAACTCAGCATCACTAACATTACTTCCACACCAATTGTGGTATTAAAATTCCATTTCCACACTACAAGAAACCACAGTTTTTTAAAAAACTGATTCCAGGTTTGAGGCAGAAAATGTAGGAGTTTGATACATTTTGTCATTACTAGAAAGCAAGGATACTATCAAAGACTTAAGGTCACGTCAAAAGGTCTGAGGACACTTGAACAGGCTCCAACTGCCTACTGATGGGAAAATCTGCACATCAATAAGGATAAGAAATCCAAGTCACTGAAATGTATCCATTGACGTTAAATCCATGAGCTCACACAATAATACAAATAAAACACTCTCACTGGCTACTGTTAGAAAGGTTATAAATCAAATCATTATTTAACCTGGCAAACTATGGGAAGACTAAAATATTTTTCTTCCACTTCCATTACAAATATCTCACTGCATTATGGAAATGTTGATGAAATAGTTTCTCTGTATAGAAGTTTTCAGACAATAAATAAAGAATAGGATTAGAAATTAAATTACTACCATTCACAATCTCTATTGAATTAATAGATCTAGACAGACATGAACCATCAATAGGTGTTAACAAACCAATAAAGACAACCAAATATGTGTCCCGGCAGCACGACAAAACACAACCTTCGACATATTCCCCCTGCCCCACAAAAAATCAAATCTGAATTTGCTCATATCTCAATCTATGAAATACAAAAGAAAGAGAATCATGTTGAAGAATCGAATAGGAACACAAACAGCAAAATCTAAAAGTGTAGGAAATTCTTACAAGATGAATAGTTTCTTCAATAGTAAATTGCAAGAAATACAAAGAGCTAGAAGAATCCATAGGTTAAAAGAGACTAGACATCACCAATCTCTATGGGGCTTGTTTGGGTATAAACTGAAAAAAATTCACAATTTAAAACTACAAGCATTAAGTATATATGATTCTGAGATGATTGGACATGTGAAAACTGATGCTGCGGTGTTATTAGGAGTTAATGTTACATGTGCTAGTGATACTTTGGTTATATATTTAAAAGTATGCTAAATTTTAGAAATTTATTCCAAAATACTTGAAATTATCTGATGTTTAGAATTTGCATGAAAATAATACAAAGGGTAGGTAGAAGTTAAAGGTGGAGCTGAACCCTGATCGGGCCACATCTTGGTAATTACTGAGGCTGAATGATTGCCTCATGAATTTCATTATACCATTCTCTCTACTTTGATGGATAACTAAAATGTTCCACAATATCACAACATAAAAATATTTTGAGATATATATTTTTGAAAAGTACAAATATTCAGAAAAGCAGCACTGTAGCTAGCTGGGCATGGCAACATATGCCCACTTCTGAGATTGCTGAGCTCCTCTCTCCTTACAAGGATCCTATTCTAAATCCAGTATCTTACTAGACTTAATTTTGCCTTTTCCTTCTTCAGTAATATTCTTTTGCTGTCTCTTATGTCTATTGCATTTCTCTGCTACTTCTTTACCTCTCTCTTCTTCCTCCACACTGCTTTCTCTTTTTCCCTATTATATCGTCTTTTCTGATGAGCCCTTGTACAACTGTCCATGACATTGAACTGAACTGCTTTTCTTTTTAAATAGGTGAAAATGATGGATTAAATTTTTATGGTTTCCCCCCAGCTTTATCAAGGATTGTTGTTTTTAGATGTTGTTGAGTTGGGTTCAACTTGTAGTGAACCTGTGTACAACAGAACAAAATACTCCCTGACACCACGCCATGCCTGGCACTACTGTCAGTGCTTCTCTGCTATTCACAGAGTTTTCAATGGCTGATTGTTTTGGGAGTGGGCTGGCAGGTCCTTCTCCCATTTTTGCAGTGCTAGGGATTGAACCCAGGGCCTCAGAAATCACAGACCAACCACTCTACCAACTGAGCCAAACCCCAGCCTGCAGTTTTATTGAAGCTTACCTGACAAATAAAAAATGGTGTACACCCAACTACGCACCACGGCACTCACCTCTTATGCCAGTGATGCGTGAGACTGAGGCAGGAAGATGGCAAGGGCAAGGCCAGAGGCCCATGCAACTTATCGAGGCCTCATCTCAAAATAAAAAAATAAAAAGACAGGCTAGGTGTATTGGTCAGTGGTAGAACACTTGCCCAGCATCCTGGAGGCCCAGCTTCAACACTCCAGTACTGAAAAAAAATTGTGTATACTCAAGGTGTACAGTGTGATATTTGTTTCAATACAGTGTACACTGCAAAATGATGACTACAATCAGGCTAATTAGCCTATCCATCATCTGACACAGTTATGATCAAACCCCATGTGGAAAGGCTGACAGTAAAACCTAATCACTTTCCAGGTTGTCTCTCTTCCTGTAGTACCTAATGCCAGAGACATCCACACACATGAGGCTTTCCTGATGAAGAGGCAGGATGCAGGGGTCTGGAGTCCTCCCTTGTAGCCCTCTCCAGAGCGGTCTCACAGCAGCACCCCTGGATATGCAGAGCTTCGCTGGGTCTGCATCCACCAGGAAATGGAATTTCATTTTGAGCTGGAAGGGGACGTGTTTTCTGACACCTCTCCATCACCAGTCTGGTTAATCATTGCAGATAAACCACCAAACCATAGAGAAGGTGTCTTCTTTCCCTTTTTTATGTGTGCTCATGTGAAGTCATTTGAAAGCTGCCCTTGATTAAAGGTTCCTGACAGAGGAACACAGGAGTTTTACGATTTATTATTTATGGAGCGTCTCAAGTATTATACAGCAGTTTGCAAAACATAAAACACTAGAGAGAAGACTCATGCTGTGAGGAGGTGGCAATGTAAATAAAAGGTAAACATCACCCCACCTAACAATAAGCCCTTAATAGGTAGAAACATGGACTTTTTTTGTTTAAGGTAGGGGAGATTGGGCAGAAGTAGATTTAAAGGGGATATATAGAAAAAAATAAGGGCATAATACCAATAAACATGTGTTCCTGAAAAAGGTGTAGTTAAAAAATTCAGCCAATTTATGAAGTCAATGCAAACAAGGACAAAGTGCTTCTCATTAAATTATCAAAACTTTAAGAAATGCTACCATATAATCCCTGTGAAGATTCTGAGATCACATCACCACCACTTATTTATAGAGTCATGGAAAATGGTAGGGCACTTTAGGAAAGCAATTTAGTATTCTGTATCGTTGGAGTTTCTTATGTAAGGCTTTAATCCCTTTGCAGTATTTATAACTTTAACATATTGCAGAAGATGGTTGAGCACCGGTCTGCCTTTATGCACACACTGTAGCGAACATCCTGTCTTCCTATTATCTCCATAATGCCACACTTTCATGCAATTTTGCCTAGTCTCCATGAGATCCTAAGATTTTTTTTGTAGCAACCAATGTTTCCCAATATCAAGAAACCTAAAAATGTTTCTGCAGGATAACTAGAAAAAACAAAATCAAAATGTGGAAAATTAATCTGGAGAGAAGAAGATATTCACAACATTGATTATAATACAGAAGCAACCTAACAGGTATGAGTGGACAGCAACTAACCACCACCACCAAGTATCAAGTGCAGGCTTCAATAATTATGACTCACTCATACAGTTGTGATAGACTATCTTGTGTCTTTAGGGTCTTTAAATAGTATCTTTGAAGATTATATGCCAAATACTTAAGACTATAAAATTAACAGATAAAAGTGAAATATAAAATTAAATCTATACTATCACCATAAGCAAATTGAATAAATAGGTGATAAGGAAAGACAGAGGCAACATAGTAACCCACTAAAAATGGTGATGGTAGAAAGGTGTGTTACAAAAGAATTCTTTGTTTCTCCATTATCTTATATTTTTAAAAATATGCACATATATATTTGCTAGTACACTTCCGAATTAAAATGAAGGAAAAACAAAGGGCAGAATATAAGTTGTACGTCATTTTTCATGTAACACTCCGTCATCAGGGAAACTAATAAACCTGTGAAACTCCTCAGAAGAGCTATGCCTGGCTCCTCATCGGGTAACTGTAAGGGCTGTTGGTAGAACCCTACACCAGAACTGACTTCTCTAGGGAGGAATTGAACTTTTTTAATACTACATTTTTAAAAAATTATACCAGAAATGAAACTCATATCTATTCCATAATAGCCACATGAAGATTTTCCATGTGTTAATTATGCAGTTGAAAATCAAGGATACTAAAAAGTCCCTCAGCCTACAGCCATACTACCCTAGCATGCCATCCTATCTGATCTCAGAAGCTAAGCAGGGTCTGGCCTGGTTAGTTCTTGAATGGGAAATGGTTTGGGTATACCAGGTGCTATAGGCTTGGGAGAAGGAAATGGCAGCCCACTCCTAAAACTATCAGCATTGAACCCTATGGACAGCAGAGAAGCACTGACAATAGTGATAGGCACTGCACGGTGTTGGGTAGTGTTTCATCTATTGTACAAAGGATAGCTATGAGTCGAACTCAACTCGATGGCACCTAACAACAACAACAATAGGTCCCTATATAAAGAGATTTTGTGTTTAATGATACCAATGATGACAGAAGTAAGGAGAAAGAAAGAGTTAAATGGCCCTTTATTGTTGTTAGGTGCTGTTGAGTCTGACTCATAGTAACCCCAAGTACAATAGAATGAAACACTCCCCAATACTGCTGTGCAAACAATCTTTTTATGTTTGAGCCCATTGTTGCAGTCACTGTGTTTTTTCTCATTTTAAGTCATGCCACATCAGCAAATAGGGGTCCCAGGGGCTTTACTCCATTCCCATCATTAAGGCTGACTGTACTTTGAGTAGGCAACTCTTCCCCAGTCATTTCCTGAATGCCTTCCAGCCTGGGTGGAGCTTATTTTCTGGCACTATATCTGACAGTGTTTCTCTGCTATTCACAGGGTTTCCACTGGCTAATTGTTTCAGGGGTGGGCTACCAGGTCCTTCTCTCTAGTCTGTCTTAGTCTGGAAGCTCAGCTGAAACCTCTGCACCATGGATGGCCCTGCTGGTGTCTGAAATACTAGTGGCATAGCTTCCAGCATCACAGCAACATGCAAACCCCCACAGCACGACAAGCTGAGAGATGTGTGGGGGTAAATGACACTAGAAGAAAATAGTCAAGAAACAATCAAGATGAGACATATTTAGTGACACTAAGCCCAAACTTACTGCTATGACTGCCCAGGGGCATGAGGATAGATGGGTATTGCTCAGACTTTAGAATGGTCCATCCATACTGGCAACTAATGATTCCATTTTGATGAGAACTGCATTACAGGCTTGTTTACTCTTCTGACACTCAATAGAAACCAGATCTCATTTGAAATGTTGCGTCATGGGTAGAACGTGCAGAATGTGGAGATGGGTAGGTCTCAGCTCAAATCCCAACATCACTATGGAATATTGGCTGTGTGATCCTGGGCAGGTCACTGGCCTTTGCAAGCCCAGTGGCTGGCAAGACATTGTAATCACAGTCTCCAAAGGGCCCCAGCCACTGGGGCAAGAGCTTGGATGTAGGGTGCTTCCTGTTGGTGATTAACCCCCAGTACCCAGCAACAAAGGTTTCCTTGGCTCTTGTGTTTCCACTTTAAAAGTCACAAAAAGCTGGGCAGGATGGTCATGCCTATAATACCAGTGACTCAGGAGGCAGAGGCAGTAGGATCGCAGATTTAAGGGCAGAGGCACCCTGTATAGCTTGGTGAGACCCTGTCTCAGATAAAAAATGAAAAGGGGAGCTGGAGATGTAGCTTAGTGGTAGAGTGCTTGTGGTACCTGGGGAAAAGAAGAAAGGGTAAGAACTACTGGTTGGCGGAAGCAAAGGTGGTGATATACAATTGCCAGGAATTCTTCCCGCATGATTGTGCCAAAATCACTCTACTCTGAAGTACTTCATCTTCTTTGCTTTGTTCTATTTTCAGCACCATCTGGCACTGCGTCAGCCTTTATTGATTTATTTGGCAGTTCTGGAGGTTGCTCCTAGGCTCTTGTGCATGCTAGGCAAGTGCTCTACTACTGAGCTGTACCTCTAACCCCCTTTTTTATTTTTTGAGATCGTCTGACTAAGTTTCACAGGCTGCCTCTGGCCTCAAACTCATGATCCTCCTGTCTCATCCTCGCAAGTAGCTTGGATTACAGGTTTGCCCCATGGCACTCAGCTACATCAGCCATTATATCCTCAATCAGAATTTCTCTGCATGTTCGTATCGAAATCCACAGTATTCTTTGAAACAAATTTGTTTCCTGTTCTTCTTGTTCTCACTGAAGTTAAATCCCCCAATGGGCTGACTGCCACCTCTGTTCATCCTTAGCTTTTTCCTTAGCAAATTCCCACTCATCTCTCCTCTCATGCAGCCCTCTGCTGTTAGGCTCCATTTGCAGGTCCAACCCCTCACATGGGCCCAGCCAGCACCTCAGCTGGTGCTTGACAGTAAAGGATGTGAGTAGCACACATCTGTCTCTCTCAGGGGAGGGTAAGGCCTGGTCAAGTCCAAAATCCCAGGGACTGTGTGATAACCACCAGCTGATAAATCGATCCCCGCTGCCCAACCCCCACAGTCAACTCCCTGGCAGGGAGATGCAGTTTGCAAAGTGGGTTGGAGGGTGAGGTTCTGGCCTCTGTCTGGGCTAATCAGCACCTGCAGTCTAGTAAGCCTTCAGCAAGCATGAATTCTCTACATTCTCTCAGGGCAGTAGGTGTCAGCTACTGTTAGATTTCTTTATGAAGGTCACCAATGCAACTTCTGTTGTTGTTAGGTGCCTTCAAGTTGGGTCTGACTCATAGTGACCCTATGTACAACAGAATAAAACACTCTCTGACACTGTGCCATGCCCAGCACTATGTCAGTGCTTCTCTGCTATTCATAGGGTTCTCAGTGGTGGATTGTTCCAGGATTGTCTTGAGAGTGGGCTGCCAGGTCCTTCTTCCATATTTTTGGTGCTGGAGATCACACCCAGGGACTCAAGAGAGCACACAGCAGCACTCCACCAACTGAGCTAAACCCCAGCCATCAAGTCAGGTCCAACTCATAGCGACCCTGAGTACAACAGAATGAAAACCTCCTGACACTGTGCCATGCCCAGCACTATGTCAGTGCTTCTTCACTACTCATAGGGTTTTTAATGGCTGATTATTTCATGGTTGTTTCAGGAGTGGGCTGCCAGGTCCTTCTCCCATTTTTGTCATGCTGCAGATGGGACCCAGGGCCTCAGAGCACACAGAACAAGCATTCATTCTACCAACTGAGCTAAACCCCAGGTCTGATGCAGCTTCTAGAACTCCTTATATTACACAATCCTGACCCATGTCCTCTTCCTTTTTACCAAATTCTCTGGTTAACTCAGCCAGAAACTATTTACTATTTACTATTATTATTATTATTTACTATTTACAGAAAGGTTCTAAACCTTTCTGGGAACATGAAGAAAGCTATGGACTGAAAATTTCGCATATAACTGCTGGAATTCACAAAACTCCTAAGTACCACCTATGAATCTCAAGTTAAGAGCCTTGGGTTTGAAGATTAATTTTTTAAGTGGAGACATGACACTTTGTTTTGCATTCCATATTACTATTATCTTTTGGTATGTGTATATTCTAATATGACAGACGGGGTTTCTTTACAAGGGGTGGATCGGGTAGTAGAGCAGATAACTGAAATCTGCAGGACCTAAACTGAGTCAAGTTGTAGAAGAGACCTATGTGGTTATTAGAGAGATGGCTCTGGAGGGAGTTACCTGATTCCAGCCCCAATTCTGCCACTTGCTGTGTTATCTAAGAAATTATCTTACTTGTCTATTCTGTGTTTTTCACCTACACAAAAAACGTAAAACAATTAGACTCAAATGGAGTTATTTAAATCATTAATTTTTTAAGACAATATATATGAAATCCTTAGCACAGAGCATAGAATATAGTCTATTTTCAATACATGTTAGATATCATTAATTGGAAAATCTACCCCCTGTTCTTGTTTAAAATAACTTGTATGGTTTGACAATATTGAAGATTTCATGGAGTTGTGGAAGCCACTGATGTTTTTCCCAAAGCTTTTTGGATAGATAGTCATCAAACTAGGAATAATATCCTCAGTAGGGAAGTAAATCTTCTATCCCCTCCGACCTCAAAGAAGAAACCTAAGGGCAAGAATAAACGTTAACATTTCCTATATTTAGGAAAGCTGAGACTTGGGGCATTTTCTTTCAAACCTTAAATACTTTAATACCTAGCTACCTGCGAATAAGCTGCCACCATTCTGTGTTTGTTCGACGGCATGCATGTTTCAGCTTTCTATTAGCAAATCCTGTTGTGGGAAAGCTATGTTTAAACAGCAAGAAAAACCACAGCACTCTTCATGCTGTTTATTTACAGTTACCCAGCTCTGGCTCAGGGAAGTAACACATTTTATTAAAAACCTTGGCCACTTACTGACAGCCAGAAATAAAATGGCAGGTGTGGTGGCTTACTTCCTCCTTAGTTTACACTAACCATTGCCTTTAAGCCAACCCCACATGCTACCGTGTACCTGAGGCCCACAGTGCTTGACCCTTCTGTCTGAAGACAATGTCAAGTTCAGCTCCGGGTGGAAGTATGTTCATATTTAGAGGAAATCAATATTTCATGCAGTTTTCCTGTTATCTGTAAACAAACTAATCTCTCTGTGCACTAAAGTTCTCCTTATTATGAATGGTACTATGTTTTGGCTCTAGATTCTTTAAGATATGAATGGAGAATGTCTTACTCAGGACTTTTGTTTGATTTGCAAGACTCTGAAAGAGCCAAGATAAATCTCCCTAAGACAGAATACTTTTATTTGGTAAAAAAATTTTACATCTGAATTAGCTTCTCGCTCCATTAATCTTCTCTCGGGTGTCATAAGCCATAAATAATTGCTAATTTCGTGTTGGTACAATTAAAAATCAGGAAAAGCTATTCAAAACAATTTACAACTTGACAGAGAAAAGAGATCACTTAATGTGTAGTAGATTTTTCTCCCACTTAATTCAAACTAAGATTTAGAGAGCGTGCAAATGAAGAAATGTGGTCCATTCTTCCCTCACACTTTAATATCCAGGACAGGATGAATATATATATATATATATATGTGTGTGTGTGTGTGTGTGTGTGTGTGTGTGTGTGTGTGTGTGTGTGTGTGTGTGTGTATTGGAATATTGTCCACCCATACACACACACACACACACACACACACACATGCTCTTTTCCCAAGTTAAGAAACAGTCCCCACATCCTTTCAAGCATTTTCTTTTTCTTTAAAGTGTTTGATGTTTTCAGGAATGTTGGGAGGTCATTTTCTTTGGATTTCTGTTTCTTAATCTTTCTCATTTTGGTTGGCACAGGGTCTGAACTAGGAGAAAAGCACCTTGAAGCTCATTGTGGGTTCTGGTCACACAGAAAATATTCTTTTGTGGAGGCTGCAAACTGTCATTGCCACTCAAATGCCAAGCTTCCATCGTGAGCTGTCTATTCACAAGGATGCCAGGCCAGCTGGCCAGTCCATGATGACTGACGTAGATCATACATCTGCCCTGAAGGAGCCATTTATTTACCTGTGGCCTCTTCTGCCCAAGCCTAGTTGCAGGCCAAGCTCTCAGATCCTGCAGAGCCTCTTACCTGAAAGGCACACAACCTGCTTGCCTGTGATCAGTCTTGTGTCTGAACCTGCTCTTGCCTCGGGCATCTCTTCTGTTCTTAATTACCACCCTTGTTACCTGGCCCCTGGAAGGGTGAGTGGCACAACCTCCAGCATGCTGCAGAGACACTCTCTCAGCAAATACCACGGGCAGGCAGGAGAGCTCCAGAGCCCAGGAGGGCAGGCAAGAGAGCTCCAGAGCCCAGGAGAGCGCGTCTAGAGATGAGGGAGGGAGGCCCTCTCCCTGGGGAGCTTGAATCCATGACCCTTCCCATGGCAGCTGCAGACTTAGCAGGAAGGACAAATCCCTCTCCCCTGACTCATCTGGGGGCCCTGCTTTCTCATCCACAGGGGCCTGCTCTTGTTTCTTCTGCTTTTCGTCTGTGATGGTGAGTCAGAGGTGCCACAGCCAAAAGCTATGGAAGGAAAATGCAAGGTCTCCATTGTAGATGTTCACAGGCTTCCCCTGAGCACTCGTTATTTAATAGTTATCTTTTGTTTGTTTTTACTGAGCTTTGCTGCCCTTTTATCTCCTTTGAGCCCATGTGCCTTCCTATTTTGTCCACCCCAAGTAACTATTGTCCCACAACAAATGTTATCAAAGGACAAATCCACAAATGCACAGAGCAGAAGAGCTGGGCTCACTGACCTGACACTTCATTTTTCATAGATTTCCAATCCCAGGTCATTGTGTACAGCAAGAAGAATATGTTCCTTTTAAGAATTGCTTTCTTTTCGCACCAACCTTCCTGCTTAAAAAATAACCTAGCTGCTCATATTTATTTACTACTTCATCCCTACCTTCTGTGCCTGCAGGTCTGTGTCATTTTCTGCTTCTACTGGGTAGAATTTATGTGATCCTATCACTTTGCTTCCTTCACTGTGTTTCCTGGCTGTAATCAGGAAATGAGCTGATTTATACCTAGAGGCACATCGTTATGAGAACAGTTAGGGGAAATTAATGCTGATTACCTCTGATCATGAAGTTGAAAGTTATATTTGATGATATTCTGCTCCTATGAAAATAATTTTGTAATTAAAGCATGAAATATTGAATTAGCTATTCCATGATAGTCAGCCACCATGAATCTGGAAAGTGCCAAGTTCATTTTGTAGCTTTACATATGCCTAATTGCCTTTAATAAGGAGAAAAACAAATTATTTTAAAATATAGTAGTATGTCATTATCTCTATGACACTTCAAAATATCTTGCCATACACATTTTTATTCTCAATACCATTACACTATTTTAATTTTTAAAAACAAGTAACACATTTAATTAAAAATGTAATTTTAAAGAGATGAGGGACAAATTTCTGTCAAATACTAATAAGTATGCACCATTTTTCTATGTTTACTAAATAATTTAATCCCATAGCAATCCTGAAAAATGAATCTCCATTTTTTGGTTATGTTCATTTACCAGATGATGAAATTTGAGGCTTATAGGGGTGAAGGAATTTTCACAGCTAGAAGAAGGAGAGGCCAGGATAAAAATCCAGATCCATTTAGTTCCTAAAACAGTGCCTAAAAATCCATGTTTCTACCTATGTTATTAATCAGAATTAGTAGTATATTGGGGTAATTGTAAATAAACCTATTAGGATTAATGTGTAAATATCACATTTCCTGGCTTTTCATGCTTGAATGAGGGCTGAGTCTGGATTTATTAAAAAGCAGGTGGTTTAACAACTTATGTCTCAGGACAGCTATAGGGACTAGTCAGATGAGTTCAAGGGAGAAATCCTGCAGTTAGTCCAGAAAGTGACTCAGGCACTGAGCAAGGAGAAGTAACTCAGAAGTCTGTGGTTTCAGGAAGGTCAAAGAGGAGACAGATCAGTTTTCTTCCCTTTACTGGTAAGTGTTGGTGGGGTACAGAGTAATAATGGCATTTTCTTTTTCCATTATGCAACTATTATATCACTTTTGGTTATACTTTCATCAATATATGAGGTTTATGGAAACTTTTGATTAATATGTAGTAAAACTCATATGAATATATGGGTTATAGTTCCCTTATTTTTCCCATGTACTTATGAAGTTGTCTCATTGACATTGAGATTATCTTCTCCCCCTTTACACCTCTACATTGTTTCTCCTCCATCTCACCTCCTGCAGTCTTTGCCTCCCTTTGCTAGTCTCCTCCATCCTTCCTTCTACTCTAAATATTTTTCCTTCTTTGCTAAACTCAATTGTGCACTTTTATATATTCACTTATGTTTAATTTTTATCTTCCTTTAAGTAAGATTCAGCTCCCACATATGAGTGAGAACATATGGTATTTCTCTTTTTGAGCCTGTATTGGTTCACTTAAGATTATATTCTCCAGTTCCACCCATTTTGCTGCAAATGACATTATTTCATTTTTTATTGCTGAGTAGTATTCCATTGTGTATATATACTACAATTTTTTTATCCATTCTTTTGTTGATAGGCATCTTGGATGGTTCTATATTCTTGCTACTGTGAAGAGCACCACATTGAATATGGAGATAAAGGTGTCTCTGTGATATGATGACTTGTCTCCCTTTCAGTATATTCCCAGAAATGGTGTAGCTGGGTCACAGGGCAATTCTATTTTCACTTTTCTGAGGTATCTCCACATTTATGTGAAAAGTGATTGACCCAATTTATAGTCCCACCAACAGCGTAAGAGGGTTCTTTTTTCTCCACATCCTTGCCAGCAGTTGTTATTATTTGTTTTGTAGGTCTTGGTCATTTTTACTGGGTTAGGTGGAATCTCAAAGTTGTTTTGATTTGCATTTCCTAATAGCTAGGGATATTGAGCATTTTTCATGTGTTTCTTAGCCTTAGAAAGTTCTTCATTTGAGAACTGTCTGTTCAGTTCCTTTGTCCATTTGTGTTTTGGGTTATTTATTGGCTTTGGATTTGTTTTCTTGAGTTCTTTGTAATTCTAGAAATTAGTCCTCTGTTGGATGTGTAGGATGCAAAGCTTTTCTCTCGACCAGGGGGCTCTTCCTTAACTCTGATGATTGTTTCCTTTGCTGTACAGAAGATTTTTAATTTCATGTAATCCCATTTGTCAATTCTTGGTGCAATTTCCTGAGCAAATGGAATCTTCTTAAGGAAATGCTTTCCTACACCTATGTGTCAGAGTGTGTTTCCTATCTTTTCTTCTAGTTGTTTTAAGGTTTCTGGTTTTATGTTGAGGTCTCTTATCCATATGGAGTTGACTCTCATGCAAATTGAGAGGTCTGAGTCTGCTTTCATTTTTCTGCAGGTGGATATCCAATTTTCCTAGTACCATCTGTTGAAGAGGCTATCTTTTCTCCATTTTGCATCCTTAGTCCCTTTGTCAAAGATCAGGTTGAAGCTGTGTGGGTGTATCCCTGGATCTTTAATTTTGTCCTATTGGTCTTCAAGCCTACTTTTGTGCCAGTATCAATGTTTTTGCTACTATAGCCCTGTAGTATAGTTCAAAGCCAGGTATTATGATCCTGCCTGCATTGGTTTTGCAGCTTAAGATTGTTTTTACTTTATGTAGTCTTTTGTGCTTCCATATGAATTTTTGGATTATTTTTTCTATTTCTGCAAAATATGTCATTGGGATTTTAATGGAAATTATATTAAATCTGTAAATTGCTTCAGACCAGTTTAAAGAAAAGGCTGGACAAGTAGGTTGAGGAATTTGTGTCAGCATTTGGTGATTCAGAAAAAACGAAACTGAAGTTTCTTCCTGGCATTTAAATATTGGGACTTGTTCTATTTCACTGAGAATAAGCTTAGAAAGAATCATAACAGAATAATTAAAAATAACTCAAGAAGATACAAAAAAGCAAAGAAAATAGGACTAAAGAGAGGAACCTCAAAATATTATCAGTAGTTATATCTGGAAATGTAGGCACAATTTAAAAAATTATCTTTACATCTATTTACCTTAGAAATTCTCAAATTTATAGTTTAAATACAGTTCAGGAATCAAAGTAATTTTGAGGGGTAACATATATGATGGCTAAGAGGTTTGGACTCACAGCAACAATTGTAAATCCAGTTTTACAACTTAAGTTTGTTACCTTAGCCAAGTTATATTTCTCCTTTGAGCATCCATATCTTTATTTACATTATCCCTTAATAAATGGCAACTGTAACATAATTATTCATAGTACTTAGAAAAAGATGCTAATTTTTGTTCTTAATGGCATCATTTTTCTGCTTTTTATGTGAATTAACTACTTTGTTTTAAATAGTTAAAAATAATTAAAATTGTGATATTTCCTAAATTACATTTTTCCTTAAGATGTCCAGGTCCTCAACTATAGCATCCAATTCTGTACCCAAACCATAGCACCACATCAGTTGATGCCAATATGGAGACAGAAGGAGAAGTTAAGAGGAAGACAGTGTATTCATAGCTAGGGCACACCAAACCTTCTGCAGTGACTATAATGTCAGGGAAACTGGACAGTTAAACACTGGAGTATACCTTCTATTTAAAGAAAATAATCAGCTATGGTCCCAAACTGAGTTGTACCTAAGCTTATTATCAGATGAAAGGTGGTATGTTCAATTCCCCTCTATAGGAAGACATTAATCTGATGATTTTATGAGTGCATAAACAAATCCAAGAACAGAAATAGATTTGACTGGATTGTGTTACATCTGTTATATCTGATTTCTTTCTTCTCTAAGAGCTTATGACTCTGATAAGTTTCTGAACAGAGCCATGTAAAGAGCAAAAAAACAAAACAAAACAAAACAAAACAAAAAACCCCACAATTCTTTTGCTTGATGTTGAAAGATTCAGGTTTCTTATACTTGAGTTTTACTTTTCAATGAACAAAACCTCTCCACTCACTAACCCCAGAAGATTTGAACTCCTGGGTCCTCATTGCATAAGTTGCCCTTTTCTTTTGACACGCTTTGAATATTTCTTCATGGGCAAACATATTACTCAGCTCTGTAAAATTCAAGCATTCTGTGTCCAAATAAATGTGTGGAGGGGGACTAAATAGGCATTTCCAGACATGACCAGGTTTACTACTGAAAATAATCACATCAAATATATCAATAACTTTTCCATCTTTGCATAAACCTCTTTCTGTCAGGTGCAAAAGTTAGCTTTGCCTGGGATTTCTGACCGGTGGTACGTGTGTGTGTGTGTGTGTGTGTGTGTGTGTGTGTGTAGTACTTAGTGTGCACATCTACAGCATTCCTACTATATAAAATGGACCAGCCTAGAAATTTTATAAGGATATTTTTTTTTTCCTGTAGACTTTTAAGTTAGAGTTAAGTTTTCTCTCTTACTTTTGGCTGGAAGCATTGTAAAAATGGCTTCTTACTCAATTCAGACCTACTCCTGGGCCCAACTGCAGTGTACATAGAATGAAAAGTGCATTGAGTAAAAATTGCTGAAGTAAAATGAGTGAGATGCTTTTAGCCGCAAGGGAAAGCTGATTTCTCTAGCTTGATGTGAGTCAGAGAGCATTTCTCTACTCTGAAGACAATTCCTTCATCCCTAGGGAGTAAATATAGAGTCCACAAGAGTTTCTGCGTTGACCCATGGATTTCACTTAGATGGTTCCAGCAACCATGGTGAGATATAAGATTAACCTGGGTGTTCTTAGCATGTTGCCACCTACGTTTAACGTCTTTGAGCTGAATGCAAGTTGACATACTGAACAATGATGATTTGCCACAGTTGCAAAAAGCTTTCAAGGCTCTGCCTTTCCCTCCATTCCAGACAAGGTTTGTCTTGCTTTTCCTCCTTCGATTTTCTTTTAGCTCCAAACAACATATATCTCTTCAATTTTTTTTTTTTCTGTGTACTGGTTGTTGGACCCAGGGCCTCGCGCTTGCATGCCCTGCAAGTGCTGGGCCACTGAGCTGCACCCCCAGCCCATTTTTTACTTTTTGAGACAGGGTCTCGCTAAATTACGCAGATTGCCTCTGGTCTCGAACTTGCGATCCTCCTGCCTCTGCCTCCCAAGCCGCTGGGATTATTGGCGTGCACCACCACGCCCAGCGTTTCTTCAAATATTCTTGAGTTCTTATATTTTCTTCCATGCGGGTTATACTACTTGGAGATTTGGACTGTGATTCTGTCAGATTCCCCTGTGTCTCTTCACCACAAACTAGAGCCACAGGTATTGCTTGTATTGGTTTAACGTAGGTATTAACCTCAGATTATTTCAAAATATCTACTATTCTTCCAAAATGTTTTCCTGGCTATGAGCTTTTTAATGCAGTACGATCTCATTCTATAGCTTCTCAGAGCTCAGACCTGGGGAAGTGAGGATTAATATGTAGCAGTAAGTAGGATGTGGCAGATGTAAGACCAAGATGCTATTTTTCTCCCTAAGCTTGGGATTGCTTGCAGCCGTAGTACTGTGGCGTCTGATCCCATCAGATCTCAGAAGCTAAGCAGGGTCAGACCTGGTTGGTACTTGGATGGGAGACTGCCTGGGAACACCAGGTGCTGTAGGCTTGGGAGAAGGACCCAGCAACCCACTCCCCAATAGAACAATTTGCCATTGAAAACCCTATGAATAGCAGAGAAGCACGGACAATAGTGCTTTGCCTGTTGTGTGTCTGGTCACTATGGGTTGGACACTGACTTGAGGGCACCTAACAATAACAACAAACAGTAGGAACTCTTGTTTTTCCTTTTTCTATAGTGTACTGACTTGATGTATTATAGTTTACCTCAGTTACTGCCTTCCCAATGAATTTAGTCATAACTCTTCTTGAAATTTACCTTTTCATTCTTTTAACTATTCATTTATCTTACTCATTTTCTTATAACTCCATTTCCTATAATTTGGTTTTCTCCTCAGTTTTTTCACTTCTGTGGTTTCCTACTAAAAGTAACATTAAACAGAACCATATGGAAATTGCCATCCTTGGTCTTTAATGTATATCCTTGCATTCTGAGCTGAAAATTCAACCCTTTTCTGGACTAGACATCAGAAAGTGCCATGACAGGACGTGATTCTGCAATTAAATTTGTGATCATGGCTGAGTCAGGAATCTCTGCGCTTTACTTTCATTATCTACTTCATATGGAATTGTAACACTTTCATTTAAAAACATGCTATTACATTGCCTTCCATGATCTAGTGCTCAATTATTAAATTTTAACTTCCTCCCTTTTCTCAATTGCCCATATCCAAGTTGGGTTGTAGTATTGTTCTATGTTTCTCCTTACTGAGCAATAATGGCAGAACTCAGATGTATTAATTTACTGACTTATTGTAATTTCCTATTGTTTTTCTCTAGGAAAGTTTAGGTTTTCTACAGCTATGAGTTTTGCAGAGAAGAAACAATAATTCTGATGACTGGGAAGGAATCATGTTTGGAGATTTTTCTCTGAATCTTCAGCATCCATAGCTAACTCTGAGCTCATTGTATCCACGGTTTCTGGCATAACCTAGAAACTTCCCATGAATATTTATTTTCTCCTATACTTGCTTACGGCCCTTTTATTAAAAATTGAAAACAATCCTATTTTTTAATTAAAATGTTCTACTTGTTTATGGTAGAAAAACTAGAAAATATGGGTAAATAAAATGAAGCATGAATTATTAAAAATCCACTTATAATCCTACTTTCTAGTATATTATAACCTTTCTAGTTTTTTTTCTCTAGTTTTGCACTTGATTTGTTAAGGGGTAGGGCTCTCACATGACTGGGTAGATACTTCCTGAATATGATATTCTGAATTATTAAGTTTTCTGTCAAGGGCTTGGAGTAGGAAACAGTGTTAGAGCACTTGCCTAGCATGAACAAGGCTCAGGTGCAACGTCCAGTATTGAAAAAAATTTCTACCCAATAGCCAAGAGATTTGGTAGAAGGGAGTTGCAGCCTTATTTTTCACATATTTTTCAGTACTAATAACTAGCAAATCTGTGACTGTGTGGTGTGAATCAGGTTAGCTGTTTAAAAATCTTTTTCTTCTAATAATAACATACTGTTTATAACACATTTAATGGTTTTTATTCAATGTTTCTATAAATTTTTATAAACAATAAATGTTATACTTAAAATATTTATGGCTAAATTCCCAAGGTTTAAATTTAACAAATGTGGAAAAGATCAGAACTATATGGACTATACATTTGCTGTTACTTGTGGGGCATGGCTTTGTAAGGTTAGAGTTTAACAGATTGTTCCTTTCCTTTGAAGAATTATCCTGCCTAATAGATGAATACCGGGGCCTGGCCTTATAACAGAGTAGAAAACTCTCTTGCTTTTGTAAGGAAATGAGTCAATCTGCCCCATTGAATTATTATATTTTCTACTATAATACTGTATTAGTCTTCAAAGAAAAACAATGGGCATTATCACAAATACATTTTATATACTACATATATGCATATTACTTTGAGTGTAACTTTCAAAAAATATAAACACCTGGGAACATTTACCTTTCATTTTCACTAAGTTAAAAATTTTTAAATCCCTACTTCTGTTGATTGTTTCTCACAGTTAGATAGGAAACTGCTTTCTTACCTGCTCTGAACGTCTGAAGCCGTGGGTCTCAACTCTCCTGTTCATTGCAATCACTATACTTTAGAAAATCCCAAAGCTCAGCCTGTGTGCCAGAGCCATTAAATCAGAATTTCTGGATGCGAGACATAGATGTACAAGTTTCTTAAGGTTATCATAATTACCACCAACTTGGCAACTTAATATAACAAATGTATTGTCTCACAGTTCTGGAGCCTAGAACTCTGAAATCAAAGTGTTTTCAGCACTATGCTCTCTGTCAAGATTATGGTTGGGGATTCTTCCCTGCTTCTCCCTAGTCTGAAAGTTGCCAGCAATTTTTGGTACTCCTTGACTCATAACAGTAGCCTCCAATCTCTGCCTCTGTCACCACATGGACCTCTTCCCTATAGCTCCTCTGAGTTTCTATACCCAAATCTCTCTCTCCTTTTTCTAATAAAGACTCCACTTGGATTTGGGATCGACCTTAATTCAGTATGGCCTCATCAACTTGATTACATCTACAAACACCTTATTGCCAATAAGATCCCATTGACAGTAGAGGGCAGGGCTTGAGCATAGTTTTTGTTAGTAGGGGGTGACACAATATAGCCCACCAGGCCAGCCAGCAATAACTCGGAGTCCTTGGGTGATTCTACAGCACAGTTGCTAAATCACAGAGCCACTTCCTTCAGAACAGTGTTTCTCAAACTTTAATGTGCACGTGAATCATCTGAAGATCTTGTTAAACTGCAGATTGTGATACACTAGTGAGGTCAGGACCGTGCATTTAACAAACTACCAAGTAATGCCAATGCTGAGGTTCAATTCTCAAGGAGCAAGTGCTTAGAGTACTTTGCAAGCTGCTCGGTGACTGTACCTCTGGCTCCCCTTTTGGCTCAGCAGTCTTGTCTTTCCCTTCCCTTCCTCACTCCCTTATTCCTCTCCCTTTCCTTCTTTCTCTATTTTTAAATTTTAAGACAGACTCTTACTATGTAGCCCCAGCTGCTCTGGAACTCACTTTCTGGCCCAAGCTGGCCTCAAACCCCATGATCCTCCTTCCTCTGCCTCCCAAGTGCAAGGATTACAGGCATGCACCACCATTTTCTTCATCCATTGATGCTAAAGCCCCTTACAAACAGCTTTCGTTAGGTCCAATGTTTAGTTCTAGATGAGGAAGGGATTCATTTATCCTCCTGAATTACATGCTCCAGCTGCTGCCTCCTCTTTCCAAAAGCCAACTTTCAAGTCACTCCAACTTTGCCCTTTCTTCTCTTATCCATTTCCATAAGAAGAGTCAAGAAGTTCCAAATTAGCCTATATACCTAAAAAGTAACAGTGTTACCAATCTTTCAACTGGCCGTGTAATTTTTAACAGGACTTTTATCCCCAGGCTAGAAAAATTTAAAAACATTTCAACAGCATAAAATGCAGCTTTGCTTGAGATAGAAATTGATAAGAACAAATCCTGCTGGGATTTGTCTCACATGTCCTTCTAAAATAAATCTAAAATTCTCTAACTGGGGTTGAAAAATAACAAAGTGGCATAACTTGCTGGGAACAACAAAGATACAAAATAAAACAACATTTTGACAGATTGTTTTTTTCCTGTCGGATTACAGATGCTATTTTATTTGACTATTCTCTGTAATTTAATCAGAAACAATCCTGTGGATTACTTAAAATAACTTTGGCCAATTAAGGAGAAATCTTAGGTAGATTTTCTAAGAGACTTGAGAAGAGTAGTAACACATAGAGATTTTTGGTTGAGTTGAAATATGACTTAACCAAATAGTTTTTTTCCCTTAATTTTTATTTTGCAAAATGTCAGACCTACAGATGATTTAAGAAGTACAATGAACACTCATGTACACCTCATCTAGATTGCCAGTGTATTAATAGTTTTTTCATTTTCTCTTTCTCCATGTTTATTTTTGCTGGACCAGTTATATACAGGATACATCAAATACTTTATACTTCAATACCCAAACACATTTCACCTGTGAGCAAGGACATTTTCCTAACTAACCCTGGTACCATTACCACACCCAAGAAATTTAACAAACATCATATTATCCAAAAATATAGTCCATAGGAAAACTTTCTTAGTTTTCACTAAATGGTCTTTAAGCCTGTGTTTTTTTTTCTTTTTCCTTTCTTTTAATCATTGTTTTATTCAGGATCAAACCAAGAATCATGCATTGACTTGTCATGTTCTTTTATTTCTTTTCTTGTTGTTGTTGTTAGGTGCTGTTGAGTCGGGTCTGATTCATAGCTTTATTCTAAAAACGTTACCTGTCACACCTACCCCCAACCTGGTCTTTTATAATACTGACATCTTTTTAAAGAATCTAGATCAGTTGTCTTGTCTAATGTTCTCAATCTTATTTTTCTGATATTTTCTTATGAATAGATTCAAGATAACATTTTTGTTGCTTTGTTATAATACTGCAAAAGTAATCTGGCCATCTATATTGATACCACCTCATCTCTCTCCTTTGTAAAAGTACTTTTCTTCCTCTGCAAATTAATATATAATTACAAGGTGATGCTTTGAAGCCAACTGGATTCTCCAACAAATTTGTACCAAATCGTTTTCGAATCCATAGATATTCCTCACTTGACTCAATTATATTGGTAATTGCAGAATGGAGATTTTCCAGGGGTATCATTTCTCCCTACTAGGTTATGTATGACCTAGCATTCTTTTGTATATGAGATCTTTTTCCACCTCTTCTCCTTTTTGTAGTCCCTATAACCTCATGAACTCTCTTTTTACCTAATGCTATCCTCTATTATAGTCATACTTCATTTTAGCATTTTTCTTATCTCAAATCTGGCCTATAGGAGCCAGATCCTGTGTCTTTGATATACCCCTTAATCCCTGGAGCACTATCTTGGTTTCTGGCATAGCATGAAGTTTTTGTATTTTTCCTGCTTCACAGCTGAGATCAGCCATTTAATTTTCAAGAAACTCTGGAGTGAAGAATGGTATTTAGAAATTAAGATCTGATCACTAACTATCCCCATTGCAACCTGAATTTCATTGCCATAAGTCTTTTAAGTGGATAGACCCCCCAAAAAACGTATTTTAAATACATAGTGTCATTTACAATCCATACCTCAACATTGCACGTTTGCTCTCATTTTACTCCATGGCATGTTTGTTTTACTTCTCCTACGGTCAGAGTCCTGGTTCCCCAAAACATTCATGAATGTAAATCATGTGTTCTCTTTTATAATACACACAAAATGATTTCAAAATTACTGTATCAAGACCATGATCAATAAACCAACTAACTATACTGCAGGATGTCTTTACTCTCCCATTGGTGTGCTTTTTAAAATTTTTACTGAAATGATTGTGGATCCACATGCAGGCCTAGAAAAGTATACAGATCCTGAGTCTGAGCATGGTTTCCCCCAGTGTTGAAAACAACAGTGTCAGATCTCAGCTAGGGTCCATACAACCGACCAGCCTCACTCCCATCACCCCGCTTCACTACCTGTGTCCATGCAGTGTTTGCAGTGTGGTGTGTACCTGTGTGGCATGTGTGGATCGAGTCCCACAAGGTGTAGTTTTATCCCCAGGCAGATTCACTTGCATCCACCACCACAGGGAAGATACTGACCTGCCTCATGCCCCCAAGGTCCCTCCAGTGGCCCTTTCATAGCATCCTCCACTGCCCACCCCCTCTGTCTTTCTTAAAAGGTGACCACTCTTTTGTTCTCTATTTCTCCCCCTGCCTCCCCTCTCTGTGTGCTGACGATGGAACCCAGGGCCATGTGCATGCTGAGCAAGTCTTCTACCACTGACCAACACCCTACTCCTCTATTTCTCATGTATTTTGATTTTATAAAGTTATACAAATGAGGTCACACCATATGTAATCTTTGCACTTGGCCTTTCCCTCAACAGAGGCCCCCAGAGATCCATTAAGTATTAGCATCGACCTGTCACTCTTTTCTACACTGAGAAGCACTCCAGGGAGAAAAAGAAGTTTCTCTAAACATTCCCCTATTTATATTACCAGCCCTTTTTTGTTTTGTTTAGAATATGTACCACTAAGGGTGCATACGGCACCATAGTCAAAAGTTGAGTTAATACATTTTGGGGAGGCAGTTCTAGAGCGGTTGAACCCAGGGCCCTTGCATATGCTAGGGAAGTACTCTAGCACTTAGCTGCTCCCCAATTCCCCTTTCTTATTTTTTATTTTGAAGCAGGATCTCACTAAATTGCATAGGCTTCCTCTGGCCTTAAACCTGCAATCCTCCTGCCTCAGCCTCCCAAGGCACTGGAATTATAGGCAGGCATCATGGCACTCAGCTTCTGAGTCAGCACATTTTTCTTTGTGGTTATGTTACAAATTTTTTATAAAGCTAGATTCACTTGGATTTGTTTGAATTCAATGTTTCAGTTTGAGATCTAAACATATTTTCATTTAGTTTCATATTTTAACTATGTATAATACATGGTTGAAAAGTTAGAACTTTATAGAAGTGTATACTCAGAACTTTTATTCCTATTCCTAACTCTTTTAGCCTCTTTCTAAACATTTTATAGGTAATCATTTTTATTAGCTTTACATGTTTTTTCTATTTTGGTAAATATAAACAAACAGGCAAGGTGCATACTCATCTTTTCTTATCTTCCCCTATTTCTTACACAAAATGATCATGGGCCCTTATTGGAATCATTTTCCTCTTTACTACAACCTTTATAAACTATCCCTATCTAGCTTTGTTCTTAAATAACATCATGTTTCTCAAATATTCATTTTCCATGTGAAAATCAATATGGTTTTTGAAGTTTTTGAAGAATAGAAATATTTCATCCATAGAATACTGTCATTAACTTACCATAAAAGTTAGGAACGTCTTAAGAGTGAATTGTGCCTATTCCTCTGTTGTATCTATTGGTCATCACAGAAAGCCCAGGACCCCAGGTCATGCCTCAACTCTCACTCATCTCCATTGAGCTCTTCACAACCTCTTCTGACCTCATCCTATCCCTCCAAGACACTAATCTCAACGGACTGTGTGTCCTGAAACTCAAGGTCAGTTGTCAGCATAATTACCTCATCTTCTGAATCTGCTTGGAACATCCCCTCACCTTCTTGACCTGTCTGAGGTTCGAGCCTGGCTTTCGGTCCTCACACCACGGGGTCTCCCTCACACTTTCACTTCCAAGCCTTGATGCCGTCCTTCCTGAAACCTTTCAGTGTTGAGCCTCCATTGTCCACACTTACTATTGCTGCCTCTCCCTGTAGCCTTCTACCAACCCCAAAGCCATTCTCTCTTTTTCTTTGACTCTTTTAGCTCCTAACTCATTATTTTATTTTCTTCTGTCCTTTAAATTGCATTTTAATGGAAAAGTTAGGGATTCAATCTGTGTTCGACATGTTTAATGTGTTTGGAAATGGACTTAATGTCATTATTGGTCTGTCATTCAGGAGCCTGTATATCATTGCTTTAAAAGCTGAAATAGCTAGAATAACTTGGATATTTAATAACTCAGACACTTAAACAGTAGAATTAGATAGTTCATATTGCAATATAGAAAACTGATTTTTATTTGAATGTTGTGCCATAACAGCAAAAAGTAGTTAATTGAGATAAGCTGAATGGAATATGAAGATTTGACTGCAGTTAAATGCTTATGTTTTCATTCTTGAAGGTACAGAAAATGATTGGAGAAATTAATGAAGACTGAGAGGTAAATATGAATTAGTAAATTTAAGTTGGAAATCAGATGTTAGTTATTCTCAAAAGTGTGTACTTTGTATAGATGTATAGTGTTATAGGTTAATAGTATACAACGTATGGTGAAGGAGTTTAATTCATATCCAAAGACTGGTTTACATTTTCTAAATTCAGGAAAGTTTCAGTCCTGAGAATTCATATTGATTTAAGGGAAAAAAAATCTACCAATTTTCCTTTATTCTCTGAAGAATTGATTCCAGAAAGATCTAGACCAGTGAAATTTCTGTAATATAAATTAGCCTGAATATTTGTTGAGTAAGTATGATAGGGATGTGATTCCCTGTTGGCTAACACACATCCAGACTACAAAACAGATTTAAGAAAACATCTTATTTTGAGACTTTTTGAGATGAGTGATATACTAGATTGTAAATTTTATATGCCTGTAGCAATACTACCATGGGCTCCAACTGTGTCAGATCTCAGAAGCTAAGCCGGGTCTGGACTGGTTAATACTTGGATGGGAGACTGCCTGGGAACACCAGGTGCTGTAGGCTAGGGAGAGGGCTCCAGCAACCCACTCCCAAAACACAATCAGCCTTTGTAAACTCTATGAATAGCAGAGAAGAACTGCCAATAGTGTGGGGCATGGCACAGTGTGTAGTAGTGCTTCATGGGTTATACATTGTGTCTCTATGATTAGTTCCTGACTCAGCACCTAACAGTAATATTTTATGTATTTATTATAGACAGGCGAACCTTTTACTGTATCAGAATATGAGGCTTGTGTAACTACTTCTAAAGGTTTGTTTAGCAGCATAAAGCACTACAGAAAGTGATGAATGAGCCTCTCATTTCTTACAAGAATATATGCACAGACCAGGATTCTTGACACCCATCTGGTCCTAGGAATCTTCTTTATGTCCAGAGCAAGTGGCCAGATTGGTGTATAAGTCTTTAGGGCATTCATACTATGGAGGAAAATATGAACAACTTTTTCTTATCCATATAAGACAGACATGGTCAACATAAATGAATAACCTCACTTGGTAGACTAGATAAACACAACTGAAAGTCATCTAAGCTGCATATACTGCCTTGATAGCGTTGGAATATGCACGGCACCATGATTTCTACTATGTTCATCTCTTTGAGATGCCAGATGGCAGTTTTGAGCTTTTAGAGCCCTGCATAGTTAGTGAAGACCTTTATGATTCCCCAAGGTAAATGTTACTCCCCTGAAAGCTAGATTTTCCTTGAAATGGGAGAAAGAAGAGAACTTGATGGGACATCATCACTGGTAAAATTGACAACTTATGTGGGAACTGCATTTTAAATCCTTCATGTAATACGGGTACTAATTGGTTGAAAGTAGCAGAAACCAAACTCCAACTTCATTTTGGTTTCAAAGGAATAGTTGGCTTATGTACCTAGAAAATATAGTGATGCAACTGACTTCAGAAATGGCCAGATCCAGAGGCTTGTATGTTGTCATGAAAACATTACCCACATCCAGGGTGGCTTTCCTTTCTGCACATTGGCTTCATTCTGAAATAAATTCTTTTGTGGTAGTTACCAGCAGTGCCAGGCTTATAACCTTAGCAACCCCAGTGAAAATAGAACATCTTATTATCAATGATCATATTAAAATGTCTCAGATATAACCCTCACTGTCCAAGGCTGGTTCATGTGCCCATGACTAGTCACTGTGGTCAAGGACATGTGTCTTCTTCATCACACTGGCTAGGTGTGAGAGGAAGAAAGAAGTTTCTTGAGTACATGGCCAGCAAAAACGCAGACTCACTTATTTAATGCATTGCGGCATCAAATGATATGGACATTCTCTAACACAAGGATCTTCTAATTTTACCTAAAGAGAAATCATATAGTCCCTTTTGTAAGAAAATAGATGTTGGCTTGACCAATATACCATATAGTAATCCATAGTATTCAGAGATGTGATAGGACAGTATCTAGTGCTCAGGCTGAATCATAAAGCCAGACTTATAATCTTTCATATGAGTCAGAATGGTAATATATATAACAATTAAAAATATATATGCTCAAGTAAATGGTTGGACAAATACATATATGCATATATTATTCAGAATAAACATCTTGTATAATGCTTCATAGTTTACAAATTTTAATATCTATTAATTCTTGGAAACTCTTTGACTTGTGATTCTCTCTAAATATCTCAGAAACAAACCCTAATAAGGACACTCAGATCCCTTTTGATTTCTCTACTCTGCTCTTTTACCTTCTTCACTATCAGGATGCAGTTTGTTCATAATCCTGAGTTCTGCGCTGCACTAATAAACACTTGGTCATCTTATTATTGGTGCCTTATATTTTACAACACCCATTCATGTGCATTATTTTTCAGCTCCCTTCACATTATAATAAAAGCATATGCTTTATACATATGTATAAGGCCTCTCAAATAACCACTAAGCAAAGATCTCTGCCAACTTTGAATGACATTCAGCTTTACCAAACTATAAAATGAAATTATCTTGTCCCCCTGCCCTCAGCTACCTTTTGCAGAGTTTTGTCAACAGAGTTTCTAAGCTTCTGCATTATAGCATTTCTCATAGTCAGTTATACCAAAAGAACAAAGGCTGTGTAGGCTTAGATAAAGCCTACCGTGACATCATTGGAAATTATTCTCTTTCTTTGATGTCTTTCTATTATTTCTACTGGTCTCCAGGCCTATCCATTGTTTTTTTAGCTGCTTCCATTGCAGGTCCATTTGTTCTGGGTATGGTTTTCTAGGCCAGCAGAGGCTACCTGATCATCAGGATGCTGTACTAAGACAGGAGAAAGAAAGAACAGGATAGTCTCTTGGGGAACAAGATTATCTTGAACAAAAGATAACCCTGTTCCCACTGGGGTATTATTGATTGGTAAACTTTGGAGCAGGGAACAAAGGCAGAAAAACTAAATAAGGTTTTCTTATTTTTACTAGAGATTAAGTTGGGGTGCTACTGACAAGGAATTTGTCCAGGGACCCAGTGATGCTCAAGTTCTGTTTTAGGCCAGAGCTCTTCCTCCTGAAAATATTCCCAAGGGAAATATGAATAGGATTATGAAGAATAAGGTGATTATAGTGACCATTGTAGGATTTTTTTTACTTTATTGAGATATGAACAACATACTATAAACTGTAAATACTGAATATGGATAATTTGATGATTTAACACACAGAAAGCCAGAAAAGCACCACCACAAATCAAGACATAAACATATCCATCATTCCAACAATTTCCTCATACTTCCCCTTAGTAGGACTCTAAGAAACAGACATTTTGCCCTATCTTCCTATCTAGAGATAGCCCTGCAAAATGCAAGTGAGAGATTCTTTATGTTTCCTTGGTCACTTATCACGGCACATAGGTTTATATAGCCTCGCTGATCTGAAGCTGCAAATGAAAGAAAGTTTGTCTTTCTCTCTTTTATCCTCAGATGACTTTACCATGATTTATATAGATACACATAGATTTATCTGCAACCACTTTTTAAACTTTTGCAGGTTTATTTGGTTATATCATCATCTCTCTTTTCTTCCGGGCTTACTTCCAGACATTGTCTGCAGAATTGGCTTCTAAATTTTAATTAAGAGTATCTTTTGTTTGGGCCATAAATTAAAATGTTCTGAGTTTCTTTTTCTAGTGTCAGGTTCAAGGAAGGCGGCCAAATGTGAAGCACTAGGGAAGAGGCAGATCTCTGAGCTCTGCAAATACCTCTGTCTGCACTGTGGTTATTAATGTGGAACATAGATCCGTGAGGTGTTGACGCTAGAATGCATCATCATCAGCTATGGGTAAAGCAGTGGTGACGTTCTCACCCAAAAAGGCAAGGTTGCTTATCCAGGGTCACACAACTATTTAGTGGCATTGTACACAGTAAAACATGTTCATTCTGACTTGGAGTGTCATGAACTTTCCACACTCTGACTTCTCTTGCCTGCCATTTCTCGGGACTTTACTGTTTAAGGTAAGATGGTAAGAAGTAGATAGACCATGGGTATTAATAAAAAGGTCTTTTGGGGTTTTATTCCTCAGCATACCATCCTAGAGACGGGATATTCATTTTGTTGGAAGTTACTTGGTACTCAATAAATACTACTATCAGTATTGTTACTGTTAAAAATGATCTGCTTTTATTGAATACTTACTACAAGACAAGAAATATTTTGAGTTCTTTATATCATTGAGCCTTTTAACATCCCAAACATCTTTGCTGAGACTCAGGTGCAGAGGGGTCAGATGATTTGCCTAGGGTCATGATACTGGCATCAAAGAGTGAGCATGACTTTTGAAAGTGTATTTTTTTTTAATGACAGCTGAATGAAGGTAACTATATGACTATCTTTGGTGTAGAGTCCTCTCACCTATAAAAGGGAGTTTTGAGGAGAAGTTCTTAATCTAGGGTAAAGGGGTAACCTTTATGAGAACTTCCTAAGATAATAGGTATCTGTCTCATAATTCACAAAGGTGTAAATAGATGGAGCAGGGTGAGATGTGGTAAATAATAAACAGCATCATACCATCTCTAGACCAAGCACTGCCCCAAAAGATTTTTCTCTCTTGTAGGCTTCACAACAATTGGCAAATTATGCATTGTTCTTTAGATGAAGACCCTGAAGTTGAGAGATATTAGGTAATATGTTTAAGCCATCCAACCAGGAGAGACAGAGCTGAGATTCAAATTGGTCTACTTCAAATCCTCTACTCTCTCCATCCTTTTAGGGATCAAATGGAAAACAGGATAGAAGAGGAAGTGGAGAAGAGAAGTAAAAAGGCAGACATAGGACAGTCAGACACTTAGGGCATTCTGCAAACAGTATTTTAATTTTCAGTCCCAGAAAGTGATGGGGGAGAGAGGAAGAGGAATGGCATCTGTAAACCAAAGAGACCTCATAAAACTGAGAAATGAAAGAAGGAGGTGGAAGGAGGACACTCAAGGTGTAAGAACCAGCATCCTTGATGAAAGAAGATAGAGATGCCTGGGACTCAGGTACTTAAAGATCATTTGCAGCCATGGAGCTTATTTCAAAAATTGCATATTCTCTCTCTGGTGATATCTTACATTTGAATAGCAAGAGATACTTCTAATGTTTGGGAAGAATTCATAAGCTTTTTCTTGCTTGATAGTCTTTAAGCTCCTATGAAGCAGTGGGCAGGTAGTATGCCTCCTTCAGCCTTTCATCCACTCACCCTCCTGTCCCCTGTACAACACAGACTCACAGGCTTTGATGGAGCTGGCTTTAAATACCTCTTAGACTCAGCCTCCTTCTCATAGCTAAAGCAGATGCTTTCTATCTGCGGTGCTTCCTACCTGGAGCTCCAAGTTGCTTAACTATTTTTGGTTTCTGTAATCATGGCATGAGCCAGGTTCAAGGAGCCACCGACTGCATTCAGCACTTAACCACAATCAGCTAGGGAGCTAGAGCCTTCCCGCTGGGCAACTGCTGGCTAACTGTGGGAGAAATGGTCTCATCCACACAGCAGGCCATGCTCCTTGCCTGTTGGGGCAGTGCCCTACAAGCAGGGTGGCATGAGTGATCTTTAGGGAGCAAAATTGAAACAAGAATCATCTCTTTCTTAGATATACCATACATGCCACAGCAGCAACTTAGGAGGAAGATAGTTTAGAAGGTAAGTTTTCATGCACAGAACCAAACATGCTGTGTTCCGGGAGTATATCATATACTCTTTTTCAGGAATTTCCTTTAACTCAGACTTGGATGCTGGCTTCAGTGGAGAACAGCCTCTGTTTCTTTGTTCTTTACAGCCAATAGCAGAGAAGGAAAGGTTGGCTTTACTGGAATGGCAGCAGCAAATACTCTCTGATGTCCACTCCTGAGGGCAGGTTTTGGCTTTAAATCTTTCCATATCCATCTATTAATTTGTACCTCATGAGAGAGAATGGTCACTCAACAAATATTTGTTGAATGTGAATATCTGAAACCTTGCTTAGGTTTTCCTGCCTTTCTTCTCTGCTCCAAAGCTTACCAGTCAACAGTACCTCAGTAGGAACAAGATTATCAAACCTGCCTTGAGAACTATTTGGGGCAGATGAGAGTAAACGCCCTAAGCAGATTTTGGTGCATACAGGCACCTGGAAACCTAAAGACAAAACTTTAATTATTTGTCCGGGCTGTTTAATCATTGGATCAATCATCTTACAAATAAGCAAAGGAAGGAAGCAAATGTAAGCATTCAAACCTAGAGATATATCTGTATTTTAAGGGAAGGTATAAGGATGGCTACATTATCATCAAAACACCTCTGTATAGAAAAATATGTTAGGGGCAGGGTGTGAGGCCAATGTGGATGGGAAAGATCAAAACCTAGCAGGAGTAAAATTGCTCTGGTAATAACAATCCTCCCTGCCAAGAATGCAGAGAATTAAAGAAGAGTATGGATTCTACCCACATGCCAACAGGCTTGAGTTTAAGGAAAGAAACACGAAAATCTGAGTCAGAAAATGTACAATGGGTTTAGCAACAGTCGTGTTCAGGTTTCCAGTTCTCTTTCATAATTATCTTCTGTCATACCTATTACAAACTGACTTTATATCATTTCACTATGCACAGCTATCTGGCAGCCCACTCCCAAAACAACCTCAGAAGTATCAGCCATCAAAAACTCTATGAATAGCAGGGAAGCACTCACAGAGTGCCAGGCATGGCAGTGTGGGAGAGTTTCATTCTGTTGTACACAGGGTCCCTATGAGTCGGATCCCACTCGATGACACCTAACAAAAACATGTACAGCTCTTAGGTTCTGATGAGTGACAGCTACTTCAAAAGAAGTTTGAAGTAAGTGAAACCGTTACTACTGCTTCAAGACCTTTCTACACTTAGATTAAAACCTACTACTACTGAAAACAAGCTTCTGACTCAATTCTGCTGTACGTGTAGACATTTACTGACAAGCGTGCATTAGCAACAAAACCCAATGTAATTAATGACATCCGTTCTATAAGCTCAGTGAAGTCCTAGCTCTCTGTCACTGCAGGTGCTCTGTGGGCCACTTCACAAAGAAGGGCCACTTACGATCATCAGCACTGGTGTATAGAGGCAGGATCCTGTTACTTTACACTTGACACCAGCCAGCTAGAAATCCTCTTAGCCACTGGCTGGGTCCAGGGTGAAGGACAGAAGTTACCAGACTTGCTAGAGTCTTATATTGTCTTCAAACAAGTCTGGGAAATATTTCTATACTACTTAAACCAACCCACATACACTAAACACCAGAGATTTTATTAATGAAAGTCCACTTCTAACATTTACCAAGTTAATTGAAAAGTCACTATTTTCACCAATAATAAAACCATTCTTGTCATTTGTTTTGTTAAGTAGCCAAGCCTTAGGTATTGGTGAGCCTAGGTCACAGATACAAGTGTAGATGTCTACCTACTTCTGGAGTGGGACCTTCCTGATATACCACCACCTAAAGACCGGCAGGGCTCATTTTCAATTAAACCAACTGATTATTCCTAGTGTTCAATCTTAACCTGCCTATGACAAAAACAATTACCTCACACCTATAACAATTCCCAAACTTTTAAAAAGTGTTGCAGATAAGACCCTGCCTTGTATGTCCTTGGGGAAAGTAGGGGAATAGAAAAAATAGTGATTAGAAGGGAAGAAGATGAACTATATGTGGATTCAGAGTCCAGAGAGCTAACCCTGTCCAACCTGTAACAAAGGTGCTGGTTGTTATGGGATATTGATGGGAGGGGAAGCTGAGCATGTATCAGGGTAGGGAATAGAGGAGAACGGTCTGTAGTTCATGCTCAGTTCTGCTGTGAACCGAAAACTGACTTTTTTTTTTAAGTCCATGTTTTAAAGTGAATTTTAAAAATTGTATCTGGAATAGGTTTTCAGGATGAGAGGATTCTGGCAACTAACCCCAGAATATAAATGTACCACCCCACCTACCAGCTCTATTAATTACCCCACCTCCCACTCCCTTAGGTTTCTCATCTGTAGAATCCTGACAATGGTAGATACGGTACTGGATTGTTAGGGTAATTAATGAATTAATATTTCTTTTTTTTTTCCTTACTTTCTGAGACAGGGTCTCGCTAAGTTATGCAGACTTCCTCTGGTCTCGAACTTGCGATCCTCCTGGTTCCACCTCCCAAGCCGCTGGGATTATAGGCGTGTGCCACCACGCCCAGCTATGAGTTAATATTTCCAATGCACTTAGCATCATGCCCCTCTGTAGAAGTGTCTGCTAAATAAATCACACATGATGGAAATATAACTTGATTGGAAAGCTCATGCAATTGCTCCTGGCTTTGGAAAGGAAGGGTGATTTTTTTCTTTTTTATACTTACTAAATTAGAGGGAATGAAAGCATTTGAGTGGACTCAGTGCTGGATACACTTGACTTTCATGGCTCAACAAGTTAAAATGTTAGGGGCTATCAGTGACATGGCCTATTCAATAATGTGAAATTCTGGTAACTGTGGACCAGAAGAAAGCAGGCAGAATGAGAATGGCTTTAAATATTATTTTCTTGCAGGGTCTGTGGATAAGAGAGGCTGCAATTCAGGGTCAGTCTAACAGCTTAAACAGAAATCTAAATTTTCTTCTTCTTGTGTTTTCCAAAGTTTTCATAATGACCATATACTACTTAAACATTCTACTAAAACAATATATGATTCATATAGAGGTGAATCTTTTAGTAATCCAATTCCTAGGGTCTATTGTTTTCCTGGAGGGATAAGGGCAACCTCTTGTTTGTCTAAACTAGTATTTTATTGAAATGGAATGAAATTATTTAAAAACATATTCTTATTTCAGAACTTAGTTAGAAAATTATTTAAAATCTCCTTTAAAAAATTGTGTTTGTCAAACCTGTGTGTGCCTGACCCAAGAGTGCCAAAGTTGCCAAAGCTGCTGTTCTGTGGAAAGTAGCTAGGATATTTCCATGGAAACAATTGTTTCAAATAATTTAATGTAAGTTTGAGCTCAAAGGGCAAAGAACTAAGGTTTGAAGAGAGAAAGTGTGTCTCTTCTCTCTGAGAGAAAACTGAAGAGGAAGAAGCATTTTCTTAAACTTTTTCTCTCACTGTTGGGTTTTGCTTTGTTTTGTTCTGTTTGCTTCAGAGACCATGAGCACAAGTATCACTCAAGTCATCCATGCAAGGCTTGGACGTCTCAAAGGCCCAACCTGGAAACACTGCTGCTTTTCCTGTTTCACTCCTAGTACCCTCAATAAAGCCTGCAGCTGTACCATTGCGGTGTTTGATCTTGTCAAATCTCTGACGCTAAGCTGGGTGGAGCCTGGTTAGTACTTGGATGGGAGACTGCCTGGGAACACCAGGTACTGTAGGCTTGGGAGACAGACCCAGCAACCCACTCCCAAAAATCAATCTGCCAGTGAAACCCTATGAATAGCAGAGAAGCACTGACAATAGTGTTTTGCTTGTTGTACGGAGGGTTGCTATGAGTCCAGTACCAACTTGAGGGCACCTAACAACAACAGCCCTCAATAAAGAACAGATACATGCATTGGCTATCAGCATTCTCTAGGATAATTCTAGGAAATGATTTGTTCACTTATTCATTTGTTTACCATTTATTGGGCCCTATTCTGTAAAAGTCAGTGAACAATGAACAGAAATAAAATCTAGGGTTTGCCCACAAGCAAGGCACACAGAAAGTTAAACAGAAGTTATAACCCAGGGCTAATGGATTTTCACATGAGGACATTGAAACCCTGTACTAGCTGAGGGTGTTTCATGAAAACACTGTGGAAATCAAGATTTTGTTTACCACTATCCAGTCAGAGCCTGCAGCCCTAGCCCTGTGGCATCCAATCCTGTCAGATCTCAGAAGCTAAGCAGTGTTGGGACTGGTTAGCACTTGGATGGGAGACCGCCTGGGAACACCCAGTGCTGTAGGCTTGGGAGAAGGACCCAGCAACCCACTCCCAAAAATCAATCTGCCATTGAAAATCCTATGAACAGCAGAGAAGCACTGACAATAGTGTTTTGCCTGTTATATGTAGGGTCGCTATGGGTCAGATCGGATACCAACTCAATGGCACCTAATAACAACAACATCCAAGCAGAAATTTGCCCCTATGTGGAATATTAGTTGACATCCAATAAATATCTGGGTTTCTAGGACACGTATACACATTGTAAGATGATGTTATCTATGTGTTACTTTTCTAAGTTGAATTGAATTACAGTAGCAATAATATGTAGCATGATGTTCCTTCAAGAGATGGCATTAACCCAAAGAATTCTAGTGCCACCATGTGACAGGCAGGGCAGTCAAAGAAAATGGCAGAAGCACAGTTGTCATAGCTACCACTGGAGCAATGCAAGACCATTTGGATGTGGTATTTGAAATTCAAGAGTGTTGTGGAAGTACGGGGACACTGGAGGCAAGCGTACACAGCAGAACCTCCCACGTGCCTAACAATTGAGATTCATGAGGCTATGTGTGATATACACAAAGGAAGATCTGGGAGGCCTCGCATGGCAACGAGTCCAGCTTCTTGTGCTGTGGTGTTGGAACAATTTTCATGCTCGCCACAGATGCGTCTAGCGAACAATGTGTACGTGAGACAGGAATTAGCGGAACCAGTGTACAATGGAGTCTTAACACACAAAAACAGAAAGTTTTCACCTGAAGATGTGTATACATGTTTTTGGCACCCTCTGTATTTGTTAAATGCATAGACAAATGAACAAGTAAACGGAACTAATTCATCTAAAATTGTGAAAGATGCCAGCTCAAAATGTATGTCCCTATCATACCACAGGGTATTACTTAATTTCGGAGTCCTCCAAGAGATGGCAGAAAACATACGGCAGGCCACCACGCACCTGGTCCACTATTCACTCATCACTCATTTGGGGAATAGTTGGTGAGCTTCTTCCCCTGTGGAGTACAGTGGAAGGCCTGGGATGTAAAGGCTGTAAGAAGAGATCCTTGCCCTAGTGGAGGTTAGAGTCTCTGAAGGAGAAAGACACTGACAGCTGCAATTTCAACACAGCCAATGTCCACTGAATGTTCTGTCGTGCTCACTATCCTGGGCATGTGATATGTATTTTCTCACAAGTCTCATGCAAAATGGATGGGGGTCTTTGCTCTTCTTGTCTCATACATGACGAAATGAAGTCTTGGCAACATACCTGGTGTCATGTAAGTATCATGTAGCCCGACCAAGACCCAATCTCATGTCTTCGCCTTTACATTATGTTAATGCATAAAGGTCATATAGAGCCTGAGTTGTTTGCATTGGGCTAGTAGACTCCAAAAGATCATTTCAAAAAATAGTACAAAGATCTTATATTTCAAAATTTCTCCAACCCTCATATCCTCCCTCCAGGATTATAGGAACTCTTTGTTCACCCTGATGGCAGTTCATTGTCCCTGTCAGGAGAAAGCAGGGTGAGAACAGAATCCAAGGGTGCAGAAGGAGGATGTGCTTCTATCACACGGCCCTTCCAACATGGACAGGCCTCCAGGCTGAGGCCTCCACAGCTCTGCCAAGAATTAGACTTCTGGCAACTGTCCCATCTACTACTATTCCTATGGTTACTATGGCAGCCATTGTGGTGATCAGACATGGCTTTGCCCCAGTGGCCACACTGGTTGATCCAGGTCTGGACACCTGATCCTGGATGTGCCCAGAACAGACATGGTTACGGTGGAAGGATGACCACAGTGCCAAAAGTGGACATTCAGGCCTTTCTAGTATGTGTGGAATTGGAACTACCAAAGATAAGATATTCTCCTAGTGCTTAGACTATAACATGTAAATCCAAGAATATCTTCTGCTGCTTAGATTACATGCTTAACATGTCTCTATACTCATGACCTCAGCAAAAGAGACTATATGAGGCAAACTTAGAAGAAAACATTAAGGACAGGATTTAGGTGGCAGTGGCAAGTCCCTTTGTCTTTCTGTAGAATTAGCTACGTGCTGCCTCATGGAATAGGAAAAGGGAATTTTACTCAACTAAATAAATCAGTTGGGCCCCAGGCTTCCTGAGGTCCACTTGCATTTTCCTCTTTGAATTTCCCCAAGACATTCCAAGATGATTAAAATAAATGTCTCCTACCATTATTGTTCCAGTTATTTTCGGTTTGGCCATGATCAACAACTCAGGGAGTGACTCTGTAATAGCCACTCTGCTTCTGGGACCTTGCTCTGCCCTTCAGAGGCAGAGTTACCTGTCCTCAAGATGAGGGACACTTTTCCTTTCTTCAGCGGGTATCACCCGTCCTCTCCCCTAGTGACCTACTGAATGTTCACTCCGTGTTGGACGCAGGGATAAACACCTAAAAAAGTCTTATTTCCTTTAATCCTTCAAGTGTCCTCTGAGATGAGATGTTACCATAAAGTTCATTTTGTTCCCGAGGAAAACTCATTTGCTTTAGATAACAAAGGCACAAATGAGTAAGAAGTGACTAAGCTTGGATTATGCCATAGGGCAGTATCGTGCCAGAGTCTGTGGCTGTTTCCCTGAGTGATCAGATCCCTCCCCAATCCCTCTCACAGGCCTCTTCTCTGGCCCCAAGTTTCAACTTTCCCTGTAGACCAAAGGATATTGCCAACAATTGCTGGCTTTCCTCCCTGTGTGGCCTTGTTCTTCTCTCCTCCCTATTGCTTCCCCATTTAAGGGCTGACTTTACCTGCTCATGCCACTGCTTCTCTGATTCAGTCCAGCACTTTCTAACCAGGTCATCTTTCTGGGGCAGGCTGCTCCTTGAAGTCATGAACAGCCTCATCAAGTTTCCAGGAATCTCTTAAGGTGCTGCTAAGGCCAACTCCCTTTGGCTTCTCACTGGTTTAACTCTGTACTGCTTCCTGAAAGAGAAAGAAAAAAATCTGAGTCACTGAGACAAAGTCACTGGGCCGGGTGTCCAGTTTGAATGGGTTTTCACTGGAGTTGAAAACATCCCCGTCTTAAAACGTAGCATGGTAGTGTTTCTCTGAGTCGAGATCAGTGACTGCTCAAATTCTGTGGCTTGCCCGCACATAGTTGCTGCTGGGACCTCAAGTTCACAGGGCAGATATGGTGAAGTAGTGAATTCATAAGAGGGGTGGGATACAGCTGTACAACTTGCACCTTTCCTGCTGGCTTGATGTTGTTGTTGTTGTTGTTAGGTGCCGTCGAGTCGGTATCCGACTCACAGCGACCCTCATAGGGTTTTCAATGGCTGAGTGCTTCGGGATTGCCTTGGGAGTGGATTGCCAGGTCCTTCTCCCATTTTTGCGGTGCTGGGAATTGAACTCGGGACCTCAGAGACTGAGGCGCAGCGCTCTACCCACTGAGCTAAATCCCAGCCCTGCTGGCTTGATAGTCCTGCATATTATAGTGAACCTGTCTAAACCACTCAGCACTGAAGTGGGGTGACTCCCCTGTCACACAGAACAGGAGGGTAGATCTCAGTTGCTCTGCCTCATCCAGCTCATTCCTTTCCTTCCCCCCTTAGTCAAGGTGCTGATCTACCTTCTACTTCCTAGAAACGTGGTGATGCATCCAATCAGCCAAAAGTATGCTCTGTTTTGGTAGAATGTCTGTGTCAAGCAGGAAAATATTCCTAAGAGCAAGTCGCATAAACTCTTAAACCGCGTCCCACACCCCCATCTGGGCTCTGGCATGAACTCACACAAACATGGTGCAGCTAGTGCTGCATGACACAGAAGCTGGGAATCTCGACCTCAGTTTCTCCTTTTCCTCCCCACCATCTTGCCCATCTATCTTTGGATAAATTTGGCTTTGTCATCACCTCTGCTAGATGGTGGAGGGTAGAAAATAAAATGTGAGCCTAACAATCGTGTTGCTATTAAGGCAGCTCTGGTAAAAGACGTGGCTGAAAGGAGATCAAATGATGGAAAATGATGGAAATGAAGAGCAAGGATTTCAGGCAATGCTCTTTTTCTACTCCTCTCCCCATGTTTTCATGAAGACTCACACAGTATATTTCATTTCATTCTATCTTTACTCCCAAAATTGAGCTTTCAAAAATCTGGTTTATTTATGTCACTTCAGACTTGGGAAGTGTTACACTGAGGAAGGCAGAGCTGGTTATTAAACAAGGCCAACAGAGAGAATCTTGCCCATCTCGGGCTGTGCTGAGAGCAGAGCCGGCTGGCCTGGGGTATAAACAAGCTTCCTCCAGGGGTAGCACCTTGATGGGTTCCTCCAGAGAGTTCCCCAAAGCAGGGAGAAGTTCACCTTCGGTTCCAAGAAAGGCAGAAGGCCAGAAAGGGTAAACACCTCCAAATACTCCAACTAACCAGACTAACAATGAACACTAGGCCCACAATAAGGAGGGGCTGTACTCTGCCTGTCGGAGGCCACCTCCCTCTTAGCCTCCACCCTCAGTGAGGGAGCTCCTCCATTTGGTAGGTGATGGGGAAGAGGACAGGGACATAACTTGGCTACAAGCTTTCCTGGCCACGCTGTATGATTGGACAAAATCTCTCTGCTTGAAACTTAGACATGCAGGGTGTCTATATCTTAGTACTCAAGAAACTGTTTCACAAATTATTTATATGCTGAAACGAAGAATACAAAATGTCAAAGACAAAATATATCTCTTAACTTTTAAACTTCTTTGGTTTTTGGATTATACAAATTGAAAATAAAGCATTTAAAACACAAAATAGAGATTAAGAATCTAATTATGCAGAAGTGTTAGATATTAAAGAATGAATTTAAATGATATTAAAGAATAATTTATTCAACTGTATTCTCAACTTCTTATTGCTCCAGATACTGTAAGAAGAATCCAGGAGCTCAGACGGTTCTTAGCAGCATTGTCCTGTCCATGTCCTTCCTCCAAACACAGTTTTCACTGATATTTAGGCATTGGGCCAACTGACTCATTTATACTTAAACAAAAATGAAAACAAAATCATTGAAGTTCATTATAGTTTTGCAGTCCTCAAAAAGTTCTTTTATTATACAATTCTCATCTCATGCTCAGGAATAATCACGTTTGTAGTCTTGTGTTAGGCCCCATATCATTTGGAGTAATAGTATAGTTGGTATTAGAAAAAGTCTTAACAGTAGCCAGTAGCCACTCACAATCACACTCGGAGTCCTGAGAATGAACACTGAACATTCCTGTGCAGTTACCATTGGCCAGCTTTCGCCCACAGACTCATCTCCCAGGGGGCAGACTTGAGTTCCTTTCTGCTTGCAATTCTTCCTCTTTCCTCCATTCTTGCTCCTCTGGGTATTATGTTCCCAACTCTCTTGTCCCTTTCCTTTTGGGCCAGGGATAGGGTAACTCTTTTCCTTTCATGTTATAGGTTGATAATGGACATATTTCAGCACCTACTGGCCAAAAACCCCTAACATTATCACATCTCAAAGCCTAAAACCCCTAACACTACCATGTCTCAAAGCCTAAAACCCCTAAGACTATCACAACTCAAGGCCTAACTTTGAGGCCGTATGCTGCCATAACCCCTCCTTACTGGGGATAAGGACAGGAAGCAACCAAAGTTAAGGTCACAGAGTTAGGCACGGATGTACCATTAACCTTATAAATCAACAAAAACAATTATAAAGAACCTTTCAGTATGAATCTAGTCTTTCAGATACTTCACGTATTTTAAACTGCTCATATGTTTTGCCAAAATTTTCACTTCAAATATAAAATTTAAACATGGGCATATATTTTAAAACTACAAACATTTTGATAGTTTTCTTTGAATGATATTGGAATTGGTTGCAGAAGAGTTACTTGGTTTCTTGTTGAGCAAGTCTTTAGGCTTACTAGGGGTTTGGGAAACTGAATCCCCCCAATGGCTCTTTTTTAGCCACTGCCAAGAGCAGCAGCCTTCCTGTTTTCATGGTGTAGAATTGCCTTGTGCTAAGCTAATCTTCCTAGCTATATCTTTGCAGATAGAGTCATTACTGCCAGCACTTTCTCCAAAGAAAAGAGCCAAACCATTTCATTAAAACCAAATGTGTGCAAATTGAAATTGATAATTTCTTCTCATTTGCTGTTTAGATGGAGGCCATTTGATGTAATGGATCTAACAAAGCATGTGTGATTTAAAAGTCCTATGGACTGTGGATTCTAGGGCAACTCATTTAATATCTGAATCTCAGTTTGCTTATCTTAAAAATGGGATAATTACCACATTATTCTAATAACCAAAAGAACTGGGAATTTTAACAGTCAAAGGAGAAATAAACACACACCACTGGTAAAAGAATGAGATGGATAATCTTTCTGCAAGAGAAATTCTTGTGTTTTGTTTTTCCTTCATATTAAATCTAGAGAAATTATTATAATACAATTATAATAAACACAATAATTACAATGACAAAGGCAAGAACCACTCAAAGTCCTTAACGTAATTTATCTCATGTTGATTCTATTATTGTCCCAATTTTACAGATGGGGAAAATGAAACAAAGAATATAAGTATTTGGTCATGATTATACCATTAGTAATGACAGAACTAAGATTCAAACCTAGGTAATTAACTCCACATTCTTTTTCTTAACTAGTATGGCATTTCCAGTTATATAAACAAAGATGGCTGACATTTTCTGTAAGGAATAAAAAGCAGCTCCTGGTTGAGCAAAGTTTACAAGCCTGTGGACAAAAGACATGCATGAAAGTAATGAAGGAATAACCCACCATAGTGCTGGACAAATACTGGTGTACCTTATTGTACTTTAAGAATCCCCTTTCATATATCATGTATAATGTGTAATATTCACAGAGCAAATACAAGTATTGTGTAAATATTTTAGTATTGGGGACCTGGGATGCCAGAACCTTTTTTAGGAACATTGAATTGAGTAAGCATCAACTTGGATTCCAAGTTGCTTTGCAACAGAGAATAAAGAAAGAAGGCCATGATAATAGTATATGATACTAGTATTTTTATTTTTAAAGATTTCAGATTTATTGCACTGGTGTGGCTATTGAATTACCCATAAGTAATCACCATGTGGACGATGGATATAAAACCACTTTAGTCCAACACGTAAATGAGAGGCATAGTGACCTCAGAGAGCAATCTATCACAATTGTTCATGTGCTTGATGATTTGCAACAAGATAATAGTTATGGAGTTTTCCTAACTTAACACTCTTTGCATTCTCTGCTTTAAAGGAGAAGCTGTCGGTATACCTAGTTCTACTATTTTTCTCTACGTTTCCTTCTCACAGCACTGCTTTCCAATTGGTTCTTGGCACACAGTGGGTACTCAAAGAATATTTGTGGAATGAGCAAGTGAAAGCAAAATATACCATGGTGATTATGATACACGCCAGATAGCATTCTTTCTGAATTGGATTCACTCAGTCTGTATCTATCATGAACTGCTGTCTGGGAATGTGGAGTTTTTTGAGATGGATTACAGTCCATTTTAAGAAGTGGTATCAGAGGGGTGTGTGTGTGTGTGTGTGTGTGTGTGTGTGTGTGTGTGTGTTTATGTATGTGTGTAGGTGTGTGTATGCATGTGTGCATGTGCGTATTAAATGTAGGGAAATTCTCTCCTGAAAAATTAACTGCCTCTATCTGGGATTTTGGTCTTGTTCCATGCAGCAAAAATAGTTCCTTAAAAGTATAATCATTGGTATTCATTTCTTATAGTTGTTTACTTCATGAAACCATGGTTAAGCTTTTGTCTTGGGCAAACTTTTTTACTTTAATATTAGCTTGATAGACAACACTCATTCTATTGCTTCCTGGAAACCTCACTAACATAAGAGGTTGATTTTAATATTTTTATCAATTGCAAAAACCCAGAAGGAAAAGGGAAGAGAAAAAAAATCAGTAACAAAAGCAGAAGTGGTAAATGATTCAGTAGCAGAGAAAGCTAAGGAACAAACCAAATTCATGAAAAGTTCAAGAATCAGAAACAGTTAAGTTTCTTAGGAATTAGTTGAGGTAAAACTAAAAATAAACTGATTAAAACAACTGAGCCTCTATATCCACCCCTTTCTATCTCTAAGCAATTACTGCTCTCCCACACTAGAAGTCTGGAGCTTTATTCTCCTAGAAAATGGGAGAGTCTCTTGATAAGGGGTCACACCAGGTATAGTTAAGGTTAAGGGAACCATGTCAAAGATGGCAATATTTAGTGAAAATTTATATCAAATATTTATCATTTTTTCCCAATTCAATTCCCAGAGCATTGGACACTGGGCAGATTTTTAGTGAGTCTGAGCAGCCTGCTGTTAGTTGAGGATGCTTAACCTCCCAGCCACACACAGAAAAAGAACACACAAAGAAGAGGGGGAGGAAATAAGCAAAGAAATAATTAAGAAAATTTCAGGGCCAGGAATTTTTAGATAAGGATCCCCTGAATATTTGGTGAAATGGATTAAAATAGACCCATACTGTTACTGTGAAATTTAAGAAAATTGTTAATAAAAAGATGATGTTAAAGACTATCAGGAGTTAAAGACAGGTCTCTCTTAAAGGATAGCAATCCAGAATAGCTTTGAACTTTTCAACCACCACCTTGGGAACCAGAACAGATCCATGCCTTCATATTTGTGAAAAGAAATTAATTTTCAACATAGACTCATATTTACAAAACTTCTTAAGGTTAGGGGTACAATATAGAAAATTTCATATATGAATGTTCTCATGAAGCCTATCCTCCCAAGCACTTTTTTTTTGAAGAAACTGTTGGAAAATGTGCCCAAATTATATGCATACATATCTTTGGTAAAAATAAAAATTACATTGAAAAGGGCTAGAAAAAATAAAGATCAGTCCAGAATTGTTAAGACTCCAACAAACAGAAAGATGATAAAGCAGATTTAAGGGAGAATGACCTATCAGGTACAGTTTAAGAGGGCCTTCTTACATTCAATGAGTAGAGAGTAATTACTGTGAGAATTCTCAGACATATTTAGGTGCTAAATGGTAAAGCTATAATAGATAGGGCAGACTTGCACTTATGTTCTTTTTTTATCAGGAGCAGGAGGCGTTCTGATAGGCACTTCTATATTTATCACTATCTAGCATGTCTTCGTCTGTTCTGCTTCAACCTTCCCCCCATCCCTGCCCTCATCAAGTAAGAGCACATTGCAGAGATGGGAAAGGAATGTCTTCTATGGTCATGACCTTGACCATGGATACATCCAGCAAAATAAGCTGAGGCATCTCTACTTGTCAATAGCAGGATTTCTGGCATCAACTCTATTTCTACTCATTAGCCATGTGGACCAAATGAAGTCTAAGATGTTCTCAAGTTTAGAAGTCTTTGTCTTGTGTAATTTATCTTGAAAACTATTAGCACTTTGAATAGTGTAAATGCTTTATTGTTAGAATGTTACCTCTGTAAGCTCTTTAGGGAGAGAGATGAAAGGGAGGATAAGGAACATACACTGCTTCAGAGGCTGATTTCACTAACTAATTGACAACATCCTAAGTAAAACTCAGGCCTGCAGCCGTACCACTGTGGCATCTGATTCCGTCAGATCTAAGAAGTTAAGCAGGGTCAGACCTAGTCAGTACTTGGATGGGAGACCACCTGGGAACACCAGGTGCTGTAGCCTTGGGAAAAGGACCAGGTAGCCCACTCTCAGAAAACAATCAGACATAGAAAATCCTATGAATAGCAGAGAAGCACAATAGTATTTCATCTGTTGTATGTAGGATCACTATGAGTCGGACACTGACTAGATGACACCTAACAAGTAAAACTCATTCCTAGCCTAAACTTGTTCCCTAGGAGATCAACTGGATGGGGAGATGCATGCTCCATGTGTTGTAAATATTCTTCTAGGACTCTCAGATTGGTCAGTGAATCCCAAGAATCTCTGTATATAGGATGTCTATGAGAGGCTCAAGGGGTATGTGTAGGGGAAGAATGGTGGCTGAAAAGGTCATGATGTCATCCTCCAAGATTTTAAAGATACTTTCAAAGGAATTTTGTTGTATAAACGGTGATGAAACCAGGTTAAAACCAGTTGCCTGAACACAGTCAAAATTAGCAGATAGTGAAATATTTCATTTCTTAAGCCAAGTAGTTATGGGTTGGAGTTTGAAAGTAATTGTGTAATACAGCAAAGAGTGATACAGTTGTATCACTTGTAATAGGCCTAACCTGTACTACTCTAAGAATTACTAATCCTCTTTGAATTATGAATAATCATTTGAATGGATGCTAGCCCAAGAGTCACATACATCTCTCTCCTGGGAGAAGTCTCACTCTGTAATGCCCATCATATGACTGCAATCAATACCTTAGAATTGGCCATTATTTTAAAACTTCACACACTGTGGTATTGCATAGAAGTTTTTCCTAGCTGCCAGTCCTTCTCAGCATCCTTATTTGTCTCATATTTTGAAAGCGATGCACTAGACAAACATTGAAATTTGTTATTAACTTCCTATCAGACATCTTTCAGTGTATATTAAAAACATTTGCAGAACTATTTTCCCAAATTACAGTTCAAAAATAAGCTCAACTGCTCCTAGTTCTTTTCCTATACAAGAGATTTAAAGGAAGAAATTTTTAATGTTACTGGTAAACTGAGTGGCTCAGCTAAGGAGGGAAAAGGAAGACATGAGTATAGTCGAAGGATTTCCTGCCAAGGAAGAACATCCAAACAGATGGTTGTCATGGTATGAAGATGCAGCTTTTCTTTAACTGAGTCCCTATGGAGAAAATATTCAAAGACTCCTTCCAGGGGCAGCCCTTCCACAGCACTTCATTATAGGCTGCCATGAGTTACATAAATGGCACCAACCACAGGACTTCCTCTACCCACAAGGTCAGACCTTATGCCAAGAGAAGTCACATTCAGCTATTAACTAGAATTTAACTCTCAAGAAGAAGGAGAATTTAGGAGAGATTATAATTTGCTATTGGTGGTGGTTTTTGTATTGGGAGGTATTCTATACTTTAGCTGGTTCTAAGGAAACATTTCTTCACTTGTCTGTCAATTTGCTGTACTGTGGGGGCTTGTGTGTTGTTGTAATGCTGAAAGGTACGCCACTGGTATTACAGATACCAGGAGGATCACCCAGGGTGGACAGGTTTCAGCTGAGACTCCACACTAAGACAGACTATGGAGAAGGACATAGCTAACCCATTACTGGAAATATTAGCCATTGAAAACACTATAAATAACATAGAAACACTGTCAGAGGTAGTGCTGGAAAATGACCCTCAGATTGGAAGGCATGCAAAAGATGACTGGGGAAGAGTTTCCCCCTCAAAGTACGGTTGACCTTACGGATGAGAATAAAGTCCCAGAGACCTCCATTTGCTGATGTGGCATGAGTCAAGATGAGAAGGAACAACTATAAATATCCATTAATAACTGGAACATGGAATGTATGTGGTATGAATCTAGGAAAATTGGAAATCATCAAAAGGGAAATGGAGCACATAAACATCAACACTCTAGACATCAGTGAGCTAAAATGGACTGGCATGGGCCATTTTGAATCAGATAATCATATACTATGCTAGGAATGACAATATAAAGAGAAATGAGATTGCATTCATCATCAAAAAAGACATCTCAGGATCTGCCCTGAGGTACAATGCAGAAATGGGATAATGTCCATTTACCTACAAGAAAGGCCAGTTAAAACAACTATTATTCAAGTTTATGCACCTACCACTACATCTACAAATGAAGAAAGGGAAGACTTTTACCAACTTTTGCAGTTTGAGTATAAAATCAGGTGCACTGATAACTACTGTTGATTGAAACGCAGAAGTTGGAAACAAAGAAGGTGTTTAGTAGTGGAAAAATATGGCCCTGCTGACAGAAATGATGTTGGAGATAGCATGATAGAATTTTGTCAAACCAACAACGTTTTCATTGCAAATACATTTTTTTTAACCAACATAAATGGCAACTATTGTTGTTGTTGTTAGGTGTCATTGAGTCATGTCCAACTCATAGCGACCCTCATAAGGTTTTCAATGGCTGATTGTGTCGGGATTGCCTTGGGAGTGGATTGCCACATTCTTCTCCCATTTTTGGGGTGCTGGGAATTGAATCTGGGATGTCAGACACTGAAGAGCGGTGCTCTACCAACTGAGCTAAATCCCAGCCCATAAATGGCAACTGTACACATGGATTCACCACATGGAACATACAGGAGCCAAATTGACTACATTAGTGGAAAGACACGATGATAAAACCTCAATATCAGAAGTCAGAAAAAGACCAGGTGCTGATTGTGGATCAGACCATTAACTGCTCATATGTAGTTTCAAACTGAAACTTGAGAAGATCAGAACAAGTATACAAGAGCCTAGGAATAACCTTTAGTATATCCCACCTGAGTTCAGAGACTATCTCAAGAATAGATTTGATGTGTTACACACTAATGATTGAAGACCAGATGAGTTGTAGCATTACATCAAAGACATCATTCATTAGGAAAGCAAAACATTATTTAAAAGGCAGTAAAGAAAAAAAGGCCAAATTACATATCAAAAGAGACTCTGAAACTTGCCCTTGAACATCAAGCAGCTAAAGTGAAAGGAAAACATAACAAAGTTAAAGAACTAAATAGAAGATTTTAAACCTCAGCTTGAGCAGACAAAATCAAATAGTGTAATGACATGTGCAAAGAGGTAGAGATAGAAAACCAAAAGGGAAAAACACACTCTGTTTTTGTCAAGCTTAAAGAATTGAAGAAAAAATTCAAGCCTTGCATGGCAATAGTGAAGGATTCTACAGGGAAAATATTAAATGACAAAGGAAACATTAAGAGAAGATTGAAGGACTACACTGAGTCATAAACAAAAAAGAACTGGTGAATGACCAATCATTTTAAGAGGTTGCATATGATGAGGAACCAATGATACTGAAGGATGAAGTAGGAGCTGCCTTTAAAGAATTGGTGAAACACAAGGCTCCAGGAATTGATGGAATGCCAATGGAGATATTTCAACAAATAGATGCAGTACTGGAGGTGCATGCTTATTTATGCTAAAAGATTTGGGAAACAGCTACCTGCCCAACTGACTGCAAGAGATCCATATTTGTACCTATTCGCAACAAAGGGGGGGTCCAACTGAATGCAGAAATGATTCATTTTTAATATCTCATATAAGTAAAATTTTGCTAAAGAGCACTCAAAAGTAACTTCAGCAGAACTGAAAGAAAATGAAACCAGATTCAGAAGAGGGCATGGAACCAGGATATCATTGCTAATGTCAGATGGATATTAGCCAAAAACAGAGAACTCCCAAAAGATGTCTGTGTTTTATTGACTACGCAAAGGCATTTGACTAAGTGGATTGGAACAAGTTGTGGATACCATTGTGAAGAATGGGAATACTAGAGCACTTAATTGTACTCATAAGGAATCTGTACATAGATCAGGAGGCAGTCATTCAAACAGAACAAGGTAAAACTGCCTGGTTTTAAGTCAAGAAAGGTGTGTAGGGCTGTATCCTTTCACCATACCTCTTCAATTTATGCTGAGCAAATAATACGCGAAGCTAGACTTTATGAAGAAGAATGTGGTACCAGGATTAGAAGAAGACTCATTAACAATTTGCATTATGAAGATGACGCAACTTTGCTTGATGAAACTGAAGAACATTTGAAAAATTTACTGTTGAAATCAAAGAACACAGCCTTCAGTATGGATTGCACCTCAACATCAAGAAAACAAAAATTCCTATAACTGGGTCAGTAAGCAACTTCACAATAAAGAGAAAAAAGATTGAGGTTTTCCACGATTTTGCTTTACACGGTTCTACAATCAACAGTCACAGAAGCAGCAGTCAAGAAATCCACAGATATATCACCTTGGGGAAAAGCTGTTGCAAAAGACTTCTTCAAAGTACTAAAAAGTAAAGATATGACATTGAAGAACAAGGTGTGTCTGACTCATGCCATAGTATTTTCAATTGCCTTATATGGTTGTGAAAGCTTAACATTGAATAAGGGAGACAGGAAAAGAACTGATGCTTCTGAATTATGGTGCTGTAGATGAATACTGAATATACCATGGATAGCCAGAAGAATCAACATATTCATCCCAGAAGAGAGGGAACCAAAGTGCTCCTTGGAAGCAAGGATGGCTAGACTGCATCTTATGTGTTTTGGACATGTTGTCAGGAGGGACCAATCCCTGGAGATGGACATCATGTTTGGGACAGTAGTGAATCAGTGAAAAAAAGGAAGAGCCTCAACTACATGGATTGATACAGTGGCTACACCAATGAGTTTAAACATAAAGAAGATCCTGTGCCTGGCACACTGTCATTGAGTGTTTCATGCTGTTATATATAGGGTTATTATTAATCGGACCTGACTTGACAGCACCTTACAACAAGAATAACAAGAGGTCATTCTCTTATAATAAGAAAATCATTTAATGGTAGATTCTCAGAATTAGAAGGGAATATAGAAGTCCTTCAGTTACCTTCTTCGCTTCCTATCCACAGTGCATGGCATATCCACTTTCACCTCCTTAACAGATCAGGCTCATTTAGATTAAAATGTCAAGGTGTTTTTTTATTCACTTGGTTTAGAATTGTTCAGAATTCAGCAAAAGAAGCCATTTCTATTGTGCTCTCTGGATAGCCAGAATAACAACTGGGGCTCCTTCAGTTTTAACTTCTATGAAATAAGATGGAAGAAACTGAAATTAACTTAGAACAAGATTTTAAAATGTTGTAAGTATCTATATTTGTTTTGTCTTCCCCTAAATATATTGCTAATAGAAGATAATCCAGTCTTCTTTCTTATGGTTTCTTGTAGGAGATTATCTGGACACCCCCGGGGTGGACTGAGAGGGTGCCAGGGTTGAGGCTTGCTTGGTTCCGGCCGAGGTCTGAACTCTCCCCAGATCCTGCCCTGTTCCTGCCCCTCCCACCTCTGGTCACCTTTAACCCAGGAGCCTGGACTGGGACCTATTTGACTCACTAAGAGCCAATATGGTTGTGCAAGTCCCAGTTCACCCTTCGCCTACTTTACTCTTACCCCTCCCATCGTGTGATCCAAGATGGCCCCCAAACAGCCCAGCTCTGGTATGACCTCCTTCAATCTGATTGGCTTCCCAGAGCCACCTGATTGCTCAGAAAAGAAAGCTCGGTGATTGGCCTGGCCTGTGCCTAACCCCCCTATCAAAATTTTTCTTTTTCAAATCCCTAGTTACATAACTGCCACACCCAGTACAAGCCGCTCCCTGATTGGTTATTTCTGGGTCCACGCCCCTTTCATGGAAGCTATATAAATCACCACTGAAGCCACTAGCTTCCCTTTTTGTCTCTTACATTCTTGATCCTCCCGTTTACCTGCTCTCCAAGCCTTTTCAAACATGAACCCCACACCCTACTCCTGAGACCTGCAACCTCCAGCACCACCAGTGAAGACATCTGAGGACTACAAGCAAGACTCCGTGTCAAGCCCAGGGCCTCTGAAGTGGTGAAAGCTCCAGGCAAGACACAAAGAGCTCTCTGCTTTTCTTCCCCTGCCTTGGGAAGGAGGAGAGCAGAGAAGGCGAACTGTGAAAGGCAACAGTGGACACATCGTGGAACACTTTCATTGAGCGTCGCTGTGCTGTACCCCCTTTTGTTCACCTTGGTAGGTGCAGCTTAATAAATTCTGTTTCTGTTTGCAAGAAGGCTCCTGAAGTCTTTCTTTGGTGCCATCAGCTCTTGCCTATTTTCAAGGGTCCCCGAGTGCCTGTGTTGAGGCAAGCTCTGTTACCCCACTGGGCTGGAGTGAACCCCAAAAGTTTCTGTGGACTTATTGGTCATGGAGGTCTTACCAATCCTACCACAATGGTGGACATGTGACCTAAGCTGGCAACTGAGAGTGTCCCATCCAAGATAGAATAAGATTAGTCAAAGCTTCAACTCATAACCCAGAACCAGCCAGCATATTTGTGGGATTTGAAAGAGACATTGGGAACCACTGTTATTAGTTATGGAAGTCTGGTGCTCTCAAAGTCCACCTTTGCCCCCACTTAGAGAGAGCCTGCCATGGAAGAAAACCGATCAGAGAAAGACAGAGCCAAAAGAAAGAGAAACAGAATCTTGTGTGAGCACCTGGATATAGCTGTGCGTTTCATTATATAAGCCAATGCATTTTTTTTTATTAAGTCATTGTACATTTCCTCTCTGGGGAGTGGATTATAGTCTGGATTGCCTTGTAACTCCCTAAATGAAACACCTATCTAAAAAGGATGATGAGAGGCCATACCACAGAAAATAAATATCATGCAAAAACATCTGGTAGAACTTATTATACTTCTACGTGAGGTTTCAAAGCAAAATAGCAGACAGACTAATTCTTACAAGTCTTTACAACAAAACCAGACAGATTACTAGAAAGAAAAGCTATAGGGAACCCTTGCCAGCAGGGGAAACATGGGATAAATGAACAAATATCTTCCATCTCCATTTCTGATAATTCCATAATAATTATCTGAAGCTGTTCTTAATTAGACTCAATTACAGGATTAGCTTGAATTATATTATGAAGCATTGATTTGCAGAACATAACCACTGAAGGCCTAGGTGCTAAACATAGCAAATGCACTGCAATCCTGTGTAATGAAATTGCAGCAGGGAACAGAGAGGAATACTGATCTACTTATAATAAATTTATGTTCAAATTACTTGCTTTTTCTTCCCGGTTAATAAGTGTAATGTGGGGAGGGAAGAATTTATTTGAGAGTGGTGATCCATTCACCAAGGAGGGACAGAAAAACACACTGCTTTGTTTGACTTCAGGGGAATTCATTTTCAGGAGCCTCTGAACTTGCAGGTTTCTAAAGAGGCTGTTTGAAGGAGAAGTGCTAGGGAAGATGGGACATTATTTGTTTCCTCCATTAATTTGGTATAAAATTCCTATACTCTTGCTTTGAGGAGGCTCTAGAATGAGTATATGGGATGTTGTGCAAGGACGCATAAAAACAGCATAATTGGGGAAGCTCATCAGATTGGTTTCAAAGCAATGGCTACTTCCTAGGGTGCAATTTAGTCATAATCCAAATTTGAAAAGCTGAGGGAGGGTAGATATTTCAACTTCATCCCACAAGTAATAATACTGATAATAGTTAACATTTGTCAAATGGTTACTACACATGAGGCGCTAGGATCAGCAATTTATTCCTCTCAAAAATATGATTCTTAGCCACATTTTGTAGATGAGGAGACTGATAAATATGTCCCGTGTTCCAGGGCATCAATTTCACATCCAGTAATAGGCAAATTAATGCACATTTTCCTCTATGTCGTTTAAAACATTTTTTATTCATGGAAAGCTGCATTAATGGCTCCAATCCTTCACCATCCCTTTAGCTATGCCCTTTGCCAGTGACTTTGCAATTACCTCCATGACGAAAGTCCAGTGTGTGTCCTTGCTGCTTTGGGTTTGGCCATGTGACTTATTGTGGCTGATGAAGTGTTAGTGGACTGGACATGAGCAAAGGCTTGAAAACTTCTTACATGATTGGGCTCACTTCCTTCCATTCCAGTTCTTTTTCTGTTTCCTCACTTGTTCCCAAGAGGCAGGTAAGAGCCTGAGGTAAGAGGCAGATAGAGTCCAGCTGAGTAAGCTCAGACCATTCTGGTCAATTTCTAGCTGCTTTAGAAGAGAAGGGAAACCCAGCTAAATCAGTAGGGTCACTCATCTGAGCCTAGTTGACCCACAAATAGATGAGCTTTTTTTTTTTCCTGTATGCCACTGAGATTTTTGTGTTTGTCATATAGCACTAGCTAAGCGATATATTTAAATAAAAGAGACACTTTGAATTAAATGTAAGCTTTGTTTGATTTTCTGAGACAAATTGTATGAAGTAAATGGTTGTTGTTAGGTGCTGTCGAGACAGTGTCTGACTCATAGCGACCCTATGTACTATAGGCGATTTAGTATTGTCAGTGCTTCTCTGCCATTCATAGAGTTTTCAATGGCTGATTGTGTTTTGGAAGTGGGTTGTTGGGTCCTTTTCCCAACCGTACAGCACCTGGTGTTCCCAGGCAGTCTCCCACACAAGTACTAACCAGGCTCCACCCTGCTAACCTCTGAGATCTGACGCCACAGTGCTACAGCTGCAAGCTATGAAGTAAATAGAACTTGGTCATTTTGGTGAGCAATTGCCATCACTCAAGGAGATGTTTTACTACACATTTAGGGATGTTTGATAGAAGAAATCTGAGAAAGATTGTTATAGGGTTTGAGCAAATGGTCTTAATCATGGATAACTGAGGTTTCTGGTTTGGATGAGCAGGTAGCTGAGGATGCTCCAACAGAGTTAAAGAATGTGTGGTAAGAGGTAAGTATGAGATGTCTTTCAAATATCTAAGTAGTGTTGTCCACCAGGTACATGGATATATTTTAAATATAAATTATAGGGGAGAGATGTGGGCAGGACATGTGGTTTAGGAAATAATAGAAAGAATATGATGAGGTTAACCATGTTATTGTCAGATGCTGTTGAATTGTGTCCTACTCATGGCAACCCTCATAGGGTTTTCAATGGCTGATTGCTTCAGGACTGCCTTGGGAGTGGATTGCCACATCCTTCTCCCATTTTTTAATTTATTTTTTAAAGTATTATTATTATTATTATTATTATCATTATCATTATTATTACTATTATTACTTTTGCAGTGCTGGGAATCAAACCTGGGACCTCAGAGACTGCAGAGTGGTGCTCTACCAATTGAGCTAAATTCCAGCTCATGTTTAACTATAATTATCCTTTATTTAACACCTGTAATGTATGAGATATGGTCCAACACCATATCAAGGCCTAAAAGTCCACCATGATCTGACTGTTGCCACCTTGCACGACTTCATCCCTTGGTCTCCTTTTACTTGGATTTTCAAAAGCACAAGCCATGTGACTCATCAAACACTCCAGCTACTTCTTACTCTATGCCTTTCTCTGGAATGCCTTCTCACCTCCCTCTTACCCATTCTCCCACCTTCCCATGCTCCTGCTCTTCCAAGACTGAGATTGGTGGCCATTTCCTTTAGAAAGCTCATCTGTAATCATTCCTTCCTTCTCAGACTGGTTAGGATTCCCTCCTAGGTGCACTTTCTCATGTCTCCATCAGGGGATTTTCTGTTCTGTGTGTTTTCCCATGAATATGACTCTATCTCATGTCCCAAATGCCTTGAGGGTACAGACTCAAGCATAGTACCTTTTGTGTATTTGGTTGCTCAGTATTTTTGAGTAAATAAATGAATGAATGAAAGGTGGTCTGGGTAGTGTTTTAAGATTCAAAGTCAGGTATTAGATAGTAACTGAAGTTATTGAAATAAATCAGGCAACCCCTCCCTAAATGATATGTATGTATGTGGTCAAGGATCCATGAAAACAACATTTAGAGGGATAGTGGAGGAGGGGAACCAACAAAGGAAACTGAGGAGGAGAAGGAGAACATGGAGGAAGAGAGACATCATGACTGAGAGAGGAGGAGGCTGGGGAGAGCTCAATATGAAAATTTCCAATTGGATTTGACCATCAAGTGATCATGGCTACTTCAGTCAGAGCAGTTTCAGTGGCTTGGTAAAGCCTGAAGGCAAGAGTAAAGTGGACTGAGGAGTAAAAGAAAGAAACATAGGCATGGAAGAATATGGAATGATGCTTCAAAAGTTTGATCAAAATGATAAAAAGGAAGACAATAACTAGAGTAAGGGTAGCATGAAAATCAATTTTTTTTTCTGTACTGGGGGGTCTGAACCTAGGGCCTTGCACATACTTTGCAAGTGATGTACGACTGAGCTACAGCCCAGCTCATTTTTTATTTTTTATCTTGAGTCAGGGTCTCACTAAGTTCTGTAGGCTGCCTCTGGCCTTCAATGTTCAGCTTTCCTATCTCCACATTCTGAGTCACTGGGATTATGGTGTGAGCCACTGTGCTTGGCTGAAGATAAGAATTTTTGAGGAAGGAGAGGTAGAATTGAAATGATAGGGTTGTAGTGAGGGCAAGTACAGTAGTAGAAGTTGATTATTGATGGGTCAAGTTCTCAAAAGAGTTGGAGAAAAATGGTGTTAAACCAATGATTCCTGGTTCCTAGTCCATTCTAGCATAAGGAGAGGGAGAAAAAAAGATGTGAAAAGGGATTGTTACTTCTGGTAACAATAGAAATAGATGTCTTAGCTGGTAAATGCCAAGCTTGGAGTTGACATTTTAGGCTGCGTGGGAAGACACATCTAAGAATGGGTTAGGGTACAAAATTTGGTGTTGGATATATTTGGATTCAATTCTTGGCTCCAGCATTTATTAAACTGTGGGACCTTATGTAAGGTACTTGAATCACTAAGTTTTCTTATCTGAAGAAAGAGGAAGTGAGTTATATGTTTGAATAGCTTAGCCAGAAATTGGTATATAGTAAATGATTAAATGGATGTTAGCTATGATCATTATCCATATTTCCAGAATAAGCATAAAATCTATATCCATGCAATCCCACCATCATCTTTTCACATCTGTTGGTATATTTAACATATCCCCTAAGAATTAGCTATAGCCCTAACTAGGACAGGGATGTGTTTTCTAGAAAACACACTCTAACAGGACAGACTCTGAAAGCTTCACTTTCCCAAACGTAGTATGTGTAAGACACTGCACAATTATTCTTCAGTATTATTTCCATGGAAAATGGGAAATTAAAAGATGACTTTGCCAAGATCATTTTTATTCCCTAGCAAAGCAGCCAGGAGAAAGCAATTACTTCCTACTCTTCAAGTCTGTCTCTTGTAGGCAGTTTCTCTAAAATAAACAAAGTGCCTTTATTTCACATCTATTATACCTTCAAAAGTTTGGAAAATAATATTTCCAAACTCCTTGGAAGATATGATCTTCCATTTGGAAAATAATATCTCCAAACTCCTTGGAAGATATGATCTTCCATTTTATATGCTAAGTATATCTGTTGAATCCAGAGAAACGTGGTTCCTTTCCCAAAGTTGACTCAGCAACAGCATTCAGAACTCCGTTAAGGCTCAAGAAGGCAAGAGCTGAGGATTAAATGCTCTGTCCTTGGGAAGAAAATTCCTCTTGCATAGTGTATGAAAGTAATTCCTAACTAGCAAGGGACTGTGCACGACTTCAGGGGCCCATCCTCCACTATTTTAAGCAAAGAGATTTTAATGGAATCAACAAAAATCCTATAAGTAAAAGATGTTATTTAATGGAAGAAAAATTGAAGATTTAAATAACTTGTATTATAGCCACCGCTTGCTCCTAAAATATATAGGGTAGACACTGATTATAGCAATAAACTGTATTTGCATAATCCAACAGAAATAAGTTATTATTGACAAAGGAAAGAGAACAGATCTTAGAAAACAAGTGTCAGTGACATGTTACAACTTTTCTTTCTTTTTCTGGGTTTAGCACATTTATAAGCTGCCACTCTTTATAATAATTTGCAAAACAGTGCAGGCATTTTGCATTTTGGAAAGTTGGATGTCATATGTCATGACTAACATCCATCAGTGATCAGTTAAATTGGGCGATTGGGCCTGTGGTGGTATGTCTGTTCTCAGCCTAATGATTTGTTTATTCAACTGCTCTTGTTAGAGACATCCCATCAAAAAGGAGATGTTGGTTTTAGAAATGAATCCTGAGAATAAAAGCACAAATTCAGAGTTCCTTGGTAAATTCAACTCAGTTTTCAATCAATGCTGTTTTGAAGGCCTAACCACAATGAAGACAATAGCCACTAATTAAATAAACAAGATACACACTCTCATTTTTTAAAAACGGGTAACTTAGTAGACTCAATCTATTCATGTTGTGCTGTTTAGATTTAGAACAAAAGCAACAAAAGTAGCCTTCTCTTCCATTAGACATCTTTCCAGTACTAGATTCATAAGGTACCCAGAACAGTGGTCAATATTTGATAATCGTACTGCTTGAACATCAACTATCTTGTAAACATGCCAAACAATCTCAGATATATTTATATGATCATTAACTCCAAGATCTTTATAAGGTCTTTATAAGTAAGGGAGCTGCCAGGAAGTAACCTTCCCCTATGTTTTCCCATCAGACACTGTTTCAATAGTCTCACACAGCAATCATGAGTGCTTCTTGATTCTTCCACATCTACAGTGCCAGTTCCAATGCTGGTTCCATGGTCTTGTTGCACTCTAACTCTTCCATATGGGCATGTGTGTACATTCAATCTGGCTTTAATGTACATCCTTTCTCAATGCTTGCACTGTGGTCAGAATGCACCCTGCCACTCTCCACACCAGCCCAGTCACTCAGTGGGGAGAAGACCCCCAAAAGAAGAATAGAAATGGCCATTACTAATTTATGAGGCCATGACACACACGATATTTTCCCAATAGTGTACCATGTGTTATTCACCACCATTTCATCCTTACAGAACTGTTAGGTAAGCTATTATAACTCTTAATTGTAAATTGAGGCTTTGAAATGGCAAAGTAACCTGTGCCAAGTCATTAAGATGAGTTTGGGAGAACTGTGTCTGGAATCAAAGTCTCTCTAATGTGAGAAACTTGCTCTTTTCACTTTGTAGACAGTCTTTAGGGTTCAAGAGCTAGACCCATTAACTCAGTGCCTCAGAGAATACTAGATGCTTAAGAATATCGTCTCTGTTGACTGATAAAAGAATCAGAATAGTAATGGAAGCTACTACATATTAATCACTTAATTATGCACCTGTACCACTGTGGCATCCAATCCCAACAGGTCTTGAAAGCTAAGCAGGCTCAGGCCTGGTTAGAACTTAGATGGGAGTCCACCTGAGAATACCAGATGCTACTGGTGTGGGAGAAGGACCCAATGGCCCACTCCTAAAAAACATTCAGCCATTGAAAACCCTATGAATAGCAGAGAAGTACGACAATAGTGTTTCCTCTATTGTATGTATGGTCGCTCTGAGTCAGACACCAACTTGAGGGCACCTAACAACGACAGCAATAGATATAAAAAAATTGCAAGATCATAAAGCTAATAAATGGAAGAATTGGTATTTGAACCCTTGCCTGTCTAATTGAAACCTAGATCTTAAATTTCTATACCATAGTACTTCTCTAAAGTCTCCTGTCATGTGGTTTATTCATGATTAACCATGATTAACCAACTATTGGGGTTGATTTCTCAGAACTAAGCATTCTGTGGGGATGGGGTTTCATTCAGTTGGTAGAGTGCTGCTCTGCATTCTCTAAAGCCCTGTGTTTGATCCCTAGCACCACAAAAATGGGAAAAAGACCTTGCATCTCACTTCCTAAATAATCCCAAAACATTCAGCCACTGAAAACTCTGTGAGGGTCGCTATGATTCAGACTCAATTTGATGGCACTTAACAACAAAATGAGTAGGACCTGACTCAATGACATCTAACAACAACCGTAACAACATGAGTTCTGTGGATGCTCCACTAGAATTACCAATTGACCTTATAAATACAAGGACTTCTATGAGTATTGTGATTTCTTGTATTGAGATAGATTTGGTTACATTCTCCTTCAGTCACTTACTCTTCAGCCCCTGATGATATAATTCCTCCTCCTTAGATGTAGGACCTATAATTTTCTTTTTTTTCTGTATGTCATACTCAGGGTAGAATGGGTGCTGTGGCCTTTAGCATTGGAAGTCATTCAGGGGAAGTAAAAGTTAAAATTACTTGCCACTTTCAGTAAGGGAAGAAAAAAAATCTACCTTAAAAAGGCATTTATGAAGTGAGCTAATCTTCTTAAAACCTCCTTATATTTTGAGCTGGTATGGTGAATACACCCATGGGCAACTGTAAGACAAATCTGAGCTATGAAAGCTGAGCTCTTCACCTACTTGACTGTGAACAAAATGTGCAAAACAAGCGCATATAAATTTGAATTTTTTTTTACTTCTTCTATGGCTCACACTTTGGCAGAATTGCTAATAGAGTGAAATGTCCAAAGAGGTTACTTCAGAAACACAGAGAAGCAAAGAGCCTGTGTGACCCAGATAGTGAATAATTTTCTCTCAAAGAATTAGATGTGTGATGTGCTGCCTAATTATAGGAAATGGCAAATTGAGATAAACAAGTAGTCACAAAATATCCCCAGAAGATAACTATCTGAGAGTGTCTAAGAAATCTGTTTCTATGCCAAAAGCTGTCAATTCTTAGCACAGGGAACATGGGGGAAGGAAACCAAGTTTTGAGTCTCCTGGAGAGTCAGGGAAATCAAACCTTATGGACAAGAAGCTGCTCTTGCCTGCATTATGACACCAGTTATCCACAGGGAGTGTACTAACCATTGCCGAAGCTCTGTGTTTCAAGGTTATTTTGTGATAATACATGGTCATATATGGAACAGTTCCCTCGGTACCACAGTGCGTTACTTTCCTTCCCTGGGTTCTCAGTCCACACAAAGAAAGCATGTCATGTTTCCCATCGGAGTGCCAGGATAAGAGAACACTCAGTATAGTGACAGAAAATTCAATGTTCGAAGAAGACTTTTAGAGTCTGATGCAGAAAGATTCCAAGTTAAGGTCTGAATTAATTGCATGTCCTAGACAATTACTCCTTGTGGTAATGGTCAGGACTTCCACAGAGTTGGGGACAAGGCAGCAGTCCAGCTCTTGAGAACCCCAATGTCCAATGACAAAGGGTTCTGAAATTGAAGATCAATCTTGTTTATACTTCTAGGGGATCTTTAAAAGTATTTGTGTTTAGTTTCCACCCCAGACCAATTATACTATCATTCTTTTATTGTTATTATTATTACTTTTGTGTAGTACTTAGGGGTTGAACTCAGGGCCTTGCACATACTTTCCAAGTGCTCTCCCACCCACCCCAGTCCATTGTTACTATTTATTTTGAGTCAGAGTCTCACTAAATTACACAGGCTACCTCTGGCCTTGAACTTGTGATCCTCCTGGGTCTGCCTCCCAAATAGCTGGGATTATAGGTGTGCACTACCTCACCTCACTATATTATCATTCTTAAAGTGGATTTAAAAACTGTCCAGTGTGCAACAAGAGTCAAAAACTACCAGATGAAGGTCTCCTATACGTAGATAAGAAGAAAGCAATGACTCTGTAGTCTTTTTGAAATCCTCATGAAAGCCATAGATCATTTACTTCAAGAAACCAATTAATATGGTAAATAGAAAAACACGAGAGAGACAATAAGTGAGCACTCATAAAAACTATGAAGTATCACTCACAGATCTCCATGGGAGCCAATAAGCCTAAGACTAATAGCCATTGGTGGAAGATCTTGCAAAGCTAGAGATTTAGATGGTGTTATGCTTTGAAAATAAAATGGCCCCCAAAGCCATTTGAACACTTGGTCTCCAGGTGCTGGTGCTGTTTTGGGAGGCTGTGGATCTTTGAGGGTAGGACCTGGCTGGTAGAATTAGGTCACTGGGGTGGGCCTTTGAAGCTCTTACACAAGCCCCTGGCTCTAGTCACTCTCTCTCTGCTCCCATCCATCAATATGTGAAGGTACTCTGCCACAAGCTCTACTGCTACTGCACCACGCCTCCCCATCCCGATGGACTTACCCTCCCAAACCATAAACCTAAAATAAATCTCCTCTCCCCTAAGTTGTTGTTGTTGTTGTTAGGTGCTGTCAAGTCGGTATCTGACTCATAGCGACCCTCATAGGGTTTTCAATGGCTGACTGTTTCGGAATTGCCTTGGGAGTGGATTGCCAGGCCCTTCTCCCATCCCCTAAGTTGTAGCATCAGGTTATTTTATAACACAAAAGCTAATGAACACAGATGGCAAAATGAATCCATCAGCAACTATTTGTTTGTTTTCTTTGTTTAAGGCATTGGCCATCCTAGAGTACAGGTGCAGGAACATTCTTAGAAGTGCCTTTAAGAGTTCACAATCAAATACAGGCAATTAAAAATGCACACAAATACTTCGCTACAGGGAGAGAAAAATGCCCAGTTAACAGAGATGAAATTTGCTGCAGTAGCTCAGAAGAGAAAGAAATCCTCTCCAGGTGGAGAAACAAGGGATAGTTCCACAAAGAAGATGGATTCATCATCTCAGAAGGAAAATGTCAAATGCACTGGAGTTAGCATAGATTTTCATCACTGTGAAGATTCTCTTCCAGGGACCTCTGTGGACCCAAGCAGGAAATAAGGCAGGCATAATCAATGCCACGTGCATCTGAAAAATCTCGTTTTGCCTGATTTTTTTCATTTTCATAGTCTTTTTACCTTACCATGCTGCTAATTAGAAAAATAAAAAGCACAACCATATCTCTGAGTATTATTAGAAATAAGGTGATAAGCAGTACTGATGGAAAGTTTTTATTTCTCAACCCCAAATTTGAACCTCTTTAAACAGATTATGAATTTGAAAGCTCATCATGGTGTACCACATCCAAGATCAGATAGATTGATTGCCTTCTGTTTCCTACCATCTAATGCTGTAGGTTAGACTGTAGGAATGGAGGCTTAGCAATAGTTCTAAATGTAGTTAATGTTCTTCACACATGTTCCTTTAAAAAATGAAATAGTACTGCTATTTGTGTGCATTTAAATGCATCTGCATTTCATTCAAGGGAAATGAGTTTTCTGTTTTAATTTCATCTCAGTTCCATTTGGTTAAAGTCTAGCTCATTTGTCTTTGAACACTTTAAGTGGAGTTTTGCTAAATCATTCAATGTGAGCTTGAAATTTGGACAAGATTTTTCAAGCTATGAATAAATTTATATGTAATGATTTTTGGATCTATTTATTCTCTCCTCCACCCTTAAATTAATAGAATGCTTTGTATCTCTCAAACTACCTTTTCATATATTAATTAACATATCTTTTGTAACAATTCTACCGGAGAGATAAATCAAGTCCCATTATCTGCATTTTACAAACAACTTGAGTTTCAGAGAGATAAAGCAATGTACCCTACATTACATAACCAATTAGTCACAGAGTTGGAATTTGAACTACATGTTCTAACTTAGCATATTTATCATGCACTATCATTTAAATGTTCTTTCTATACACCTATTTTGTCCAGGGAAATAAGTAATTGAATCCTTTCTCAAATCTGCCAAAAGAGCTATTTGTTCAGTTAGCACATATATTAGGAAACTGAGTTCTAATGATGCTAATGCCTATTATGTCAAGGTACTGGGGTTCATGCTTACCAAGGAGAATTGAACCTAGGGTCTCCCACATACTAGGCAAGTGCTCTGCTCCTGAGCTGCTCCACCGGACCTGCCAATTTTTTAATTTTTACTTTTATTTATGTTTTGGTTTTGTGAGACAGGGGCTCACTACGTAACCCAGGCTAGCCTCAAACTCACCATCTTCCTGTCTCAGCCTTCTGCGTTCCAGTATTATAAGTGTGCACCACCATGCCAAGCTCCCCCCAACATGATCTTTGACCTTCATAGTAACACAATATATTTTATAGAATTGATGATGAGGTTCATAGATGTTAAGTAACTTGCCAAAACCACATATTTAGTAAGTTTCTGCCTTTATTCTCTCTCAAGCTATGACTGCCTTGGTAAACTCACATAGTCTACCCTGTCTCCTGGAACCCACATCCAGGTATCCTACCAAATCGCCCCCAAATATCCTCCAATAGCATTGTCATTGCTGTTAGTGTCAAGACACATGTTTAGCTAATATTTATACCTAGGAAACATCACGTAGACTCTAAAAACAAAAAGAATATGAGTATAGTGTCTGCCCTCAAGAAGTTTATCCTCAGATAAAAGAGTATGTCGTATACCTAACAGCCCAGAAGTCAAGTAAAAAACAGCAGAGAGTTTTCCCCAAGTGTGAAATGAATGTCTCAGAATTTAGGCTGTAAACACCATCAGGTTCAGAATAGGGAGAAAATCAGTGTAGGCTAAGATAACAGAATCTCTCAAAAAGGCAATAAAACTTAATGAAAGGCAGAACTCACATAAGTGGAGATGAAGGAGAGGAAATTCTGTGTGGAAGCAATTCCAAAAAGAGATATAGTCACAAATGTTCATGGTATATTTGGGGACCATCCTGTCTTCTTATTTGTGATGATTTGTTATGAAACGTGAAGTAGGGTATGTTCACTGGATTCTACGAGCATTCTTTAACTTATAAGTTAAAATTCACCTGCAAGTAACAGAAACTCAAATTTACAGTGACTTAAGCAAACAAGAGCTTATTTTTCTTACACATATTATCTTCAACCTATGATGGTTTGACTTAGGATTTTTGACTTTCGATGATGTGAAAGTGATACACATTTGGTAGAAAATGTACTTCAAATATTGAGTTTTCATATTTTTCTGGGCTAGTGATATGCAGTCTGATTCCATCTCATAATCTGGGTGGTGCCAGTGAGGCACCATTCCAGTTATGTACACAATTATGAGGGAAAACAGCTGATACTCAGGATGTTCTGTGTTCCACGTATTGAATAAACTACATGAGATATTCAATACTTTATTATAAAACAAGCTTTTTGTTATTTTGCCTAACTGTAAGATAATGAAGGTAATATGAACATGTTTGAAGTTGGTTAGGCTAAACTACATTGTTCTGTATGTTTACATGTATTAAATGCACTGTGAACTTATAATAATTTCAACCTCTGATAGATTTACCAGGATGTAATCCCATCTTAAGTTGAGAAGAATCTGCACTACAGAATATAGTAGGTAACCATCAGATGAGAATTGCTAAGAGCTATTTCAGCTGCTCAATGATGATGCTACATAATATGCTAGCTTTCATTTTTATATTTGTCACATCAGGTTTACATGGAGGCTGCTGATATTCATTATATTGATCTTAGTTGAGGCAGGAAAATGGTAGTGGGAGAGACCACATTGACAGGATCTGTTCTTTTTTTCTGGGAAGAACAAAGCTTTCCTGGGGGATACATCGAGAAAGACTTTAACATAGGTCTTATTGTTCAGAAACAGGTTATGCAGCTCTGTCTGGCTGCAAGAGAGGCAGTGAAAATGGTCATCCTTGAGTTAGAGCATATAAGCACATTACAATGCCAATGAAAATCATAGATTTGATAGTAAGAAAAGAAGAGGAAATGAGTATTGAGTAGGAAAATAATAGTGTCTGGAGCAGTTGTAGTCTCTTTGGCTGTAATAATAGAAATGTACTGAAATGCCCTCAATTTATCAGGGTTTATTGCACTAAATCATGGAGGAAGAAAAAGCTTGGGTAGTAATCTCAATAGAACCTTGCTAGGCCTCATGAGGAACTGGGATATTATTATAGGTACTACAGCATACTCTTAGAATAGCAACAGCTCCCATGTTTGGATAATGTTGTATTTTACCCTATCAGTAAGTAGATATTGCTTCCTTTTCCTGAACTCCATCCATTTGCTGCTCTATGTATCTTCTATTATTTATTTGTTTTCTCCTCTATTACCATGAAACTTTTTCCTGAGCTCCAACCTGGCTGGAGTAGCCAAATAAGATATAGGATGCCCAGTTAAATTTGAATTCCAGACAAATGGGAAATATATTTTTGTATTGCTATGACCTATGCAATATGTGGCTGGGGTTTAGCTCAGTTGGTAGAGTGCCACTCTGTGTTCTTTGAGGCCCTGGGTTCATTCCCCAGCACCACAAAAATGGGAGAAGGACATGGCAATGCACTTCTAAAGCAACGCCAAAACAACCAACCATTGAAAACCCTATGAATAGCAGAGAAGCATGGACATAGTGCTGGGCATGGCACAGTGTCAGGGAGTGTTTTATTCTATTCTACTTTATGGTCACTATGAGCCAGACTCAACTCAAAGGCACCTAACAATAACAATCCAATATTTGCAATATAGTTATACTAGAAAATCATTATTCACCTGAAATTCAAATTTAACTAGAACACCTATATTTTTGTTAAATCTGACAGTCATAAAACTGATTGATTAGATAGATCACTGGTGAAAAATCCTTGCTTACAGACCCCATTTCCCTCAAAGACCATGGGCCAGCCCATAGTTAGCAGCCTCTGGCTTAGAAGTCCATCCCTCATCCATTGAACTGGTATTCACTATAGACAGACACATGGGCAATGTATGGAAACACAAACCTAAGAATTCACTGTACCTCCACCCATTCTGTGGGGCTGTGGGAGTGGCATTCTCAGAGTACTGGGATTGGTTCAACAAAAACACTTATCTCTATCCTACACTGTTATAACGGAGAACAAGTGCAGGTTTATCTCCAACTCTTTCACTTCTCGCTCTCTCCCCACCTCCCTCCAAGATCCCATAGTATGTTCTTCTCTAGGCATAAAATTGGTTTATATTCCATAGGCATTTTGATTTCCACAATGAGTACTGTGCATAGAACAGAATGTTTCTTTTTCCATAAAACATAATTCCTTTTCATTTTACTCTCTTTATTAGAAGTCTGTCTTTTGTTAAGTTTTTTCTCCTTTTTAAAGACTCAACAAGGACATAATATCTTTTATCTAGAAAGAAGAGGTAGGAGACACTAGATTGGACAGGGAGAAGTCATGGTCACTAAGCTAAAGAAATCCTAAAGTGTACCATGTTTTCAGTTTTATAATCTAACATTTTTGTCTAATCCTGCCATTCTTTCTTCTGGTTCCTTTTCCCCCTTTTGTTTGATCTAGAATTATGGATTTCTAAACTACTGAGTCTTCACTTTCAAAAATATTTAAGATAAGAGGCAGCATATTCAGGAATCTCTTTTCTGCCTTGTCTTCTTCTTGACTAAATAATTCTTTTATCCTCATTCTTCTTGCTGTTCATTTCGCTACATAAGCTCTCTGATTCCAGTGCTGCTGATACCAGTAATATACACACTGCCTCTAGCTCACACAGAATTATCATCATATAACCAAAGAAAGGTCTGAGACCACAGCACCTTGGTGTCCAGTCCTGTCTGATCTCAGAAACTAAGCAGGGTTGGCCTGGTTAGTCCTTGGATGGCAGACTGCTGGGGAACAATAGGTGCTGTAGGGCTAAGGAGAAGGACCTGGCAGCCCACTCCCAAAACAATCTACCACTGAAAACCCTATGAATAGCAGAGAAGCACTGACAAAATTGCTGGGCATGGCACAGTGTTGGGGAGTGTTTCATCTGCTGTACACAGGGTTGCTATGAGTTGGACCCGACTCAACACCACCTAACAATGATAATCAAAGAATAATGGTGGGGTATACAATAAAGATCATCTCATCCAATCTTTTACCCAGTGCAAAAGTCTTTCTTCAGCTTCTGAGAAGATTGTTAAGTCTCTATGCCAGACCCATATGAGATAGGTTATCTAGTTTTTGAAATATCATCTAAATACAATAAGTCATTTCCCCTGGTGGACTTCCACGAGACTGTGGATAATCCTTCTGCCCTGTGGAGTCATTCTTACATAGAAAATGTACATCAAGCTCTAGACCAAGTCACCTCCACTTCCTTTCTTTGCCTTTTCCTCATGTTATAGTTCCCAGATTCCCCTTCATTGTGGTCGTCCTCCATAGTGACCTTCCATGTATCCAGTCCCAATGTAGAAGATGGGGACTCAAATACTCTGTTCCCTTCTATCTCTTATAATTGGTTATAATGAGGGAATGAATGAGTCAAGTATTCTCTATCTGAGAGCATGATACAGAGGAGAGAAAATGGCTTCTACAACAGTTTGATCTGGCCTTGTGTTTGATTCTTCTATCTATTATCTTGAAGCCAGGCACATGTTTCTCTACTACTTACCATTCAGTTTCCTCTTCTGCCATATATAAGTAATAATCCCTATCTCCTGTGGGGATAAGGAAAGGTCTGTAGAGTGCCTTGAAAAATGTGAAGCTGGGGCCTTGTAAGGGAGTCTTTTTCTCTTTCATTTTCCCTTAGGGAAGCATAGAATGAAATGGCACACTCACAGGATATCAATAAAAAGTCCTAACTTTTCCTGATCTGCATAGAAAAAAATTGTGCTTAATGGTTCTCTGTTTGTTCAGCTAGTTTTCAGAACCTCTGAAGGCAGGTCTGTGGGTCTAAGGGTCACATCTAATCTGTCATCCCCACATCCTATTTATGACCACTAGTGCAAAGTGTCCTATTCAGATTTGGATGCAGTTGTTCTGTAGTCCTGCGGAGAATCACAGAGGGCTTTCTCCTCCATAGCTCAATGCTCAACTTCCACACAAGGAATGATTCTCAACAGGAGTAAGCCACTGGAAAATGGATGATTGTCATTTCCCTTGTCACTTGAATAAACAATGTATGGTATTGCCATGAAACTGATTGTTAAAGGAAGGCAGTAGGAGCAGCATACTTGCAACCAGAAATTAATGAGAAGACATTATTAGTTTCTCAAATGATGGTAAGAACTCACTCAGGTTATTTTCTCAAAGGAGGTAAGAGGTACATATTCCAGCACTTGGTTTATACATCTGTTCTGAACCCAACCCATTTGTAAACTAAATCCATTTCTTATTGCTTTTCTTAGTGGATCGAAGTCTCATCTTTCCCAGAAATAACAGTTTTGGATAGCTGTTCATAATGAAAACAAAGCTCCACTATTCTCTGCATGCCCTGTTCCTTGTGGAGTGGGGTGAAAAGCATCCAGGAGACTGTGTTAAATAAACCGTATCTGAACTGTTCCAAAAATCCCTAGTGATGAAATCTGCGAGCTCTATTTTGATATCAGTGCAATTTATTTATTTGCTCTCTGCCATTTCTTCCTCAGGGGAACAACATGGAGCTCTCTTTTCCAATTTAGAAAAGATCTTGCTTTCTTTATGCCAGAGTAGAGTTTGAGGACGGTGGTGGCCTCACGGTGGCTTTGGGTTTTGAGCCCAAGCTGTGGCTAGCATGAGGTTCTGACAAGAACTATGTCCTTTTGGGATTCAGGAAAACAGGGGCAAGAAGATACATTTACCCTCAAGCTGTTCCTAAGTGACATCAAAACAGCCAGTCATCCAGTCAAAAACGTAACCCTGCTGCTTATTTGCCAACAGCTCATCCCAGACCTGTCACATCAGAGCTGGACTTGGAAGATACTCAAAACTTGCCTGTAAACTACTGGATACAGGAGGCAATTTTCTGCCTGAATATATTGTCCTAGTAACTTTAGTATGGGAGAAGGATGTGGCAATCCACTCCCGGGGCAATCCCAAGACAATCAGCCATTGAAAACCTTATGAGGGTCGCTGTGAGTCGGACATGATTCAATGGCCCTAACAACAAGTGACTTTAGTGCACCAGTAATGATCAATTTAAAATTTTGTGCAGGCTGATAAACACTGCAAGCTTATTTTCTCCTGCCTATTTAATCTTCTAGTTGTGAGGCAACACGGGCTACAGACACAACTGTGTCTGAATCCTGATTCTAGTTCTGCTGCTCACTAGTTAAGAAGCTATAAGCAACTTCTTTAATCTGCCTAAGCAACATTTTTCAATCCATAACACAGACATGTTATAGATTTTTTGTATACATAGATTTCATACATATATGTATACTTATGTATGTATTTAGTATATTTGTGTATGTTTTTTATTATATGTATATATATGATTCTGCCTGCAGCCATTGCACTGTGGTGTCCGATGCCATCAGATCTCAGAAGCTAAGTAGGCTAAGGCCTGGTTAGTACTTAGATGAGAGACCAATTGGAAACACCAGGTGCTGTAGGCTTGGGAGAAGGACCTGGCAACCCACTCCTAAAAAAGAATCAACCCACCACTGAGAACTCTAGGAATAACAGAGAAGCAGTGACAATAGTGTTTCACCTATTGTGGGTAGTGTCACTATGAGCCACACACCAACTCAACAGCACCTAACAACAACATATATGATTCTACAAAATCCTATGAGAAAGATATACATATACTATACGTACATTATATAGAGTCACACACACACACAAAGGGTCTGTTTACTAGGCACATTTAAGGTACTCAATAAATTTTAATTTGCTTTCCACTCCCTACTCAGATATCCATAAATTAAACCATAAATGAATTATAATGGATCCACATCATATGTACAATTAATTTACCCCAAATCACTAATATGTACATGGAGAAAAAAACCCAAGCACCAGTCTGGTATGTGTGAGACTCTGGGTTTAATCTTCAATATTGCAAAACAAACAAGTAAATAAATAAATAAAAATTAAATATGTGGATATTATACTGTGTAAAAAAAAAGACATTTGGTCCTAATCCCAATGTTTCCCCAATGCTAATTTAATACTGTATTAGCATGATTATCCAAAATTATTAAACATACCCAGACTAAATTTATAAAAACATAAGCAGCAAAATAAAACATTAGGGGTAAATTTGTACATGATTAATGTTCTATTAGATAACAAAATGGAACCCTAACATCAAGTCTTGGTGTGTAGGGTTCATATTTAGTCCAAAACTGTATTTCTACAATTTGTTAGTAAGTAGGCAATATCATGAAAGTGATAGCATTCCCTATAATGCTCAGTTAGAATTAAGAAATGTTATGTGTGTTATACCTGCAGCCATGCCACTGTGGCATCTGATCCCATCAGATCTCAGAAGTTAAGCAGGGTCAGACCCAGTTAGTACTTGGATGGGAGACCACCTGCGAATACCAGAAACTGTAGGCTTCGGAGAAGGACCTGGCAACTCACTCCCAAAAATCATTCTGCCATTGAAAACCCTATCAATAGCAGACAAGCACTGACAATAGTGTTTTGTCCACTGTACATAGGGTCACTGAGCTGGACATCCACTCAATGACACCCAACAACAACAACACATGTGTTTTTTTTTTTTTTTAATGGTACTAGGGGTTGAACCCAGGGCCTCGCACTTGCATGCTTTGCAAGTGCTGGACCACTGAGCTGCACCCCAGCCCCCCTTTTTTTCTTTACTTTTTGAGACAGGGTTTTGCTAAGTTATGCAGATTTCCTCTGGTCTTGAACTTGCGATCCTCCTGGCTTCGCCTCCCATGCCACTGGGATTACAGGCACACGCCACCGTGCCCGGCCATATGTGATATTATTACATGAGATGTTCAATTTGATTTTATATATGTATGTTGTGTCACAACATATAGTATTTTTTACTGTACATTTCCCTCAAGTTTGAAAGCCAGTGTGCCAAGGGGATTAATGCACACCCAGATGTGAAGTGCCCCCCAGAAGTGGTGCTCCAGTTGACAAAGAGTAGTTTAGAGCTTTCCAACTGCTGATTGACACAAAAGTATGTATGAGCAGGCATGCCTTCCTTACAGGTTTTTGTGTGAACAGGATGCTGCTGGAGCGCCGACTACGTGATCTTACCCAGAGCACTAGGGCTTGCCATATTCTTGGAGTTACTACCAAACCTGAACAGCTGCAGTCAGAACAACAGAGTAGAATCCTCCTTATTCTCTGGCCTCATCCCTATTAGTCATCTCACAATCAATTATCTTTGAGGGAGAGAAGGATCAGGGCCTATCTCTCTTTATCATTTAGGAAGCACTTGTTAATTTCTATCCAATTACATATCACAAAGAGAGAAAGAATAATTGCCAAGAGTGTTGGATTCATTTGCAGCTTCCATACTCAATACTTTTAATACTCTATCCTAGTGTATTTATTTAAAAATCTAAGATAATTAATTAACTTAAATGGATAAAACAACTGGGGCAAACATAAAACAGAACCACAGCTTATTAGACACCAACATGGGTTACTAACCTCCAGATTTGGTATTCGGGTTTTATGGTTTAGTCCAAAAATGTGGTTTTTAAAATAAGCAACATCCTGAAATCATAATATTATTGTCAATAACGGCAACTTACAATTAAGGGAGCAGAACAGGCAAACCAGTTAAATTGACCCTAAGCCATGTCAGCGGTCAGATTTCCATCCAGAAACCACACAGGTCAGTGCTGTCACATATATGACACTCAAATGCTGACTTAGTACTAGTACAATATCATATGTACTTGTAAAGAGTTTTCCACATAAGAGTTCTTAATTCTAAATTAGCCATATATGCAATAATATCATTTCATAGTATTGTTTATTTTTTAATCACAGAAGTATAGTTTTGGTCTAATGCAGGTGGAATCACAATCCCTAACTTCAAGCTATACTACAGGGTCGTGGTTGCAAAAACAGCTTGGTACTGGCATAAAAATAGGCCCAAAGATATCTGGAACAGAATAGAAGACCCAGAAATACCTCAACACACCTATAGTCACCTAATTTTTGACAAAGAAGCAAAGCAAGTAAACTGAAAAAGGACAGACTTTTCAACAAATGGTGCTGGGAAACATGGTCATCCGCATGCAGAAAAATGAAAGCTGACCCCATCTCTCAATATACACAGAGAGTTAACTCAAAATGGATAAAAGATCTCAACATAAAATCAGAAGCTTTAAAACTTATAGAAGGCAAGATAGGCAATAAACTCCATCATATAGGCATAAGAAAGTATTTCCTTAATAGGACTCCAATTGCTCAAGAAATTGCAACAAGAATAGATAAATGGGATCACATGAAATTAAAAAGCTTTTGCACAGCAAAAGAAACAATTAGCAGAGTTAAGGAAACCCCCACGGAATGGGAAAAAATCTTTGAATTTTATACATCAGATAAAGGTCTAATTACTAGAATTTATAAAGAACTCAAGAAAAAAATTCCCCAAAAAAACAAGTAACTCAATACACAAATGGGCAAAGGAACTGAGTAGACAGTTCTCAAATGAAGAGGTCCATAAAGCCATGAAACACATGAAAAAATGCTCAATATCTCTACCCATTAGGGAAATGCAAATTAAAACAACTCTAAGATTTCACCTTACACCAGTAAGAATGGCCAAGATCAATAAAACAAATAACAACAAATGCTGGCGAGGTTGCGGGGAATAGGGAACACTCTTACATTGTTGGTGGAGCTGTAAATTGGTCCAACCACTGTGGCAATCAATATGGAGGTATCTTAAAAAACCAAAAATAGATCTACTATATGACCCAGCTATAACACTATTGGGAATTTACCCAAATGGAGATGGGTCATCATACCACTGAAACACCTGCATCTCCATGTTCAATACAGCACTTTTCACAATAGCAAGGATATGGAATCAACCAAAGTGCCCTTCAACAGAAGAATGGATAAAAAACTATGGTACTTATACAAAATGGAATACTACTCAGCAATCGAGAAAAGTGAAATAAGGTCATTCGCAGCAAAATGGATGGAATTAGAGAAAATTATTTTAAGTGAACGAACCCAAGCTCAGAAAGAGAAACACCACATGTTCTCACTCATATGTGGGGGCTGATTCAAAATTATAAGAAGGAAAAATCCTATTCAAAGGTCGGATCAAAATAAAATGAAAAAAAGAAACCTAAGAATGGTGTCAATATAGATGGTCTAGAAAATGCATGCAATTGTTATGACAAGATAAAAACAAAGTTCACTACAGGAAAAGTTTCTATCTTAAACAGAACTGGAACCCAAGGACATACAGAAAAATATTACCAAGTAAATGATACAGAAGACTTAGATGGGGACGGTGGGAGGGGGTAAGCATACAAGAGGGTAAAGGGGAACCTATATGAATAATGCCTACAGCGGTAGCCCTGTGGCATCCGATCCCTTCAGATCTTGGAAGCTAAGCAGGGTTGGGCATGGTAAGTACCTGGATGGGAGACCACCTGGGAACACCAGAAGCTGTAGGCTTGGGAGAAGGACCTTGCAACCCCCTCCCAAAAATCAATCTGCCATTGAAAACCCTATGAACAGCAGAGAAGCACTGACAAGAGTGTTTCCCCTGTTGTACAGAGGGTCGCTATGAGTTGGATACTGACTCGATGGCACCTAACAACAACAACATATGAATAACGTACATCAAAGTGCATATATGGAAATGTCATAATGAAAAGCATGTCAGAATGAATCACATTAAGGTGTACATTAGAAATTTCCAATAAAAAAGTATAGTTTTGGATTAAATAATGAGGCATAAAGATTTGAGGCTGGGATTCTACCTTGTTATCCAACAGAGATGTGAGTTTTGTTCATATTTACCCTTGATATTTTATTTTCAATGGTCTTATAAATTTAATATGAATATGTTAAATCATTTTGGATAATTATGCTATAGTAGTATATAATATTAATATATTTGGATTAGGACCAGAATATGCTTCTCTCCCACTCCCTCCTTCCCTCTCTCCATCTTCCCCAGCCCCACTGTGTCTCTCTCTCCCTCCTTCTTTCTCAGCACTGCCTTAACCATCCTTCATGACCTTGAGGAAGAGTCTTAATTTATCTGAGGGTCAGTTTCCTCTCTTGAAAAATAATGTGGTGAGACTTCTACTTCCTAAAGTATTTACTCCCTGACTTGTCTGTCAGTTTGGCTTACTGTGGGGGCTTGCGTGTTGCTGTAATGATGAAAGCTATGCCACCAGTATTACAGATACCCACAAGGTCACCCATGGTGGACAGGTTTCAGCTGATCTTCCACACTAACACAGACTAGGGAGAAGGACCCAGTAGCCTACTTTTAAAACAATTAGCCATTGAAATCCTTATGAATAGCAGAGAAGCACTATCAAATATAATGCTGGAAAATGAGCCCCCTAGATTGGAAGGCACTGAAAAGATAACTGGGGAAGAGTTGCCTCCTGAAAGTAGGGTCAACTTTAATGATGGGAATGGAGTAAAGCCCCAAGGACCATTATTTGCTGATATATCATGGCTCAGAAACAACTGTAAACATCTATTAATAATTGGGATGTGGAATGCACATAATACAAATCTAGGAAAATTAGAAATTGTCAAAAGTGAAATTGAACACATAAACATCAACATTATAGGCATCAATGAGCTAAAATGGACAGGTATGCGCCATTTGGAATCAGAAAATTGTACAGTCTACTATGATGTGAATGACAAAGAGAAATGGGGTTACATTCATCATCAAAAAAGACATTTCAAAATCTGTCCTGAAGTACAAGGTGCCAGTGATAGAATAATATCCATATGTCTACAAGGAAGGCCAATTAATATGACTGTTATTCAAATTTACACACCCACCCCTAATGCAGCAAATGAAGAAGAGGTAGATTTCTACCAGCTTCTGCAGTCTGAAATTGACCAAACATGCTATCTGGATGTACTGATAATTACTGGTGATTAGAATGCAAAATTTGGAAACAGAGAAGAAAGCTCAATAGTTGGAAAATATTGCCCTGGTGACAGAAACAATAATGGAAATCACCTGATAGAATTTTGTCAGACCAATGGCTTTTACACTGCAATTACATTTTTTTGCCAACATAAACAGCAACTATACACAGAATTCACCAAATGGACCATACAGGAACCAAATTGACTACATTTGTGGAAAGAGACAATGGAAAACCTAAATATCAAAAGTCAGAAAAAGACTAAGTGTTGATTATGGATCAGACCATCAACTGCTTATATTCAACTTCAAATTAAAACTGAAGAAAATTAGAACAAGTATATGAGAGTCAAGGCATACCCATGAGTATATCCTACTTAAGTTCAGAGGCCATCTCAAGAATATATTTGATGCATTAGACACTAATTATCAAGACCAGACAAGGAAAGAAAAAGTTATTAAAAAGACAGGGAAAAAAAAGACCAAATTACATGTCAAAAGAAACTCTGAAATTTGCTCTTAAATGTTGAGTACCTAAAGTAAAAAGAAGACATGATGAAGTTAAAGAACTAAACAGAAGATTTCAAAGGGCAGCTCAAGAAGATAAAATTAAATATTATAATGACATGTACCAAGAGCTGGAGATAGAAAACCAAAAGGCAAAAACATGTTTTATTTTTCTCAAGCTTAAAGAATTGAAGAAAAGCCTCAACTGGCAATAGTGAAGGATTCTACAGGGAAAATATTAAATGATGAAGGACACATAAAAAGAAGATAGAAGGAAGACACAGAGTCATTATACCAAAAAAAAAAAAAACAAAAAACAACAACAACAAAAAAACACCTGATAGATGAGTAACCACATCAATAGGTTGCATATGATTAGGAACCAATGGTACTGAAGGAAATAGTGGAAGCTTCCTTGAAGGCAATAGCAAAATACAAGGCTCCAGGAATTGATGGAATTGATGGAATTGATGGATGGAATATCAATTCAGATATTTCAACAGACACAGCACTGGAGGTACTCACGTTTCTATGCCAAGAGATTTGGAAAACAGCTACCTAGCCAAATGACTGGAAGAGATCCATATTTGTGCCTATTCTCAAGAAAGAGCATCCAACCAAATATGAGAAATATCAAATAATATCCCTGATATCATAGGCAAGTAAAATTTTGCTGAAGATCATTCAAAGGCAACTGCAGCAGTATATATATAGGGAAATGCCAGAAAGTTAAGCCAGGTTCAAAAAAAAGGCACAGAACTTGGGACATCATTGCTGATGTCAGGTGGATATTAGCCAAAACCAGAATTACAGAAAGATGTCTGTTTTATTGACTATAAAAGGGAATTTGACTATGTGGATCACAACAAATTATGGATAATATTGTGAAGAATGGGTACACTAGAACACTTAATTGTACTCAAGAGAAATCTATACATGGACCAAGAGGCAGTCACTCAAACAGAACAAGAAAACACTGCTTGGTTTAAAGGGAGGAAAGATTTGTGCTAGGGCTGTATCCTGTCACCATACCTCTTCAATCTCTATGCGGAGCAAATAATCTGAGGAAGTGGACTTTATAAAGAAGAATATGGCATCAAGATTAAAGGAAGTCTCATTAACAATCTGCATTATACAGATGACACAACTCTGCTTGCTGATAGTGAAGAGGATTTGAAACATTTACTGATGAAGACCAAAGAACACAGCCTTCCGTATGGATTGTGCCTCATCATCAACAAAACAAAAATCCTTACAACTGGGTCAGTACACAGCTTCATGATAAATGGAGAAAAGATGGAGACTGTCCATGATTTTAGTTTACTTGATTCTACAATCAATACCCATGAAAACAGCAGTCAAGAAATTAAAAGATGCCTTGCACTGGGAAAAGCTGTTGCAAAAGATCTCTTTAAAGTGTAGAAAAGTAAAGATGTCACATTGAAGATAAAAGTGTGTCTGACTCATGACGTGGTATTTTCAGTCACATCATATGCTTGTGAAAGCTGGACATTGAATAAGGGAGATAGGAGACAAACTGATGCTTTTGAATTATGGTGCTGGGGACAAATATAGAATATACCATGGACTCCCAAAAGAACCAACAGATCTGTCCTAGAAGAAGTACAACCAGGGTGCTCCTTGGAAGCAAGGATGGTTAGATTGCATCTTACATACTTTGGACATTTAGTGAGGAAGGACCAATCCCTGGAGAAGGACATCAGGTTTGGCAGAGTGGCAGGTCAATGAAAAAAAGGAAGACCTCCAACTAGATGGATTGACACAGTGTCTGCAACAATGGGCTTAAACATAAATAAGATGGTGTGCCTGGCACAGAATCAGGGAGTGTTTTGTTCTATTGTATATAGGGTCTCTATGAGTTGGACTCAAGGGCACCTAACAACAACAACATGCTGTAGTTTTCACCTACTAAAGTTTGATTGGGCTTTATAATAAACTTCCTTTTTTTTACTTAACTTTCCAAACATACATGATAAAGTTATTCCATGAGGTTTCTTTGTGTATTTTGAAAAAAAAAATTGAACCCAGGGCACCCTACCATTGAGCTGTACCCCAACCTATTTTTTTTAAATTAAGACAAAGGTCTTGCTAAGTTGTGCATGCTGCCTCTGTCCTCGAACTCCTGATCCTCCCTGCTTCAGCCTCCCAAGTCACTGGGATTACAGGCACATGCCCTGGCACCTGGCTATTCTAATATCTTTGTCTGTTAAATCTAACCTTTATGATAGTATTTTGTCAATTTAAATTGACTAATTGTTCTCGTTGGTGAGAATCTAATTTTCCTATGTCTTTACATATGTGGCAACTTTTAATGGGATGACGACAATTGTGAATTTTACCTTACTGCAGGCTGAGTATTTTTGTATTCGATAAATATTCTTTGTTTTAGAATGCAGGTAAATTACTTAAAATAATTTTATCCTTTCGTGTCTTGTTTTTGAGACTTATCAGGCAGAATTACAGCAGTGTTCAAGCCAGGCCTAATTGTTTCCCACTCTTGAGGCAGGGTGTCTGCATAGTCCATAGCAGGCTTCAGGAATCACAGGGCTTTCTAGTCTGACGGCAACAGGTCCTCTGCTACCACCAGCCCTGGGTGAGCACCGGACACAGGTGTGTCTATTTCTCTCAGGTGGTTCGACCTCCAGTCAGTCTCCTCCCGTGCCTGCACAAATAGACTCCATACAACAGTGGCAGGTGACCTCTCACTGATCTCTGGGGCTCTCTCTGGGGAGCCCTCTGACCTCTAGTATACTGTCGTGTGAATGCTAACCAATCTGGTCTTCCTGGAATTCCAGCTTCATCTCACTTAATGCATCTTCCAGGTTCCTCCTGATGCTTTCTTTACCGCCACCCAGAAATTCTCTCGGGGCACTCAGAGGAGGCAACTGCAGGTCTTACCATCTCTCAGAGATTGTTGTTCCTTCTCATCAAATATATGGTATCTTGAAACCACTTTTTCATTTTTGTCAGTATTTTTTGGTTTATGTGGTAGAGCATTTCTGTTCTCTCCATCTTTACTGGAAATGCAAGTCTTCCCTTCATTAGATATCCTATTGCCACAGTGCCTAATGCAGTGCTGATTAGATGTGTAATAAATGGAGAGTTTATGGTGATGGTATTATCTTTAGTTCTAATATCAATATTTTATTTACCAAGGACTAATGGAACCAAAAATAGGTTTTATTCTGCAAATGAATACTTAGAGCTAAGATATGCTTTTACCAGTGGGTGCAATATGCAGATCTCATTAGGTAAGAGAACTTCATAGAAACTTGTAAAGAATATTTCTGTATGCAAGATGAAGTCTCTTTCTCCTCTGAGTAAAATGTTTATGAGAAAATGAGGTATCTTAGTCTTGCTTTCCTCCCTGTTTTAGTTTAATAGCACTTATACATCTGCAACAAAAAAAGAAGCAGAGCTGAATGAATTTTCCCAGGACCTTGCACATGAAAAACACCAGAGACAGCAAAAGGGAATTAGGCTATATTCATTTTCTGCATAATGTCCATCAGGTACATAAAAGTCAGCCTATTAACAAGTACCAGTTTTCTTTTATTATCTCACTTCTCTGATCCTAGTGGCCCTTTATAACTTTAGATTTCCAATCTGTTAAAATATAAAAGGTATGGGAAATTCTATGCATGCTGTATAGCCTGAATTAAAGTTATGGCATAATCTAATAAATATGTCTAGTCACAGGTCCCTAGGCTAGCAAATGTGTCAATTCTGACTAAACTCACCCCTACCCAAAGAAGCTTCATCAGGTCCTGGCCTGAACTGAGAAACACCTCTGAGATCATGTTCTGCATTTTGATAATAGTAAGTATAATGCTTATTTAACTATACCATATAGGGATTTGGCCTCACATTGCTAGAGAAATAATGAATGCTAATATTTGCAAATAAGATTCCGAGTTTTACTTTTCTTCTTTACTTTGCTATATCTAGCTTTACATTTTGAGGGAGGAAGATAGTTTTTTGCAGTCTTTTAGTGATGAGCAGAGAATTAGAGCATGTTAGGATAATGGACTTGCATACGGCACAGGACAGTTGTTACCTGTATTTTAAAATTAAAATTCCATAAGCTCCTCAGCTTCAAAAGGCTTGGGGTTTGACATCCCTAGAAGACTATGGTACTGCAGCCTGTTTCAGGAAGTGAAGCTAGTCCAGCCTACTTCTCTCAAACTATCAGGTACCTTTAGGATGTGGCAATCCACTCCCAAGACAATCCCAAAAGAATCAGCCATTGAAAACCCTAAGAGGGTTGCTATGAGTCAGACATGACTAAACCGCACCTAACAACAACAACAACATGATAGACTCAGCTAGAAGCAGCTGGCTGGTTTGATTGAGACAGAAGACTTTAAGGAGGCCATTTGTTATACCTTCCATAGGTTATCATAGACAGTCCAGAAGCAGTGTTTAGAGAAATTTTTAACTGGAAAAATGATCATCTTTTGTTGTTGTTGTTGTTGTTGTTCCAAGATCTGACAGGATCGAATGTCACAGTGTTATGGCTGCAGGCCCAATCATCTTTTTGTTGTTGTTGTTGTTAGGTGCTGTCGAGTCATGTCCGACTCATAGCGACCCTCATAGGGTTTTCAATGGCATATTGTTTCGGGATTGCCTTGGGAGTGGGTTGCCACGTGCTTCTCCCATTTTTGTGGTGCTGGGAATCGAACTCGGGACCTCAGAGACTGCAGAGTGGCACTCTACCAATTGAGCTAAATCCCAGCCCCACTGTAGGGTAATCATCTTTTAGGGAATCTAAAAAGGAAGAACCCACCCCCACTTTGATCTCAGAATCTTTTGAAGGTTGATCTTAAGGAAAATTGTACCTAGAGGTGGTAATGGGGGCTATTAAATAAATAAAAACTGTTGACTCAGTGTCCCCTGACCTTACTCTTTTGGGGTTCCAGCCACCACTGCAAACCCTTGCCCAATTCATTATTTCTATAAATAGTTGTTGAGTGCTTCCTATGCAGTGCTAGTGATTATGGTAACAGGAGACTTGGGCCCTGCCTTCAATGAGCTATAAAATAGAAGAGACAGTATTTTTTTAATAATGCATTCTGGTTGTGACAAGTGTTGCAAAGGGCAAGTACAGGGTCCCATAAAAGGGGAAACTAACACAGGTCTGGTGGAGCATGGGGTGGGTAATAGTCACAATCTCCTTGAAGAAGTGCCACTTCAACTGAATTTTATATAACAAGGAGGTAGTCATGTAACAAAAAGTGAGTTCCTCCTTTCTCCTCCAAGTGGCTGGAATAGGAGCTGCTTATAGAAATGTAGTGTCGCTCACACCAGAGAAGGAATTTTACAGACAAGAGAAGGACAGGGACTGAGCATCTGACCTCAGTTGGTAAACCCTATTTGTTGAGTGCATGCCAAGGGCTGAGCTACATAAAAAGTGAGCACAGATGGAAACAAAGTGATATATAATTCATTAGATGCCTGCTGTATGCCCACAAATAAGGTGGAGTTTATATGTTTTCATAATACAGTATTACAAAGCCGATAAGATTATCTATTTGGTCAATGAGGGAGGCAAAGCACAGAGAGTGAAAGCCTTTGTTCCATGTTCAAATGGGATTCAAACCCACATCTCCAAGTATCCCGTGCTGCCTTCCAAGATCAGAAAGGAAATAGGAAATGACATTAGGTCCTGATTGATTGATATAACGAAAATCCCTAAAAAAGAATAGCCAAACATTGGCTTGTTTATTATTTCCCTTGTGAGATTGAAGGTCCTACATCTGTCTGTGCTTGCTGATCTGTACCCTGTGCCTAGCACACTGAATGGCAAGTAGTAGACACTCCATCAATAATTTTCATATTATTGGACATAAGACAGTCTGGAAGTAGAGAAAAATCTGCAAACAAGTAACTATAATGTAAGGTAGAAGATTATACTGTTAAGAGAAGTTCATCGATTTTGCTATGGGAGATATCTCTTCAGGCTGGGATAATCACGAGATTCTTCATGACATGTGACTCAGTCTTGAAAATGAGCAAGTCTTGGGTGAGCAAGGGAACAAGGGCATGTACAACAAAGAAACAGTACTATCAAACATACAAAGACTGAAAATATAAGATTGTGTATAAGAGCAATAAGGAACTTAGTTTGACTAAAATGTAGTGTGGTGTGAAAGAAGAGTCTGGAAGTGTACACTGAAAAAGCTCCAGACTCTAAGGAGACTCTTCGGTTGGAGAGAGAAGATATAACTGTGAATACAGTATAGAGGAGATGACAGGCATTTTCCTGGGTTCTATTGTAGTATAACCACCCCAAATGTAATCATTTAAAACAGTAATGATCATTTAGTTAACTCACTAATCTGCAATTTGGGTAGGGTTCAGCAGGGGAAGTCTGTTTTACAGGCTATAGGTGGATTGGTTCAGAGGTAGGAGGCAATGTCATTAATGTCTGGGGTTGATGCAAGCTCATAGCTGTGATCTCAACTCCTGGAAAGGGGCTGTCAGTGGGAACACTATCCATGGGCTCTTCTTATGGCTTAGGCCTCCTCAAAACATGGCAGCTGGGTTTCAAATTCAAGCATCAAAAAGATGACCAGGTGGAAGCTAGAGTACCATTTTATAACTTAGACTTGGAAGCCACATAGTGACACTTTGTTTTTAGTCACAAAGTCACTCAGATTCAAGAGAATGGAACAAGACCTTATCTTTCAATGGGAGGAATATGGACATCATATTGTAAGCAAAGCATGTGGCATAGGATATGTTGGTGTAGCCTCTTTGTAAACTACAATTTAAAGCTATGTTCTATTCCAAACCTGGTGGATATTATGGGGTAAACAGACAAAAAGATTTGCACTTGACCCAGAGACATGGATAGACTATGGGTGGCAGGGAATAGGGGTGGGTATATGTTTGTGTTAGGGATCAGAGGGGAGAAAGCCACACATTCAATGAAAGTAAGACTTTCTATAAGTGCTTATTCAAGTTGCTGCTGAGAGGAAGAATCCATTCTTGCTTATTTCCTGACTTGTATAAATAAGTCTGTATAATTAAGATGCCCAATCTAAGATTTAGTGAATAAAATCTGCTGTTAAAATAAAGAAAGCATAGATATGGATCAGTCAGGTTCTAAGAAATTCCTAGGCAAGTGCTATTTGCTATTCAGTAGACCATATCCAATTTTCTGTCAAACTTTTGGGAAGCTAGGCCAATAATCCTAACCTCACCTGTCCTTCTCTCCAGTTCTGCCAAAGGTACAGAGAAAACCTTCCATTAGCTGCTCAGACATGGCTCTCAAATAGCTGAGCACAGTTGGTTCTGTTATTTTCCCCATAGCTTGGAGCCCTGCAGGCAGTGACACCTGACTATTTTCTTTGTGGTAGTATGTCGAGACCACATTATTCCAAAAATTTCTCTTTCAGGCTCTTTCTCACTCATTCTAATGTATGCTGAGTTGACAGCCACAGAAATCGGCAGAATTCTCACAGGTCTGGTAGAAAGAAAGGACTGGATGAATGTGCACGTCAGCATTGGACAGAACTGGGGCAGAGGTGCCTATGAAGGTGAGGAGACCAAGGGGAACAGGCTGGCAGGGGAGGTCCTTGGGGAAGAGGCTGTGTTTGACGTGAGTGTCCAATGCCTTGGCAGCTCAAGTCTCTGTGCACTGGGGCAGGTTTAAAACAAGTCTGTGGAAAAATCCTTTGACTTACTGCAGAGAGAGCTCAGGTGGAGTCCCCTTCTGCTCACTCACCACAGCCTCACTCCTGACTGCATTGTCTGTCCCCACTCCGCAGCTATACTCAGCTGGAAGCACCAATTAGCTCTTCCCTAGGGGTGACTCTATACCCTGCTTGCAAAGCAAAAATCTCTACTTCCTCCCACCTGAATAGAGAATAATCCCCTCCCACTGACCTCTTTCTTTCCTTTGCACCTGTGTCTTTTTTGGTTGTATATCTGGAACCCCAAATTCTGGCCTGTCTCTCTCTCCTTGTCATGGCACCTGCAGGCCACTGTTCTCTGTTCACTGTATCTCCCAACTCCACTGCCATGGATATGGCCACTTGCAACCCCTCACTTTATCTCATGACAACATGGCAGGAGAGAAAGGGACTAGAGAGAAGAGGAATTCTGTCCCTAACAGAGAATGGAAATGAAATGAGTATGGAAAGGAAATTCATGTTTTGTACGGCTTCTCGCCTCCACATTTTCTTGTTCAGATAATAACCAAAAGTTCTTCCAGCAGGGAGTAGCATATGCAACGCTCTTAACACGGTTGAGGGCATGGAGTTTTCTATTCAAAAGAGACCCCTAGCCTCTTAGCTGGATTTATTTCTTGTCTCCTCTTATTCCAATCCTTCTCCATATTGTTTCTAGAATGACTTACAGGCAATAGAAATCTCATTCCACTCACTGAATTCAGACAATTGAATGGATCTCCATCGCCCTCAGAGTAAATTCAAAACCACTAAGTAAGGCCCTTTATAATCTGGCTCCTGGTACTGCTTCAACCTTACCTGAAGGTTGAAGTACATTCCTTGAACACTGGGACTATGCCGAGTTCTTGTTTCCTGTTGCAGTCCAGCACTACTGAGCACCCAGAACACAAGAGTGTATCAATACTTTGCTGTTGAGCAGATGGATGGCTTAACTATTACAATCATTTCTCAAGGTGGTCCTTGGATGAAGTCAATTTGAGGCCTTTTATTGAGGACAGTTTCAGTATAAAACTGGCATGGAACAGCTCTGTTTTAGAATAGTACTCCATCTAAAAATATCTGCCACCTGTTCATTTTTGTCACCTGGAAACACATCTTTCCCATTATTCCAGCCCATAAAATAAGATTTCTCCTTGAAATACAGTAGCTTAAAAAGAGAATGATGTATAACAACAGAATGAAGTATATAGGTTTAAAGCCAGATAACTCCATGGGTCAAGTTCCTTCAGGTACTGGGTATGCAATCTTGGGCCAGCTCTACAACTTCTGTGAGCTCCAGAGTTCTCTTTTGGAGATAGAGTTTACAATGGTATCTGCCTCCTAGAGTTTTTGTGATGATTACATGCCAGGTCTTTAGAAGGTACTCAGTATCATTAGTGCTATAATTTTCATTTACCTTCTTGCTATGCCTCCATCAGGACAGTCTTAGGAGCAGAGCCCATGGCTAGCTGTTATAACAATCACTCCTTGTGCCTCCCAGGCACAAATGTCTCTGTGCAGACAGGATGCTTATTTGGGAGTTGGGCAGGGGCCCAGGCTTGTGTAGCTCATTTTACTGGAATGCTCTTCTTAGAGTCCTTTGGTCATTGCCTAAATGACAATCTCTCCCTCCAGCCTGCCTCTCCAGGGCTCATCATTCCCTCCATCCACCTCCACTGCACATTGTCCTGGGTGAGGATTTCTCTCAGAACATTTGATTTCTGAGAAAATGAGGTCATCAAGGGCCTGAGCACTTCAAGTCAAAGTAGCCTGATGGCAGAATCCCCTAAATACTGCCTACAGAAATGCCCTGAATTTGCCTCTTACCTCTTCTCTGAATGTATGATCCAGCTCTCCATGGAGTTAATCTTCCAGACACTCACCTCCCTCACTTTGAACATACTGAACCGTCAATCCATTCAGTTCTGTGCCACACCTATTTGTGCAGACTCACTCCTCAGTTCGTAAGTTCCTTACAGGTCGTTTTCCCTGTTCCATATTTCCCCAACATCTGGAGTAATATACCGAGGAGTAAATGTTTATCAGATGGTCTGTTTTATTCATGGATAAAGTGTATGCTTCATATTACATTTTGTATCTTGATTCTCTATATTATTAGGGATACTCAAATATGCATTGGAATTTCATTTAGTAGAGGGATAATAGTGGTTATGTGGAATATAATAGCTTCTCTCTATTAGAAAAGCCTTGCATTTATTGAGTACTTACTATGAGATGTATTGTTCTACATTATTTTAATTTAGTTCCATATTTTTAAATTCTCCATTATATATATTATACTTGCATGTTTGTGTATGGGTGTATATTTTAGGTAAGAAAATGATTTTTCATGAAAAATAGTCATTTTATGGATTATATATGTCAGCCAATTATGTGTACATTTCAATTGAGAAAGTATATGTGTTCATAAGGGATCAGCCTTGCCAAATTTCTGCCAGAATAATGGTGATAAAAAAATCAAATATATAAACCCCATTATTTACTTGTTGTTATTAGATGATCTGCCTACAGCCATAGCCCTGTGGAATCCGATCCCAGCAGATCTCAGAAGCTAAACAGGGCCGGGCCTGGTTAGTACCTGGATGGGAGACCGCCTGGGACACCAGGTGCTGCAGGCTTGGGAGAAGGACCTGGCAACCCCCTCCCAAAAATCAATCTGCCATTGAAAACCCTATGAACAGCAGAGAAGCACTGACAATAGTGTTTCCCCTGTTGTACAGAGGGTCGCTATGAGTTGGATACCTACTCGACGGCACCTAACAACAACAACAACAATTAGATGATCTAGTAATATAAATGTTTGTATATGTACAACTAAAGTAATATATAGATACATAATTGTATACTACTACCTATATTAATATTAATATTTGGGCTGCCATTTAGCTCAGCTGGTAGAGTGCCATTCTGCATTCTCTGAGGCCTCAAGTTCGATCCCAAGCACCACAAAAATGGGAGAAAGACCTGGCAGGCCACTTCTGAAATAATCCCCAAATAATCATCCATTGGAAAACCTATGAATAGCAGAAAAGCACTGACATAGTGGTAGGCATGGCATAGTGTTGGGAGTGTTATGTGTGTTGTACATAGGGTCTCTATGTACACCTAACTCAATGATACCTAACAACATTTGATTTTGAAGATAGCAAATGTGAGCTAAGAACAAAATACATTTCAGAGGGAGAAACTGGGAATATAATATTACTGAAAATAAAAGTTTCAGAACATTTGGAGATTCATTATATCTGAAATGTGAAATTTCACAGTGTTTTCTTGATATTTTATCCCATTTCACAATACTTCAACTGAAGAGGTAGGAGTTTTTTAAAAAAATAAGTACGTTGCATGGATGCACTGTCAATCTAAAGAATTTAGCCTAAGCCAAGTGCTGTGGCACATGCCTGTAATCCCAGCAACATGGAAAGATGAGGCAGGAAATAGCAAGATCGAGGCCAGAGGTAGCTAGAACAACATAGTGAGTCCCTGTGTCAAGATAAAAGATGCAGTTCAATGGTGGAGTGGTTGTCTAGCACATTCACACATTCACTCTCTCTCTCCCTCTCCCTATACACACACACACACACACACACATACACACACACACACACACGTCTACACATAACATGAAAGTTCACAAAGTGCCATGCATTCTTTAATTCAGAAATGGATCTAACACTAGACTAGAGTCCTGGGACCCCATTCATGCCCACATCAGGATTTAGTAATCAATCACTGCACTGTTTCTAGGCAGCTTCTTTCAGCTGTTGAGAGTTTACACATTGAGAAGAGGTCTATCCATTATCAGCATTTTTGTGCAAACTTTCAGTCTAAACTAAATATATAATGGTAGAAGCCATGATTATGGAGCTAAAGAAGTGTTATTTTACTCAGGAAGAAATAAGACAAAGGACAATGTAATTTAGTTAAATAAGATCTTAAAGGTGAGAGCAGAATGGAGTAAAGGAGACACACAAGAAAGATCTCATGGGGGAAGAAGCCATAAGATCATAATGCTCAGAATAAACCGTTTTGGCTCAGAAACACAATCACATGTGTGGCTATTACTGCTCTACACAGTAATTTGGCAACATGGGTTATACATGATTGCTATCTAACATCCCTTCTCTTGCTGCCTAGTATGAATCACTTCATCTGAGAAAGGTCTTTGCTATACACTGAGCCTGCACTGAGGACAGTAGGCAGGGACAGCCGCATAATAATTGATAATGACAACAATTTTGCAAGCCATGCAAATAATCCTCATTTCTAAAAAGCAATCTCATCATAGAATGGAAACAAAACCCATGTGACAGCCTTGGGTATGTCGTGGACCAAGAAGACTACTCTGTGTGAGTTCCTCTCCTTCACAACCTCACACAGCACTGTGTAGCTCGGGGGATCTCAGATGCAACAGTGACCTATGGTCAGACCCCAGAGGACAAGAAAGCCAATCAGGCAGCAAGACTGCTGTGGCTCCAGCCATCAGAAATCCCACTCTGGCTCCAGGACTTCTGGAAAAACACTTAGGATTGAAAGCAAAGTGGTAAGGAGTCAGGAAATCTGCAGGACAAATCCTAGTGATAATAAGGTACAGAATAATAGTAAATCCTTCAAGTAATATTGACTACCATTTCCCAAAGATGGCCCACCAAATAGCAAATGAGAAAATTTTTCCACAGGAATAGTTTTTCACGCTTTTTCTTCCTAAAATCATTGCTTCTTAATTCCCTTTGGGGAGCCAGTAGAGGACATTAGGTCTGGCTCCCATTAAAGGAAAATAGAAATGGAGGCCACGGCTTAGAGCTCAAGGCCACCCGTAGTCATACTGACCAAACTTAAGTGACTGTTTCCCCCAAAACATTACATCTAATTATAAATGAAACCCAAAACACCTGGCCAGCATAATTCAATGAAATTAAACCAATCAGCTGTAAACAACTCAGCTTCAACAACTCTGCTTACCTTAAAAAGAATAGTAATATGCAACAGCCAATCAAGAAAAAGGTCAAAAGACTTCTTCCATTGTTCTTTTTAGACTGTGCTATCACTCCTGTGCAGTCAGGCCCCTTACCACTTTTGGTTTAAGTTCTTCACATTCTCCAATGATTCTCTTGTATGTATACTAAACTTTATAAATTTTTCTGACTTGATCAGATTTTACTTTTGACAAATCCGCCCTTGATCAAATTTGCACTAAGGAGCCATTTACCCAGGCCAAAATAATTAAGGTCTCTGTTAAATATGTAAAAGCCCTGTTCTGGGATGCATTCATTCATTAGGGTCTATGTGCGTATTTAGATAAATGATCTTTTTTATTGGAAATTTTAAATGTACAACTTAATGTGTTTCATTCTGACATGCATTTCATTATGACATTTCCATATATGCCTTTCATTGTACATTGCAAAGATAACTTCCCCCTTACCCTCTTATGTATCTCATCCCCAATAAATGATCTTCTTAGATAGCTTTATCAAGAGTCAGAAGCTGGGCGCGGTGGCGCACACCTGTAATCCCAGCGGCTCGGGAGGCGGAGGCAGGAGAATCGAAAGTTCCAGACCAGAGGCAGTCTGCATAACTTAGCGAGACCCTGTCTCAAAAAGTGAAAGAAATGGGCTGGGGGTGCAGCTCAGTGGTCCAGTACTTGCAGAGCATGCAAGCATGAGGCCCTGGGTTCATACCCCAGTACCAAAAAAAAAAAAAAAAAGAGTCAGAGAAACAAAGGGATAACAGCAGATTAATGGGATGGCAGGAATGATAGGAAGAATAAGGACCCAGATGGAGAGTCCTTTGGAAGGGGTGAGGACAGACAGATCAGCATTTGGCATCCAAATACTGGTTCTTACCCAGGGACAGGGCTGGGATTTAGCTCAGTTGGTAGACTGCCGCTCTGTAGTCTCTGAGGTCCCAAGTTCAATTCCCAGCACCACAAAAATAGAAGGATGTGGCAATCCACTCCCGAGGTAATCCAGAAACAATCAGCCTTTGAAAACCCTACGAGGGTCGCTATGAGTCAGACATGACTCCATGGCACCTAACAACCACCACCACCCAGGGATATCTGGAGGGCTCTGCTCTACAACATAGGGCAGACCTTGGGAGAGTCAAGGAAGTTGGCCAAGGCCATGTTGAGCATTTACAAAGTGCAGACTTAGCCAGATAACACCTGACCATGGGAGAATCCATTCTCCTCCTTTGAAGATTTCCTGCTCTCAGTCACTTCAGTTTCGTAGCCCAGGCACAAGGAGATAGGTCAGGGAGTGTAAAATAATGATCAAATCAGTCGTGGTAGTTGTTAATTCTCTTCTCTTCTCCTCCAATTACTGGCCCAGCTGCCTAGTCATGTTCTCTCTACCCTTCAGACATATCATAAGACTCACTGGTGTGTACAGGGAAGGTTTTGCAAAGTATCCAAGGGTATGAGGAGGAAGGAGCTGATTAAAGTGAATAGCGTTCTCCACTAGGATTACTGAAAAGCCATGTGAAATTCAAGATGGTAGGTCAGCAGACCCCTCCCTATTCCATTCAAAAGCAAAATCCAACCCTTACTGTTTGATCTGGTTTTCTTTTCCTTGATGGAATGGACGGTGGAAATGAGAAGGATGTTTCTTTTGAAAGATTTGCCTGTGCTGTTAACGAATTTCCAACTCCAGCTTCCAAAGTGGTGAGTTGTTTCATTTAATCAGAGATAAATCATATCCTGCAAAAGGCAGCTCCCTGAAGGGGAAGCTGCTCGAACACCGTTTCCATGGCTGCCTGCTGTAACAATATTTTTTACTGAACTAAGCATTGCTAATTTTAGCTACGGATTATCTGGAATGCAGGGAAGAAATAGATGAAAGGCAATTTTTACCTGAGCCACACTGAGCCCCTGAGGACCTTTACTAAGAGAGAGTTGCTGCCAGAAAAGGCAACTACATGACACCAACAGTGTGGGGACATTTGTCAACCGCTCTCCCTCAGCACTTGAATACAGGAAGGTTTTGATTTTCTGATTTACGAGGAAATTGCAACTCACAAGTGAAATGATTTGATTCAGATCATTACAGCTTATATAAGAAAACTGAATATATCACCTCAGAAACTTTAATTCCCACCCTGACCTCTGGTTAAAGGCCCTTCTGTTAATGGAATATTTGTTTTGAGAGTTATGCTATTTGAGGTTTTGGTTCCTAAAAGCTGCCTCAGCTTGAAATAAACATCTGAACGAGGACAGGAGGTAATTGCTATAACAAGGTTACTTTGATTTTGAACCTGACTTTAAGGTAAAGCATAGCAATAGAAACACTGTGTTCCATTCATAAAGATGTTAATGTTGCTTAAATAAGTGACCTTAACCTACCTACGAGGAAACAAGAGAGATTCCTTAAGATTGTACCCATATATCTTTCACAAGCAACAAATCCTCTAATCACAGATTGTTACACTGTATTTGGAGGTGTCCTGTTCACATTTCTAAATGGAGTGTTAACCATCCATGAGTCACACTGCAGAGATAAGCCCTATGTAAAAGAGGTGGCAATGGGACCTTGTGAACAGATGCCCCCACACAGCCAAGGTGGGACCCTCTGGGTATTGTCTTGCTGCCCTGGCTGGCAGTGAAAGTAGAAGCACAAGGATTCCCTTTATGCCATAGAAATCCTGATGAGTGTCCAGGCCCAAGGACACCTAGGCTCATCCCCCCAGAGCTGGTGTCTGCAACTAAGATGGTGGCATCTATTAAGGGTCAGCCAAATTCAGAACACTCTGTTTTCCTTTCACTCTCTGAATCCTTCTTCTAGACAGTTCATACTAAGTATAGAAAATTAATAAAAGCAGTACTACCCTGCAGGGAATCTATTTCTTACTAATCAAAGTCAGAAGCTAAAGAGAATTATTGGCAATCACAGCAGCAGGAGAAGAAAATGTATTTAAAAAGTCTTCTGAGGCACAGACTGGCTTCTGTACCAGGAAACCTGGCAAACCAAAGAGGTAAATGGGCAATTCTAGAAGAACCATCAGTAGCTTCCCACTCCCAGGAAGCTCTTCTGGTCCAGGAAAATTCTGATCCAAGAATTCTTTGGGACTCCACAAGATCACTCAGGAGTGGAATGTAAAGGGAGGTTTGGAAGTGCTAGCAAATGTCTAAGCCAGCCTTGCCATGAATGGACTTATTCCAAACCCCTGAGCATTCTTCAAGCTGCTTCTTTGTCCCAAGGTGACTATGAAAGCACAGATCAGGCTTGCTTGTTTCAGTTCAGAGATTTGTGGGGTTGAGGAAGAAAGTCTTCCTGGAGGAAACAGTTCTCAAGCACAGCCTTACAAAAATTAACAGAGGTTAACCTGGGGAAGAGGAAAGAGGAGACATTCCCTGGATGCAAACTAGCAAAACCTGTTTTTGTTGCCAGGTGCTGTCATAGTGACCCTGTATACAACAGAATGAAACCCTCCCTGACACTGTGGCATGCCCAGCACTGTATCAGTGCTTCTCTGCTATTCATAGGATTTTTCAATGGCTGATTGTTTTCAGAGTGGGCTGCCAGGTCCTTCTCCCAAACCTATAGCACTTGGTATTCCCAGGTGGTCTCCTATCCAAGGACTAGCCAGGCCTGACTGGGCTTAGTTCTGGAGATCTGATACCAGGGTGGTACAACTGTAGGCTAGAAAAACCTAGAGTATGAGAAATAGCTTGGTGGAGACCTTAAAGTTTTCTTTGCTGTAACGAGAGTTTCTAGATGTAGTGAAGCTGGGTCACTTGAGCTCTTACATACCCTGCAGAAGAGCAGGTGATGAGTGACCTATAGAATAGGGAGCCACTGAAGTTGGGAGCTAAGGAACAGCGTGGTTAAGCTTTCCCTGTCAGAGGGAGAACTCTAATGATGTGAAGGAGAAGCAAGGGATCAAAACTGGAAGCAAGTCAACATCACGTGAGTCTTTTTGGTCACATTGTCCTGTATGTTCCTGTTATGGATTTTGTAATTATCACACTAATACTTAGAGAGTTTTTAAATGACCTGGGAAGTAATTACAATATCTCACTAAATGAAAAAGCAGAATAAAATTTAGAGTACAGTCTGACCTCCACAATATAGGTACCCAAAGAAAAGAAAAGAAATGTATCAAATTTTAATCAGGGAATCATATGTTCTTGAACTTTTTAAAAGAAATTCTTAAATTTTCCTCAGAATTTGACTTTAAAAAATAATCAGAGCTGGATAAAATGAGATATATATTTTAAGACTTATCCCTTTGTTTTATTTCAAAGTGAAAATAGAAGGTAGACATTCATTAATAAAGAGAGGTTAAGAAAATTATAGTGAATCTAAAACAATTTATTGCAGATTAACCTAAATATGCAAGAAATATAAATGAAAAAGGAACTTTTCAAAGAATTATAGAGCATGATCCCAAATTCATGTATTTTGTATGTGTATGTGAGTATGTGGAAGTATGCTTGTAGTGGGAGACATTTATATATCATTATAATTACAATCATAAGTTCAAAAGTTACACACAGTAGCTATGAAATGTTGGACAAGTTTCCTGACCTTGCTATGCCTCAGTTTCATTCATAAAATGAGGATAATAGTAAGGGTTAAATAAGTTAATACATGCAAAGAACTTAGAGCAGTGCCCAGCACATTGACTATGGTAGTAATTATTACTGATTATGCAACAAAATATAAAGGAAAGTGGATTGTAAACCATTTTCAGTACTGAAAGTACAGGCTATTGGTTTTAAGTGATTTGTATGTGCTTTATTTTTTGCTACCAATTTTCTCACAGTGTCAAGCATTAATTAAATAACTAAGGAGGAAATCTTACTAAAAATAATATGGTGATCTAAAGAGCCAAATGCTTCTGATCCTCAGCCCATGATTTAATAAAAAATAAAAACAAAAATAAATTCTGAGCTAAGAATGCAGGTCCTGGTTTGAAGTCCCACCCCTAAGATTTTCGAGGCATACGAATTTTTGCTACTTATAGAATATTTGTGGGGCTGGGGTTTAGCTCAGTTGGTAGAGTGCCCCTCTGCACTGAAGCCCTGAGTTCAATTCCAGCATGGCAAAAATGGGAAAAGGATGTGGTAATCCACTCCCGAAGCAATCCTGAAACAATCAGCCACTGAAAACCTGATGAATAGCAGAGAAACACTGACATAGTGCCCAGCATGGCACAGTGTCGAGGAGTGTTTCATTCTGTTGTACATAGGGTCACTCTGAGTCGGACCCACCTCAAGGGCATCTCACAACAATAGAACATCTGTGAGTCTAAAGCTGTTCATCCTTTGGATGCGGGTAATTATACCTTTCCCAACTACCTTAGACCATTGCTGGCTAATACAAGATAAAAGACGTGACAGTTCACCATGAGCTACAAAACCCCACATATGCAAAGATTTCTTCATAAAGTAATTCCCTCACTGACTCCATTTCACATTTCTCCACTTACAATCTGTAAATCTGCTCAATAAAGGGACTGTATTTATTGATTAGATAATTACTGTACAATTTGCAGGCTTTGGAAAGCAAGAGCTACGCTAGGAAAATTTTACAAAGAAGCAGCTCTTGATAACTCAGGGAAAGGTCCCTGTTGTTTGGGGTTATCTGTGCCACTTGCTTCTCTGCTTCTCTTTCCTGTTGGCTGCTTTTGCTCATTTTATTGCTTATTAGCAACTGGCTGTGGAGTATGAAGGAAAATATAAAGAAAGATGAAACAGAAGTCATAAAGTAATGTAAATTTTTAGCAGAAATGACATCAGTGAGAATATTCTGGAACTTACTGTGTCCTTAAGAGGAGATCCAGCTGTAATTCTCAATATAATACCTGGGCAATGGATGTCCCCTTCTCATGTTCTCAGACATGTGGTCCTACTGCTTACAGCTCAAGAAAGTCATTAGTGCTCAGAATGGGGCCTATATTTTCAAATTTAATGATATTTGCCATTGCTGTATTATGGGTTGAGAAAGTTTACTAACAGAAAAGTGAAAATTCCTCCAATGCCTGGCAGTGCTCCTTTCTATATCACACCTGCAATTTTACAGTTTTGGAGTCTTATAACCACCGTCCCATGACAGAAAGCTCTTCTCCATATCTGAACCTAGTCTTATCTCTCTGCTGGGAGACTGACATTTCCAGTTTGAATCTGGAAATGGAAAAGGTCCATTCTCTGTGGTTATTCCTTTTGGAAGTCAGGGAGCATGAGGTGCTTTTCAAGGTATTCTCAACTCCACAGAGATTTGGGAGGGGACGTGAGTTGTCTGGATATTTTTGGTTCAAATCTAGTTAATGACCTTTAAAGAAGTGACATTGCACCCAGAAATATAAACATCAGAGTTCAATTTTTTTATTGTTGCTATAACTGGATACTCAGCCTTGGTTATTTATAAAGAATGAAGGTTTATTCAGCTCATAGTTAGGAGACTGGGAGATCCAAGGTCAAGGGGGTGCACTAGTAAGAGTCTTCTTGTTGGTAGGGATTCTCTCCAGAGTCCCAAGGCAGCACAGGGCATCACATGGCAAAAGGAGTGCATACAGGAGACTGAGCCAAAATGACTTCTATAACAGACCAACTCTGAGATAACCCACTCATCTATTAATTCATGAAAGGGATGACCTATTCATAAGGGAAAAAGCTTCATGGCCTGATCGCCTCTTAGAGGTTCCACCTTGTCTCACTTCTTCATACCTCACAATGGGGATTAAATTTCAACATGACTATTGGCATGACATTCAAACCATAGCAATAAGAATGCAGCATCACAGTATTACAACATGATGATAAAACAGTCTGTATTAATCAGATCTCTGGTTCTAAGTAATAAGAGGCCAACTGACACTGGCGTAAGGGGACTATGGGCTTACTGAAGGAAGGGCAAGAGGTGAAGAGGGAGTCCAGGGGCTTGCATACCATTGGGTTGTTCTCGCTGTCCAACATCACCTCTATGGATTCCATTCCCTTTCACTGGCTGTCCCCACAAGCAAGATCCATGGTGACAAGCATCACTGGGCTTTTTTGTTTAAAGCATCATATTCAAAGAAGAGAGCTCCTGCCTCTCTGAAGGGGTCTTTTTTTTTCCTTTGGAGAGACATGTGTAGACCAGCATGGCTGCTGGCCTTTAGAGAGCTATGACCTTAATAGGGAGTCAATTTTTCACATGAATTTCTCAGTGCATATGTAACACAGGTGTGTGATGCATAAACAAAAAATAAATAGAAATGATTGAATAACAAAAATTTAATAAGGCACCATGAGTACAGACTTTAGCCTCAGCTGTCAGGGAAAAAATGTGATGGTGAGACTCAAAATTCTACCTGTCTCTCAAATTTCCTAATGATAGAGAAATAGCAGATAACTCCAGAATCATACTCAAATCCCACCCATGATTATTTATACTTGCTTCAGATGTGAACTTAAAACTCAAAATAACAATTTTAGAAACAGTTCTCTCATAACATCAGACTAATAATTTTTAACTACTCCTGGTGTTGAATGTATAAAGGTATAAATTAAACAATCTTCTTCCAGAAAGGTACCTGAACTAGGTGAATGCATCTAACATTCACATTTTTGTGCTCATAGAATACCATTTGAATGAAACTCAGAGTTGTGCAACATGGCAGCTTTATGTATGCTAGGACCAGAGAGTGTAGATGTGGTAGAACTGAAAGTTACCTATCCAATATCCATTTTCTAGGTCATAGTATGCCAAGCTAAAAAGATACATTTCTTTTGTGGCTTGGTATCAGCAGGATACAAGAAGTTGTTGTGGAACACCAGGGAGAACTCCTTTGCTCTCCCTCCCTTCTTTCCTGATTTCCTATATTACAGATGGGATGGCTAGAACTCCTGCAGCCGACCTGGATGACAAAGAGATGGAAGAATGAAAAAGAAGACAGAAAGAACTTGGGTTCTGAAGCCCATGAAATGGAATGGTACTTCCATGCTTTTTTTTTTCCTATTTTAATTTTTAGTGAGGCATGCTTTTTTAAATGTTTAGATTTTCTAATTTATGCACCAATTAGGCAGTACACCTTATAGAATGGGTGCTGGGAAAAACCTGTTCTATTTGGATGAGAAGATGAGGAAGCCTCCACAGTGCTAAATCCTTTGAGATTTCAGTGATGAAGTTTTCAGACATGAATAATTACCTGTATTTCTTCAGGGGAGGCATAGAAAGCAGGCAGAAATAGAACACAAGCATCCTGGGCTACTGCTTTCTTTCCCATCTCCATTTCCAGCATAAAAAGAAGTTAAACTTTAAACCAGAAAAATGTACCTTGATGCCTTCCAACTCCACTATTGACCCAGGAGTCATAGGATCTGTGCTATAGGACCGTAAGAATTTAAAAAAACCACATGGTTTGAGCCACATACAACTGGAGTCAAACCTCCATTCTTCCACTCAGTAGCTATGCAGCTTGAGGACATTTTCCATAGCTGAAAGGGTGGATAACAAAGACTTCAGGGTAGGAGGGAAGGGAGTTGAAGAGATTAAAAATTCTGGATCATATGAGTATCTGAGGTGAGACTTTGGATCATTGTGTAGACACTAACTAAGCCAGAAACAACAAAACCCATGCTGAACTCTCGGTGACTAAGCACATAGATAAAGAACAAGTCAGAGGGAAGTTAAAGTTCATCAACCCACCAAGTGACCAAGATTCTGAGGTCACTTTTTTGCAAAATTGTAAATACATATACCCAATACAATGGAAAAACCTAGTGCAGTGTATGCCAGATTGTAGTGATACCTCTAATTAGGTAAAGCATTCTCCCATGCAGAGCAATCAATAAGACACAAGAAAAGACTGCAGCTCCCCACAGTTCTGAGAATTCTAAGAGGTCAGACTTCTGTGGACTGAGGCAGAAAAGACAAAACTAGACAGAAAATTGCCCTGCATCTATCTGGCTTTCAAGTTTGGAATAAGGATTAGATGAAATGAACAAGTATAATTTTTTTAAAAATCCAGGTATTCTTATTTAAAAAAATAGGGAACTCCTACAAAGCAAATTGACTAAACTATAGCAAACAGAATGAGAGATTATTGCCTTCTGAGTTCAGCTCTTCTTTGACCCATTGCCATCTAGTAATTCTACACTTGACCTTCTCACACCCCCATCTCACCCTGAAAGTTGAACAGGGGTGAGGGTCATGGAGAGGAGAATGGAAAGGCTGCTCTCTAGTTCATTCCTTAATCTCCTATATGGACTTGCCAGTAGTTGAAAAGAAAAAAGAAAAGAAAAAAAGAAAAAAAAAAAGGAGGAAAGAAAAAGCAGTGAAGGCTATTACTCAACTTCAGTCTTAAATCTTGTAGTAACTTCCAGAGTGAAAAAGAGAACTACTTAAATAAAATTCTTTGCCAAGAAGAGTTATACTGAAGCTTGAAAATGGAATTGATGGCTAATATCTTTTGGGTTGTAACAAAAGTCTCAAGATACAAATGTGTATATTTCATCTCCCACTGTCTTCACATTCACATTAATCTCTGAGGACATGTATTTGTACATTTCCATGGAACAAAAGTTACCTTCTAAAGTGTATCCAAGAAGATTATCAAGCTAACACTTCCCCCCACAAGACAGGATGCCCAAACATTCCAGTTTCAAAATGAGAATAAGATTAAAATATTTGGAGAACAAAGTATAATCATATTCCTGGATAAATGAATTATACCTTTAAAAATATTTGAGATTTATAAATACCTCAGATCAAAGTTCATTTCAAGAACAAATCAACACAAGACAATATAGGGAGCTGTCACTGAGAATATCATAAATTAGTATTTGGAATATAAATATCAGAGAATTTTGTACGTTGCTTGGTGTATGTGTTAGCTACAGTGAAAAAGTACAATTCTTAATTTATTTAATGTTCCTAAAATATTTGCTTAGTGCGTACCACAGATGAGACATTATGATAAATACTGGGGCCACCCCATCCTGTCCAGCTCTTTGCTGTGTTCATCCGCAGCTAGAGAGTACAACATTGTGCAGAATTCTGAAGTGGTACAATCATAAAGAGGCCAGATTATATGCATGGGTCTGACACACAGATCCTGAGAGAAGGCTCGTGCCCAGAACATATGGCCACATGACAACAGCATATTGGCAACAACAATAAACACTGGAGGGGAAATGAATCCAGGAGTCTCAGACGCCTGGTCTGGGGAAACCATGCCTCTGGATTGAACTCAGGCTCCAGTTAACTTCTAATCTTATGTAGAACTAGTCTTTCAAAATTCTAAGTCTGAAATTTGTAAATAAAAGGAGAAAATTAATTTTCCCCTTTACTAGTAAATGTTGATGGGGTACAGAGTAATACAGCAATGGCCTTTTCCATTATGCATCCTTTACATCACTTCTAGCAACACTTTCATCGACCCACAAAGTTTATGGAACCTTATGGCTATTTTGTAGTTAAACTCTGATACTAATTTGGGTTATCTCCCCCTATTTTCTCAACATACTCATAAATTAATTTTGTCCTAGAAAAAAAAGGTGACTTCCAAAGGGTGGAGAGTTCAGTGGAATATGGAAGGGTGGTCATAGGAGGTGGTCATTTGTTACCACGCTCTCAAGCTGCCTGATTAGGAAAGTCAGAGACCTCTAAGCTATTATCTTTCTGTAGTTTTCTGAATTTCCACTTCACTATTGTGTACATTTATCTCTGGCTCTCCCTTAGTGTCCTTCTGTCTTGTGTTTATATATATTATATATATATACATATATGTGTATATAATATATACATATAATCAGAGACAGTGTGCATATATACACACAGAAATAGACATTTATATATATTTATATATGTATATACACACATTCATTTTTAACCTTTTTCTTTGATTTTCTGCAATATGCAGTTGAAAATGTTTTGTATTTCTTGAGCAGTTTCTTCATTGTAACAGTTTGCATTTCTTGGGCTATTTTTAATTAAATGAGATAAGTGAAATTGTTTAAATTTCTCTGTAATTAAAAAAAGGAATTGGAGCTGTCGCATATATAGCATCTGTGTGTGTGTGTGTGTGTGTGTGTGTGTGTGTGTGTGTGTGTGTGTATGTGAAAAATGAGGGGAAGGATGGGCAAAGGCCAGACTAGAAAACACATTCAAACACACTCATCATCTGCTTAAGAAGAAAGGAGTAGTTTACATCTTACTTATTCATCCATTCTAGCTCCCAAGTAAGGAATAGAAAGGTAAAGAAAGAGCACAGCTGTAATACTACAAACTATAGCATCTTGTTGATATGTTACATTAACTCATTCTTACTGAGTTCATTCTAATGTTCTGGTCACTTTTCTCCAAAAAGAGCATTTTTCTTCTTTTCAGCTTTAGAAGGTACCCAGGAGGTAATAGGTTTTCTGAAATAGTGATTAGAATTAATTAATGGATATTAGGCACTTAAAGATATGACTAGATTCCTGCAAGCTCACTTGTTCTTTTTATCAATATTTAAAAATAAATATAAGGCTGGCTAGAAAGGAATAGATATAGATTATCAGCATATCTTTTCCCTCTAGTTATAAGAAATTATTATAAAGCCTTAATGAAATATAATCTAAGCGGAATTTTAATTAGACTGCCATGTTTTCTTTTGAGGATGGCATCTGAAGAACAATCTGGCTGCAGTTCCCACAATAAAGTGCCTTTTTATGGATTGAGATTTCAAAATACACTTCACAATTAGAATAGGGAAGCTACCTGGACTCAAAGTCGCCTGTGGTTTCTGAGTATATTTTTAATGCAACTATCCATACCAAGGGCTGGGATTTAGCTCAGTTGGTAGAGCACTGCACTGAAGTCTCTGAGGTCCCGAGTTCAATTCCCAGCACCGCAAAAATGGGAGAGAGACCTGGCAATCCACTCCCAAGGCAATCCCGAAACTGTCAGCCATGGAAAACCCTACTACGAGTCGGATACCAACTAGACAGCACCGAACAACAACAACAACAACATCCATACCAAGTATCAAGAGGAGAATATGTTCATATGACATGAGTAAAGCTTTTGTGGCCCATTTTAACAAAACTTCCAAAGGGAAGTTTTTAACTGGCTGTAAGAAACCTAATTTTAGTTGCAAATAGGATGCCCCACATCAGGGGGCCAACATGAGGGCACACACACCCTATGGCATGCTGACTTCCTTCTCTAAAAAATGCTCCAAGGCTCTCCTGTGGCTGTTAAGAAAGAGACCAGACTTTTTAGTGGTGCCATCTGGGCCCCAGCCAGCTTCTCCTCTCAACACTCAGCTTCTCAAACACTTTCTAGTAACTGAATATACCATGCAACTCTTCTTGTCATCCCCTGGTGTGCTAGAACTACGCTAGCTCTTCTCTGTGCTATAATTTCTCCTTAGCCTTTGTCTCACCTCTTGCCTGGCTTAAGCTTCTGGTACTGGTTTAAATATCATTTCCTCCAGAATATCTCCTCTGATACTCAAAGTTCATGTCAGTTTTTCCTTATTTGCTTTCATAGCCCCATCGCTTCTCCTAGCACATTTTCATGTTGTTGGAATTGCCTATTTCGTTGTCTGCATCCTCCTCTAGACCAGAATCCCTTTGAAGATGATCTGCCATGTCTTGTACACCATCCTGCCCAAGATGCTTATAACAGGTACTCAAATGAACATTTTTTAGAATGAATAAATTTCAGATCATGTGAGTTGGTACCAGTTATCAGGGAATTAAGGGAAGAAATTAACAGGTGGAATATTAATGAAAATGAGGTGGAGGGGTTGGGTCCATAGAGTGTATATTAGTTAGATACTTCATTGATGCCAGCTATGGATTGTGGAGTGATATTCCAAAGACAAGTGAAGCCTGCATGCAGGGATTGACTCTGCTATGAGATTAAGATTCAGACCCCAGATTTTTGTCCTTCAGAAGTCTGTCCAATACAGGAGACAACTTCTACCCTTAAAGAACCTGTATTGATGAAAATACTGTGATAAGTGTCTATTCCAAGTTTGGGCCTCAGGATACAGTGAGAATACTGTTGTTTTCTCTTCAGCACTAGACCAGAGTAGTGCCAAAGCAAAGAAAAGCAGATTACATAAAAACTAAGAATCCTTGGATTTCCCCCAGATTTAGGAAAACAATTAGTTCTAAAGCTCAGAGAAAAGTTGGGCCTCCCAATGGGTGAAGGGTCTTTGATTATGGTAATTGGAGTAATTTGTGGACAAGGTCCAAGAAGTCATTACTCCTGTCAGATGATTCTGTCATTAAGAAGACCAGACTGATGTGACTGGCCAGCAGGTGTCTAGAAATTAATTTGCATAGACTGTCCATATGGGCAGGATTTAGCTCAGTTGGTAGAGTGCTGCTCTGCAGTCTCTGAGGTCCCAAGTTCATTTCCCAGCACCACAAAAATGGGAGAAGGACACAGCAATCCACTTCCAAGGTAATCGTGAAACAATCAGCCATTGAAAAAACCCTATAAGGGTCGCTATGAGTTGGATACGACTCAATGGCACCTAACCACAACATTCATATGGGATATATATATATCTATATATATCTATATATATCTATATATATATATATGTATATGCAAGCTGAGCAGGCACAGCAAGAACAGAGCCCCAAATCTGAAGTGTCCATGTATTTATTGTTACCTTGTAAGATTCCCTACTTCTCCTAAGCCCAAATTATTTGCAAAGAACTTTCATCCTTCATGAGCCTGTACATTGGTACTCTTGCTCAGTACCATCCTTGAAGATATTGTCCCTGTCTGATTCAGTCTGAGTCTCACAGTAGTAAGGAGGCCACTCTATGACCCAGGAACCTCAGCAGGGTAGAGCCTGTTGATGAATCTTCAATAGAAGTCACTCTGGTGTCTATCACTTCAGCCAATCCTTCAGGTGATAGCCTCCATGACAAAGCTCCCTGGATAAGCCAGAAAGGAATCATTTCTACCTGATCAATCCAACTAAAAAAGATCCCAACCTTCAATCAAAGAGATCATACAATTAGATCTCTATAGAGAGAACAGAATTAGGTAATTCACCATGATAACCTCATAGAGACTTATGTCCAGAAATCAATGCTTCCTCACACTGGCTGGAAGTCCTAGGATCCATGGCAAACTTCACTAATTTTTCTTTAACATTGACATACTTTTATTTCAACTGAAAAGAAGGGGAGGGGTCTCAGCAGTAGTAAATATCGGTGTATTCTGAAAGACTGGCACAGTAAAAGACTTACTTGATTTAAAAAAATCCCCAAAGAGTTGGACATGGTGGTGCACACCTGTAATCCTAGCACTCAGGAGGCTGAGGCAGGAGGGTAGTGATTTCCAGGCCAGCCTAAGCTGCATAGCAAGACATTGTCTCAAAGAAAAGAAAAATTCCAAGAGAATTTTCTGCTAGCTGTTCAACCATTTGAATGTAAGCCACAGCTTTTGTACATTGAATGTTTAATGTTCTGTCTCTCTACCAGCAGCTGTAAGAAGAGGCAGATTTTTTTTTATAGGAAGAAGGAAAAGGCAGTATAGAAAAAGAGGTCAATAGCTCTTCTGCTCTTGTTTTGCTTGCTAATAGCCTTCATCATTCTGCTGCCATCCATTCAAATATCTCCCTCTTTCAATAAACTTTGAGATTTCTTACAGTGGGGTCTACATTTCACTCATTTACTTATCTCATGCCATCCCAGAGAGCAGGAATCCAGTAAATACTTGTTGAACAATTGAATGATGATGAGTCAGTGTGTACATGCCAATTTTCCTAAAAGCGTTGGGTCAGAAAGCCACATTCTCTCCTTTCCTAAATAAGGAGGAAATGATAAATAAGCCTAGATTTATTTATCACAGACAGGCTGAGAGCAAAGTCACTCAGAAATAGGGCTGCCAAAGGGTTCTTGGGTTAGTGCAGATCAGAGAGCAGGTACCAGGCCACGGTAGAGGAGTGACACCTCCTCTGTGACACCTGCTCAGATGCCCTTGGTCTTCTCCTTATGCTTTTCTAGGACACTTCTCTGTGCTTATGGATAGCTTTTCCTTGTTTGGAGAATTAGATGTTTTACACTGCTGGAAAGGGAAAGGGAGGACTGAGCATGCCCAAGTGCCCAGTGTCCTACTTCATGTGTCTCACCTCTGCTATGGTCCTCTCCAAAACTCAGGTCTAGCCAAGGTGATAGTACAAAGAGGTGGGGCCTTTAAAAGGTAATTAGGTCACAGGAGCTTCTCCCTTGTGAAAGGGTCAATGCCTTTATAAAAAGGTTCGATGGCCAGGGTTCTCCCTTTTTTGCCTTTCCACCTTCTGGCAGGTGAGGACATACGTCTCCTCCTCTCTGCAGGGTGCAGTATTCCAGGCACCATCTTGGAAACAGAGAGTGACTCTCACCAGACACAGAACCTGCTGGCACGTTTTGTGTGTGTGTGTGTGTGGTACTGGGGGTTGATCCCAGGGCCTCACACCTGCATGCTTTGCAAGTGCTGGACCACTGAGCTGCACTCCCAGCCCTTTTATTTTTTTTCCTTACTTCCTGAGACAGGGTCTCGCTAAGTTTCATAGACTTCCTCTGGTCTCGAACTTGCAATCCTTCTGGCTCCGCCTCCCAGGCCACTGGGATTACAGACGTGCGCCACCACGCCCAGCTCCCGCTGGCATGTTGATCTTGGACTTCCGGGCCCCAGACAGTGAGAAATAAACTCCTGTTGTTTATAAATTGCCCAGTCTCTGGTATTCCGTTATGGCAGCACAAACAGGCTAAGACCACAAAAAGTGGAACTAGTGTTATTACTATTGGGCACATAGGGGAAACTGAGGTGTAGAGCTGTTAGGCAATTTGCCCCCAGCTGCACAGCTCATCAGTAGGGATTCTAATCCTACAGTCTCTACCTTCAGCCAAGCTAAATTCTCTTCACAGTTGTGCCCTGTCTCAACAGCATCATTACCTCATCATTTTGTTGCCAGCAGGGAACAGAAATATTTCCTAAATACACAGAACTTTAGAAAACAAATTCCAGCTGTTCCTCCGAATCCTCTGGTTATTCTGAAGGCATGTAAAAGCAAGTGCCTGGGGCAGAGGTGGGACAGATGAGAAGCAGGTGGTGACCTCAAAGCATTTTCAAGGCAGCCAGGGCTGATCAGTGGCCCTGAGAAGTGCAGGAAAGCCTAGCACCAGAAAGGCAGGAGCCGGGCAGCCAGGGCAGGCCCCTGCTCCCTCAACTCCCTCCCTTTCCACTGCCATGAGCCTCCTTGCAGGCACTCATCTCTCACCCAGTGTCCTCCTACTCGTCACAAGGTCTCTATCCAGCTTGACCGTAATGAGCAATTTGCTCTAATCCATGAATAGAAATTGGAATTTAATTCATTTTAGCGCCATTTCGAGAGGGGAGATGTTGAAACAAGCTATTTAGTGTCCTCTGCATAACTACTGAAGGTTAATCGCTACCCAATATGCATACTTGAGCTCTAAACTATGTTCTTGAGGAAATGGAATAATTAAACCACAAGTGGCAATTTCTCGTATTTTCGTAGGCTTCTTGCTATAGCAATATTATTAATATCTTGCTAAGCTGGCATTCAGCACTCATATTTCTATTTTCAAATATGTGTGTTATCTATTAGCTTCTGTTAATTCTCTTCAATATTGAAAACCAGAAAGAGGCCATTATCAGAGGATAGCCTGAAGTTTGTATTTTGTAATATAGCTTATTTTCATCTGCAAATGTCTTTGTTTCAGAAATTTGTCTCTACCTGAATATATTCTGAACACATAAATATTGCCTTATTAGAAATACTTCTAAATTTAGAAGTGTATCTCTGGAACATTCATGTAAAGTGAATGCTTCATAAGCAGTTAGAGTTTTATTTTTGAAAACCATATATGGGAAAATGTTTCTAATATAATATGTTTCTAATATATTCTAATATATACGTCTAATATACATGTTTCTAATATATCTATAATGTGTTTCTAAATGTGTTTATATGTTATGTGGTTATGTTTCTATAATATGTTTCTAAAATGTTTCTAATATAATATGGGTGGGAAAATATGCTCAGCCAATGTAGAGTAAGAGCATCATTATAGATATATCCATTCTCTATATGCACTGGTAAACGCATAAGAAGATGATCAGAAAGAAACATACTGAGTAGGTAGTGGATTTGGCAGGGTTATGGATTAAATTTTTTAATGTATTTTTCCATTTTAAATAGACATCATTTTCATATTTTATTACATTTCATTAATATTCTGTAGAATATGCAAAAAGCACGTTATTTAAAACTCAGGCAGTTTAGGTGGAGCTGAATACTTAACTACCTTACTATTTCAGTCCCCTCCCCAGAGATGAGCATGGTTACTAATTTTGGTGTGCAGCACTTAGGCAGGATATCTGTTTGGTTGTGAGGGGATTGTTTTGTTCACTGTGGAATGCTTAGTTGAATCTTTGGTCTCTATCCACTTTATGCCAATAGCACCCATCTCACAGTTGTAACAACCAAAAATGCCTCCATGCACTTCTATATGTCCCTAGGGGAGGGGAAAATTACCTCCCCACAACTGAGATGCCCTGGTGTCCAGCTTCCTAGATTGTTTTCTCTGCTTTAATACACAAATATCCTCAATAGAATTATATCATTAAAAATAAAGCTTTGCTTTATTCAATGTTATTTCTCAGTGCTTCTTGTAAGTTAATGCACATAGATTTCATGTATCACATTGATACTCAGAAATGTAACAAAAACAAAGAAGAAATGTATTTGATCAAAATCCAGAAAAAGGCCATTCGGAAACCATCCCTCCACACAAACAGAGTGCAGGGGGTGACTCTGGAAGCACGCTCCGCCCTCTGACAAAAGGCAGAACATCCTGAAAGCCATCCTGAGAACCAAATTAAAGGAAAAATGAAATAACCAGATGTCCCGTTTATGCAAAATGTGGGGGTGAAAAACAGATGTGACCCTCAGATTCTAGGGACACGGTTGTCAGTCACAGAATGAAGCTAGTCAAAGAATCCTCTTGGATTAATGTCTTCTCACCAGTGGCTGTGATCCAACACCAGCCAGTTCCTGGGCGTCTTGCCTCAATCCAAACCTTCCATTATATACTACCTTTTTTGATGAGTATAGAGATTCCAAGATGCAATTAAGTCAGTATTTAACCTTTGAATTCAGAATCAGAGTTCTAAAACAGAACCTAGGTTAGGTTCTCTCCACCAAAGCCTAACAGTCAACTTCTTCCATCAGAAACATAGCACTGATAGCTCCTTAGGAGCTCCCAATCCAGGGGCACCTCTCCCTTGTTCCCACTGAAACCCTCCCTCCAGAGGTAATGACAGCCCTTTTTGGATAATCATATTCTTGCTTTACTTTATGATTTTTTTACCTACCTATGCATCACTGAACAATATGTCAGCCTTGCCTATTTTAATTGTATTTAACAAGGTTGATTTTTAATAATTAATATTCCATCTTGTCTTGCTTCTTTCACACATCATTATGTGTTTGAGAATTGTCTATGGTGTTCACTGTTGCTGTGGTTTGGTCATGCTCATTACTGAAGATAACTGTTTTGTGAATAGACAAAACTTATTTAAACATTTCACTTTTTCTGGATTTTTGTGTTTTTCAAATTTTAGATAGGACCAATAATTTTGCAATACGTATTCCTGTTTGTGGGTCTGGGGCACATGTACATGAGCTTCTCTAGGTCATACCCCTAGGAGTGGGTTAACCATGTTACAGGATCTGACAATGACTCATGTCACAACAAGCACACTGAAGAAAGTTCCCATCTTTATCACCATTTTGATGTCCAAAGTCATTAAAAGGTCTCCACAGTTCCTGCCTTTTCACACTAAGCAGTGGGACCTAAACATCCACAAACTGTATAATGGCAGAAAGCTCTCTGAACTGAGTAAGCAATAGATGACATTATCTGAATAAACCTCTCCGGGGGAAGAGGACCTGACCTTTCCCATAAGCTTAGAAGAGGAGGCAAGAATGGGGCTCCCAAAGGCCTATCTGCATAGGGCCAGGGAATAAGACTAAGAATACTTCAAATACTCAGGCACCATAACCCAAAGGTTACCTAAAGTGAAATATTCTAAATGGCTAAATAAAATCACTGTCAAATACAACTAATAAAAAACAAACAGAAAACAAGAACCCAGTTATAAGCCCCAGAACTGGGCCCAAATGGAACTTATGTAACTTTCTGCCCGTCCACACCTGCTCTTTTGATGGTGTTTTAGCAAGTGATGTAGCCGTGCACCCTGGTCCAAATCAGAAAGCAAATATTTTTATGGAATTCTCTCCCTCCTTCATTACCCACACCCGGCACCTTTTTCTCAAATATTTCCACTTCGGTCCCATCTCCAATACCTAACAACTTAGTCCAGTGTGGTCACATTGCTCCCCTGGATACGGCAACAGCCTCCTCATTGCTCTCTCTGAATCCACTATATTTCAAGGTCCCCAGTCAGGGGTCTGGTCTGCTTCTATTTCTTTATCAACATTGTACAGTGCCTGACCCATACTACTGTATATAGCCAATAAATGAATAAATTCGCTCATTTCCCTCTGGACTAGTCACTGGAGTGATGCTTTCATACACTACTTTCATGGCATTCGTGCAAACTTTAGACTGTTTTAAAGGTTGCCACTGCCCTTAGCATAAAATTCCAAGTTAACTAAGAGAGTTTATAGATGTCTGAGTGATCTTCTCATGGCTTAGCCCTCACGCCTTATATTTCAAAGCTTCTCCCCTGAAATACACAATCTAGTTATCCTGAACTACTACTAGAACAGGAACACTGTGTTCTCTTCTTTCTGGGACTCTGGGCATGCTATTCTCTCTCACTTACCAGAGTCATAAGAGTTGTTTACAAATATTGTGGGTCTTTCTCCATCAGGACACATTAGGGTCGGACTTCTTTGTCCCCTTAGATTAAATATAGCCATGTAAACCTTTTTGGCTACTGAAATTTGAGCAGAAATGACTTGCACCACTTCTGAGAGGGTTGATGATTAAAGAGCTAGTAGATAAGTCATCCATTCTCAGGGGCTCATGCACACACACACACAGACTCACTATGTGTGTGTGTCTTTCCTTCCTTGTCTGTCTTTCTCTCCATTTCTCCTCAAGATCTAAGTGCTTTTGCTTCTAAGTGTGAATCCCATCAATTCAGCTGCTGAATACATCTCTCTAATGCATATGCCTTATTTGCAAATAGAAAATAATCAATGGCCCTTAAATTTGCTTTTAAAAATAAGCTTGTAGTCCAGAAATGACACATACAGAGTGTGTCACTTGTGTGTCTGATTGTTGGTAGGCAGCACACAAAAGGCATGTAACTAGCTCTTGGGCTGGCCCAGGGTCATCATCGTGACTGTTAGCATTGTGGGGACCCTTCTGGGGGCTTGCTTAATATGTGGGATAAAATAGCCACTGAAAACATCCATCAGTGGGGACAGGAAGGGATTTGGGGGCTAGCAACTAGAAACAACAAAATCATGCTATTGTTCTTTCTCCAGACCCCCTTCCTTAGCCTCTGTTCCCAAGTGCCTCTTTGCCCTGCTTTCCATTCCCTTTCCACTGCTCTCCTCTCTTTACCAATATTCTCCTGTTGGAAGTCACAGTTATTCCCACCAACAGGGCTTTCTAATAAAGATGAAAATTACTAAGAGCTCTTTAGAACTAGTTGGTGTGAAAACAATATGCATTGATCAGAAATATCTTAGGAAACAGCTCAAATTACAGAGTTGAAATGCTATTTAGACATAATGATGGGGGGTAGTTAGGAGAGCTGGGAATGCTTTTCAACACATCATTAAAAGGAAGAAAAGGCATTCAAGTTGTTTTCCTCATTTTACTCAACCTGCTAGCTCAATTTATGAAACCCGGTTTGATAGAGTTGGCACCATTTTAAGATTGCTTCCTGTGTTGCTATCATATTGTAACATATCCCTTTTGGAAGAAAACCCAAAGGTTGTCTGTGTATATTAAAGTATACCCCACATGGGAATCAAAGCATGGATGTGCCTCAAGTCTGTAAGCAAAAATAAATTTAGTATCTGAATTCTGAGCTCTTTTTCCACAACATTGCTTTCCTCTGAGCCCCTCAGCCATAGCTCTTAATGACCTAGACAAAACAACAAGGATTAGAGAGTATAAAGAAAGCAGGATAATAGGGTAGCAATTTATTATTGTACACAGTCCACTTCTCCCCAGGATGATTTTTAAATCTTATTCAGGAGTTTATCCTAACAGCAGAAACCATTTTATCCAAATGTATGTTTTCAGAATATAATTCATTTTCCCCAAAGTAAGAGAATTAGTGTTTGAAAAAGAAATAGAGACAGTTGCATTAGGTCAACTATACCTATGTCATGACAAATGTGCAAAAATTAGCAATCAGTAAATTAAAGCAAAGTGATGCTGCTATTTCTATTACCTCCATAGTCAAAATGAAATTATTCATAGCTAACGTTTACTGAAAGGTTACTTACTGCCAAGACTGATACTAAAGGATTTTATATGCATTATCTCACTTAATACTCAAATCTATTTCTGATGCTAAGTTCTGTTGGCATTCCAAACATACAAAGAAGAGAAGATTTGCAAAGTTTAAGTAGCATACTCAAGGTTGTCCAGCTATTACATGGCAGGAATGTTGCTTGAATCTAGGTCTGTTCAATCCTGTTCAAACCCCTGCCCACCCTCAGGAATTCTAGAATTACAATGTCTGTGTTTCAATTCCAGCTCCACGTTTTCTAGCCCAAGGTCTAGTTGAGGACATTTCTTAATCTCTCTGCTCCTCCACTGTCTCCATAAAAAGGAGATGATCTATAAACATCCTTACCTTGCTAAGTTATCGATAGAAGGCAGTAGGCAGGAAGAGAGGAAATAAAGAGGCCTCTGCAGCCATCTACTTCCTAGTCATTTGCTTCCCAGCTACTAAGACATGGATATCAATGTAAACTTCCTCTGAGACAAAGACCTTGATCTGGTGGTTAGCCCTTCCCTGATAGATAATAATCCTTGCAAACGGCATGGTTTCTAGGAGATAGTACCCCTTTTCAGATAACTGGGTCTGTAACCTGTAGCACCTTTACAAATGGTCTGTAACCAGTACTCAGGCCACAGGTGCCTCCATGTCTGGGCTTGGGAAGGGGGATCTCATTTGAAGCAGGACCCCTCCTACAATAAAGAGAAAGACCTACTTTACACTCCTGGCAGGCCAGTCCCCCACAGGTGTGAAAAGAACATCACACACCTGAATACCAGGTCAAGGAGGGGAGGAAGACCTGTTCCATTAATGAGATAGGAATTTAAAAATCCCCAAAGCCTCTCCCATTGATGCAGAGTCCAGATGTCCCCAGCTTCCACAGTTCTCAACAGAGTCTACAGAGCCCAGACCTCCACAGAAACCCACAGGGTCCACAGTTTGCAGTGTCCAGTCACCTGCAGTTTATAGCAATGTTCAGAGCAACCTATAGAAGACCACAGCTGCCTGCAGTTCTACCCAGATGCTGGCAGATGCATGTGGCCCCACTGATGGACCCGTATGGCTCCTGACCTCCAGCTCAGATGCATAAATACTGCTGATCCTGGATCTTCACTGCTGGACCTACCCACTTTTTCTACCCACTAATTTCTGTGTCACAAAGTGTGACTTTCTCTATCTCTACCTATCCATCTCCTCTTTCCATGCCGGCCAAGGTCCCCAGCCTGCTTGCCTTGAGCCTATCCACCCCAGCTCTCACTCTCTTCTTTCCAATTCTAAATAAACCATCCTCTTAGTTCCCTTCTGGGTCTGTTTGTAAATTCCCTTATAAACGTGGCAGAAGACCGATGTTTGCTGCTTACTTCTTGGATCCCTCTCATGGTGCTGCGGTAAACCCTAGACCCTGGACCCATGCTTCCCACTGACATGAAGATTAAATGAAATAAAATGTCATGTTAAATAACTGTACTGCACCTAGTAAGTGCTAAATAAATGTTACTTACTGTTATATTTTATTGTCCTCATTTTTCCTGCTGCCCACCACTCTCAGGAAGAAAAAGAGAAGGAAGAAAGGAAGGAAGGCAGGAAGGAAGGAAGGTGCAAGAGAGAGGGAAGGGCAGGTAGGAAGGAGAACAGAAGAGAAGCCTTAGGTCTTTTCTGGGTTTCTTCTCCAGCAGAGCACAATAATGGTATTTTCAAACCTTAGTTGTGAGAGGGTGATTAAATAATGCCTGATGATAGCAGATGAGTTACAGCCTTTCTCAACAATATTCAGATGTTCAACCTCTCCTATAGGGAAGGGAGCCACTGGTAAAGTTAGCCTCATTCAAACAGCCCAGGGTCTTCATGCTGTGCTTTGAAGGGGCTGCCTGGCCATGCCTATCGTGGGTCCTTCCTGCGTGGAGGGCTTTGACAGGGTATTGTCAATGCTGAGAGGAGGGTCAAAGGCAGGGAAGCTAAGGGAAGCTAAGGAAAAGGGAACAGAGGAAGGTTGGTTGAGCGACTATTTCATCTGATGCTAAAGGCATCACTCATCTCCTTCCCTCCCTCCACCCCCTTCCTCTCCACTCCATTCCCTCCCTCCCACCTCCCCTTGCCTCCTGTCTCTCTCTCTAATCCTTCTTTTATTCCCCCCTTTATATTTTTTGAGCCTCTACTTTTATTTGTGCCCATATTGTTATTGAGGAAACTGAGTTTTAAAATGTCAACAATTTTGCTCAAGGTCACATGGTAGGTTCCTGATGAAGTATTTTCCCACTGTTATGTATGCATTTAAGGTATGAAACATGTTTTCACAAACATGCACAGTCAAACGGTTACTATTGTCAAGCAAATTAACATATCCAACCTTTCTCTGCTTTCCTTTTTGTGGCAAGGCCACCTAAAATCCAGCCTTTCACCAAAAAACCCTAAATACACTATTATTAACTACGGTCTTTATGTCACACATGTGATAGAGATTTTCACCAAGTTCTCTTTGACTCATAAGCCCTTGCTCTTTCTGCTATATCCTTCCACATAAGAGAACAGGGAGCAGATGGAAGAGGGTGAAGGGAGGCATCTATCTGGGAAGACAGGATAGAGCAAAGGCGCCTCATGAATAGGCTGAGGGGCCACCTCCTGTCTTTTGGGTCATGGTTGTACTGGACTTCTCTAGCAGCTTATTCCTTTTTACCTCCTACTTCAAGAAAACCCATGTTGAGTATCACCAGGGCTACCTTCTATGTTTCCTCCTTGTCTGTCAGACAAGAAAAATCTCACATCCTTCCAGCGCTTTGATATTTGAATTTTCAGATGGTAATAAGCTATGGTGCCTCTTAGAGGGCTGGGATTTTTCCCTCCTTGCTGAACTGCACAGTTTTCTGCACTTTGCTTGATTTGCAAATTGTGAAGATAGGAGCAACCTCCTTGGGGACTGATTATATTTTTTCACAAATCTGCATTTTTTATTATTAACTCTCAAGGAGGCAAAGAAAAGATATCTTTTTCTAACTAAATAATAGTCTGGGCTTGGGTAGGTCAAATTAAACCATTAAAGTCCTTTAGGCATTTCCATTACAGCTTTTGGACAAAGAGGGATACAAATATGCATTAAAATGTATCCAATACAAGGTACTGACCTCTACAGGGAAAGGCTTTCCTTATGCCCTGTACTCTCCCCAGACACATGGTCTTGTCATTTTCTGTGAAGAAAATTATGTGTCAAATGCTAACAAATCATCATCCCTCAGTGCCGGCTACTTCTGTCTAGAAAGAGCTGCAATTATTTTGCATAGATGGTGCTTATGTGTTTAAGATGCTATTTTTATAATTTGATAACTAAAATGTTAAAAGTTTATGGATAGATCTTCTAGAAGACAGATAATTAAAGACAATCAATCAACAATGTCTGCATAAAATAAGATTTCAAGTATGCGTGATGATTTATCAAGAGAACACTTAGAAGCAATAGCATAAACTGCGGTTGGATGGCATGCTCAGCTTTTCTCTGGTGTTCACCGGCCATAATAGCCTTCCTGAACACCAGAAGAGGAAGCACGTCTCAGTTATGGCCAAGAAGAAGAACATTTATGAAGCAATTTCTCCTGATTGATGACTCAAAGCAGTGAGGTGTTTCTGATTTTTTTTAATCTAACCAATTTATCAGTACAATGTTGGAAAGAACAAATTTCTCATTTGATTTCATTGACTTAACACATTGCGGGAATAACAAGTACCCTGCTAGTCCCCAAACATGGAGCAAGTAGATGCATGCAGAATAGCTGCTAATAGAAGAACTGTCATTTGTTGAAAGAAATGTCTGCTTACATTTCCTTGGGCTCTTTTGAAATGGGAATAAGCCAAGCATAGCACCATTTGTTTCTCGGTAAGCACAGTTACAATGCCATAAACTACCAAGGTAGAAGTAAATATGTTTCTGCTTTTCAGCACAGTCCTAATTTAGCTTCCTGTTTACAAATCTACTCTCCCTGGGTCGGATTTCTTAAGCATATCTTTGCTGTTTTCTCTTCATCAGAAAGAAAGAGGCCAAGAACGATCACTTTGAGTCTGAGCATTGCTGCACTGGCCCTGCAGAAGCTGCTGTGGCCTGACTTGGTTCACACTTAGTGGTCATGAATATTCATCTCCTTCTGCTTTTTCCAGGGTCTGGTCATTTACCAGAGCTCCTTCAGACATCTTGTAGGATTCCCACTTAATCTGGAGAAGCAGTAAAGTTTAGGGGTGAAGAGGAAGAGATACAGGGAAGGAGGGAGTTTCAAAAGGTTAATACCTCACACCCTTGGAAGCAACTTAGAATCTCCAGGGGAGATTTTAAAACATAAACCAGAGTTTTTGGACGTGGGCTCATGATATTTTTTTTTTCAAACTACCCGGTGAATTTAAGGTGCAACCAGAGTCTCCATTCTATATATTTCAGCTCTTAAATATGATTTCCAATACAAGAAAGAATTCCCTTGGGAAAGAAGCCTGAAGGAAGTTTTCTAAAAATATACAAAAGATCCCCCCAAATTTTAAATATATATTAAACCTCAAAGGTAACCAATGAAATGCAAAGTCAAACAGCAGAATACCATTTTTGCCTATCTTATGGTAATATTTTAAAACCCACAGTATTTAGTACAATATGAACGACATAGTGACTGTTTGTTAACCCCTGATACATACCTTTGTTGCTGTGAGCAACAGTTTGGCAGAATGGCATTGAGCCTCTGCTCCAAGGTCTCTGGGACTGCTAAATCTCACCAGATTACAGAGGCTTCTTAACCCTACTGCTGGGGATCCTAGCCTAACCTGGCCAATCAGAGTGCCTTCCACTAGTGGTTCTGGACTGAATCCTTTCTCCTCCATAAAAGAGGTGCATCCCTACATCCCTAGAAGCTATCTTATAAGCAAAAAGAAATCAGAGTAAAGATGAAACTAATAAGAACAAAGTGAAGCTGTGACTCTCCAGTTAGATGAGCCAATAAATCTTTCTGTAAACAGAAACAGGACGAGTCAGGTTTTTTTAAATTATTATTATAACTGTAAGAATACTGACTACTTCACCTAATAATTCTGCACCTAACTCACAAACTCAGCAGCTAGGTATAGATTGGTATAGATTGGCAGCAACCTTCCCAGAGGGCAATTAGCAACATAGATCAGAAACATTAAAAATAATCACATTTTTCTTTGACTCTGCAGTTCCACTTTTAGGAGATTACACTAGGGAGATAATCACAGTTCAATATTTGTGTAAGAGAATATTCATAATTCTTTTTAATAGCTAGAAATTAGAAATAATCAAAATGATCAATTTAATCTTACATAACCAAGAGTGGCCATGTTTATATGAAGCAGTTATTAAAATTATGACTAACAATATTTAGTAATGACCACAAATGAAAAAAATGTGTGTATTGAGAAGGAAATATAACTCAATATAAAATCATTATTCTGGCTAGTAGGATTATGGGCAACTTTTATTTCCCTCTACGGACCTTTCTGTGTTTTCCAAGTTCTCTATAATGAGTATATATTAGTTTTATAACCAAGAAAAAAAGTATTCTTAGTACATGTGATGCTGATCTCCTCTCACAATCATTCCTCTTTTCTATCTTTCCTAGAGGCTATCCCTTTTCAAAGAACCACCCCAAGGCCTAAGCACTGGGAGGCAATAGCCAAGTCATGCAGGATTCCCCTCTCCCAGACCTCTAGCCTTCTTCATCTGAGCCATACGAGCAATGTTCTCAGCAACCCCCTTTATTCTTCCAGGCCGTCCCGAGACAGCGGTCCTAGCTCAACCTCCTTTTAATCAAGGCCATGATGGAAGGACAAGAGGTGGAAGGGGAGCCTGGTGAACTCCCCCTCCTCTGCTGACCATTGGCAGCATTTCTAAATCACAGATTTTTTTAAAGATGCAAGACTGATCTATCATTAGTGATTGACCTGCTCCAGAGACTGTTTGACCTCCTACTTTTACCGACTCAACACAGTATATAAGCCTGACGGCAAAGAATTACTTGAAATCCCTGTTTGCCAAAGCTAAAAACTTAGTGTCTTTCTGTTACTACTTTAAAAGAATGTATTTCCCTTCTCTCTTTGCTCTTAAAAAAAGATACTTTTAAGCAACATGTTAAAAGGGGCCTCTGTGGGTATAGACAAACTGGCATCTTCAGTGTGTCCCATTGCAGAGACAGACAGGTGTCATTCATGCAATGGTGCTACAGTTTAAATCCAAGGTGTAGAAAAAAGTAAAAGCAAAAGAACAAAACAACAACAACAAAACCAAGCCTCAGGTCCAGCAAATGAGGAGAAACATCCCTTATGCTTGAGCAGCAAAAACTGCCAATCAAAGGGCTTGACTTCTATAGTGAAGCACCTGAACAGTATCTTCTATTTAGAGTGAGGCAAGGGAAACCCCTTTGGCTAAAGTCTTGCTTGGTTACCATATTCTGTGACATCCAGTCAGAAGAAATTGCTATTGAATAAAGCTGAGAAAGGAGACAAGGTAAAAAGCTCCAAGGTAGAGACTGCTCCCAGGGATCAAACATTGTGGTTAATATGGAAAGTAGATGAACATGCTGCAAGACAGCCAAGCAATTAGGATAATCTGCATCTACTGTGCCTCACATCCCAGACGGGTGTTGCTCAAACTTCAATGTGCATAGAAACCACCTGGGCAAATATTTAAAATGCCAACTCTTACTCATTAGGTCTGAGGTAGGTCATTAGAGGCTACATTCCTAACAAGCTCCCAGGTGATGCTGCAATTCTAAGCACCCCACTTTGAATAGTAAGGTACTACACCTGGGATGGTGAAGCATGAGGTTTGGAGCTCAGCTGTGGGGCTGTGGGGCTGCAGTCTCTGTGGAACCCAACTGGGCTCAGGTTTATAGGGAGCTAGTATCTGGGAACACTAGAACACTTAACTGTACTCATGAGGAATCTGTACATGGACCAGGAGGCAGTCATTCCAACAAAACAAGGAAACACTGCCTGCGTTAACCTCAAGAAAGGTGTGTGTCAGGGCTGTGTACTTTCACCATAGCTCTTCAATCTCTATGCTGACCAAATAATCCGAGAGGCTGGACTTTATGAAGAAGAACATAGCATCATAATTGGAGGAAGACTCATTAACAACCTGTATTATGCAGATGACTCAACTCTGCTTGCTGAAGGTGTAGAGGATTTGAAACACTTGCTGATGAAGATCAAAGAACACAGCCTTCAGTATGGATTGTGCCTCAACATCAACATAACAAAAGTCCTTACAATTGCGTCAGTAAGCAACTTCATGATAAAGGGAGAAAAGGTTGCGGTTGTCCAAGATTTTGCCTTACTTGGTTGGCAATCAACACCCACTGAAGCAACAATCAAGAAATCAAAAGATGCATTGTACTGGGAAAAGCTGTTGCAAAAGACCTCTTTAAAGTGTTGAAAAATAAAAATGTCACATTTAAGAAGGTGCACTTGACTCGTGCCATGGTATTTTCAGTTGCACCACATAGTTGTGAAAGCGGGATATTGAATAAGGGAGACAGAAGAATTGATGCTTTTAGATTATGGTGATGGAGATGAATATTGGATATACCAAGGACTACCAAAAGAACCAACAGATCTGTCCTAGAAGAAATAAATGCAACCACAGTGCTCCTTGGAAACAAGAATGGCTAGACTGCATCTGACATATTTTTGACATGTTGTTAGGAGGGACCACTCCTTGGAGAAAGATATCATGCTTGAGGCAGTGGCAGGTCAACAAAGAAAAGGAAGACCTTCAAGTAGATGGATTGACACAGTAGCTACAAAAATGAGCTTAAACAGTAAAAAGATCATGTGCCTGGCACAGAATCACAGAGTGTTTCATTCTGTTGTACATAGTGTCACTATGAGACCCAACTCCACAGTACCTAAAGACAATGACAACAACAACAACCACCACCACCACAAAATCTCTAGGTAACTTTGTGAGAGGTGACAGGAGACAGGGATAATACAAGCAGCACAGGATGCAACATAGCACAGCACAACATATTGTTAGTGGCTACATTTTGAAGATCTAGAACAGAAGAGCCCAGAGGCTCCATTATTAAAGAAATAATGAGAAGGAAATGCTAATTACCCTGATATGATCATTGCACGTGATATACAAGTATTGAAATATCACACTGTATTCCACTAATATGTATGGTTATTACATGTCCCTGTATTTTTCAATACAATATTGTACCTTAGGTAGAATACTGAACACCTCTGCATCTTAGTTTCCTTGTCTTGTAAACTGGTATCATGGCTCCAAGAGTTTTTATGGGAGATGATATATGAAATACTTGACATAGTAAAGATGGAACCAATGGTTAAAATATAACATCTGCTATTATGATCATCATGTTCATGACTGTGGTCACGTTTGGGGCATGACTAGATATAATGTAGCTATATATAAGAACAAGAGAATGGACATGGCAATCCACTCCTGAGCAATCTTGAAACAGTCATTGAAGACCCCATGAGGCTCGTTATGAGTTGGATCCAACTCCAGGGCAAACAAAAACAACAACAACAACAACAACAAGATTGTGAGAAGAGAATGGAGAGGGGGAGACTGAGGGATCATCATTTATTGAGCTCCTACTACCTTTGTGCATTTATCTATTTCAGGCGTTACCTCATTTATTCCTCGAAGGAACTCTATGCGGTAAATAGCACCAGTACAATTAGAAATGGAGAAGTAGAAATACCAACTTTTGTAACTCCACATTTTAAAGTAATAAAACAGGATTCAAATTCAAATCTCTCTAATCTATGCTTTATATTATATTAGGCTATCCCAGAAAGAACTTCCTGGCTCCAAAGTCCTCCTGCCTAGGATTTGGCATTTTCCATTGTTTAAATGGCTACTTAATGGTGCTTTGAAAGCAAGTACTTTTTGTTGACTGTGACGGGCTCTGTGTTTACTGAGAGCCAGACAATACTATCAACTCTAAGGCCTCAAGTTGGCCTCAAACTCCTAGAAATTCATAATCACCACATGAAAAATTCCAGGAGCAGTCTTCACCATCTCCAGTCTGGGATGGCTGTATTGGGGCTATTGGGCTATATTGGGACTATGTGGAATTGGGGCAAGAGAGAGGAGGGGAGAGAGGAATAGGCAGAGAAATGCAAAAATTAGAGATGGGGGCCAGGTGCAGTGGCGCATGCCTGTAATCCCTGTGACTTGGGAGGTGGAGGCAGCAGGATCACAAGTTCGAGACCAGAGGCAGTCTGTATAACTTAGCAAGACCCTGTCTCAAGAAGTAAAAAAAATGGGCCAGGGGTGCAGCTCAGTGGTCCAGCACTTGTAAAGCATGCAAGCGTGAGGCCCTGGGTCCAACCCCCAGTACAAAAAAAAAAAAAAAAAAAGAAAGAAAGAAAGAAAGAAAGAAAGAAAGAGAAAAAGAGAAAGACTATATGAAGCCAAGAATGGATGCAGCAACCAGCTGACAACCAAACAGGCTTCCTCATTTGCTGGTTCCAGTGCCTTTTGAAACTGATGGGTCATATTTCCTGCTTGGAGAGGCATTCTGTTTATGAGCAATCAGTACCTCATTTAAGTGGGTTTCTGCTGCTTGGGACCAAGCAATTCCTGACGAAGGCCACTGTAGTCTCATTGGGCCAACTTTAGCCCATATAGGTTCTTTCTGCTTCTCTGTCTTGCTTTTCAGACAGAAAAAGGCATCTCCTTAGTCAGCCACATAGTTGATTCCAGTCTGCTACTGCCTACTGAGAAATGTCAGTTCCCAGCTAGTGGGTTATTTGAACATTCCACTGCTCTAAAAGGCAATCACACATAGCCAGTCAATTTTAATCAAATCTTTGCATATGAAGTCAGAAAGGTGCAGGCTCATCTTGGTCCCATAAAAACTGCTCTCAGCTAATAAAAGCCACTTTATTTGACTTGTTAAATGTGTATTTAATGCAAATCTATTTCAATTACAAGGAGAATTCCTAAGGAGACATTCATTGTAAGGAGAACTCCAACTACCAAATCCCTCTGCAGTGACTTCAACCCCTTAGATCAGAACAACTTACCTTTCTTTCATTGCAGCTATGAATGCAATAAATGAGGTGGGAAACAATAGAGACAACTGATAATTTCAAAGAAAAGGCCATACCAGAATTCTACCTTCTCAAATTCTAGCATAGTAATTTACTTTTGACCTCATATAGTATGTATTTTAAATAAAATTTCTGTGTAAAATAAGCAAACTACTTCGAACTCCTTGCAAGGTCTCAGTGGGCTGAAGACATACTGTTTACCTCGTTCATAACTGTTTCTGAGGCACATCTTTTACTTAACTGGTACAGTGGATAGTCCAAGTTTTTAATGGAGTCACGGGTACATGATCAAGTACAGTGACCCTATGTTCCAATCACAACACACTGACAGTAGGAATAAGCATATTTTCATTAAGAATGGCCCATGTTTCTTTTTCAGAGGAGATTTGATGAGTCATACACAGCACACCAAAAATATGTCACACTTTCAAATGTCCATGTAACCCAGTCGTCATTGTTAGGGCTGACGGTGAACTGCACCTGGGAGCTTGGTTTCAGTTTGGAGCACCTCAGGATTCATGACGTACTCCGAGGGCTCTAGAACTCCTAAGAGGCAGGAATTCTTTCAAGTGGCCCAAGAGATACAGCTGAACGGTCTGGTCTAGGTAACCTAACACTGTTAGCAGGGGGACGCAGGGAGCAGGTCCAGACAAGGAAGCACAGGTCAGGAGTGCAGGTCCAGAGGCCTGCGGAAGGCAGATCATTCCCTTGAAGCAACAATTACCTCCTGCTCCCTGGCAGCAGACACTTCTGTTCGTCTGTGTTTCCCAGTATAAAAGAACTTATACAAGACTCGGAAATTACGGTATATAGAAGGAGCTTATTAAAGATAGAAAATATTGACATAAAGAGCCTGCAATCGTACCACTGTGGCATCCGATCTCATCAGATCTCAGAAGCTAAGCAGGGTCGGACCTGGTTAGTACTTGGATGGGAAACTGTCTGGGAATTCTGGGTGTGGTAGGCCTGGGAGAAGGACCCAGCAACCCACTTCCGCAAAAACAATTAGCCATCAAAACCCCTATAAATAGCAGATAAGCACTGATACAGTGCCAGGCATGGCACAGCATTAGGGAATATTTCATCTGTTGTACACCGGTTCGCTAGGAGTTGGACCTGACTCCACAGCACCTACCATCACCACCACACATTTGAGATGTGAAGGCAGGCAGTAATGAAGAGTTACTGCTGCCTTGAGCCAAGGTGGGATGTGATCTTTATAGTAGGGTTTGAGCCCTCAGGAGAAGGAAAGAAATGTTGACCCCAGGGGCTTGTGCCCAGAATGGGTTAATGGATTCCCGGTGCATTCAAGGACTGGGTTCAGAGGCAGGCATTTCAAAAGGTTAGAAATCCAAGCAGCTACCAGTCTTGATAAGGAAGCAGAATCCATTAAACTATGTCTTTGTCAATTACTGGGGGTGGTGTCCGCCTCCCACAGCCTTATCATCCTTCCCGAGTGAATGTACAAGTGAGGAGTGAGTTTAATTTTGTTTCCTTCTAGCAAGCGCGCTGTTGGTGAGGGTATTACCTATCAGGGAAGCACGGACCTCCAGACCTAAGCCTCTGTCCCACAGGAGGCCCACGTGGATGCAGCACTACTAAGTGCACATGGCTAGGCTGCAGCGCTCTCCATCCCCCTCCCTCCTGCCTATCACCCTCTAATAACACCAAACCTAGACTCTCCACACCAAGAGAGGTGCCTACAACCCCCTGGACAACCCTGGTGCGGTTCAAACTGCCTTATTCTCCACTCAGAACTTATGTAAGAACGGACACTAAAGTTTGGATAGCACTCAAGAACTTCTAGGGAGCTGGGAACATAGCTCAGTGAGAGAGTGTGTGAGGCTCTGGGTTACATCCCTAGCACTACAAAAAGAAAAAAAAAAGGTAATGCACTGTCATCTATTGTAGGTATTCGCAGGCAATACAGAGGAAAAGGAGATTGAGATTTGATTTGAAACCGACTTCTCCCGCTCGGCCTTGATGGAGGCAGCCACATGATGTCTGAGGACCTTGGGAGAATATTTTCTTTTCTTTTTTTTTTTGCAGTACTGGGGGTTGAACCCAGGGCCTCGTGCCTGGATGCTCTGCAAGTGCTGGACCACTGAGCTGCATCCCCAGTCTGTTTTTTACTTTTTGAGACAGGGTCTCGCTAAATTACACAGACTGCGTCTGGTCTCGAACTTGCGATCCTCCTGCCCCCATCTCCCAAGCCGCTGGGATTACAGGCATGCGCCACCATGCCCAGCGGGAGGATATTTTCTAAGGCCTCCACTCTTAACCCAAGCCACTGAGCCATTTTCAACACAAACCGCAGGCTCCCTGGCCCCTGCTCCCCTGCAAGCAGCTTTTGCAGCAGAGCCTGAGTCCCCCTAAGTGCCCTGTCCCGCTGGGCGTGCCCTAGTTTGAGTAAAACTAGAGGGAAACCTCGTCCTCTGTCTCCTTCCTCCCTCCTTTCTCTCCACTCCTTACCTTCCACTCTTCTCTCTTCTCTCGCCTCTTCTTTCTCCTGGGCCACTGTCTTCCTCGTCTCTCCAGGGCACTTTTCCTTCTAGAAGCCTGCTTAATGCTCCCTTCTCTCTGGCATCTTCCCTTCCCCGGAAAAAGCAACATCCTGAGGCCCCCTCAACCTGGGAGCACAGGTTTTCCGAGTTTCTTTCCAGGTGTTCCTAAGTTTCTCCAGGTGCCTCAGTTTTCCCTGTGATTATTCCTTACAGAGGTATTACCTTTAAACAAAGAACCTTGTCTATACTGTAACGTCCACGTCGGGTATAAATTCATTTTATATGTCGGATACAAGGCCTGAGGCTTTTCTGTCAGATTCCCCACACTCCGCATGTCCTCCCAGGAACACTTACATTGTCTGTTTGGTTCCTCGCAAGGGCCGCATGAAGGAGAGCTTCTCATTATGCCCATTGTTAAAATGAGGAAGCGGGTACTCAGAGAGTACTCCTCTCTTCCATGGTGTGATTGCTGGGGGGCATTCATTTATTTCAGCCCTGAGGGAAGGGGAAGGTAGTAGTATTCACTTCAGTATCTACCAGCTACATTAATAGCACTTTGCTTATTTGTCCTACATGAAAGCTTACCATGTGTGTTGACACCTGTGCCTTGGCTCCCAGGCTTTGGTAGGGTATCCTCCTGGGTTGGAAAAAGCCTGAGATATCGTAGAACATAGTCACCCTTACGGGGCGCCATCACAGCTGGGCTCTAGTCTTGACCCTGTTGAATCGGCTTTGTAATTTAGGGTATATAATTTTTAGATTCAAGTTGCTAACTGTTGAAATATGCACATTGATTTCTCTTCAGAATAGCTCTTAGCTCTGTTCTTTGTGATTCTTCTAAGTATAATTCTTAAATTCAAAGTGAAGTCTTAAATGATTAAAATTTCACAGCCTGGCCAACAGATTATCATGTTATCATTAAGCCAATAATGTTTTCTAAGAGTAAAATCAACCGGTAATATCAGTGTCGAATCTTGGCTTTGGTTGTTAAAGTTGGGGATCAAGGTTGTTGTAGTCTAGCACACTTCAAGCCAAGCTATTCTGATTGTTAACTTGGTTGAATTAGAGGAAAATTCCTTCTGAACAAAATTCAATCCCCTGCAAATTTTCATCTCCTACAGATGCTCATGATGATGTAGGTATCCATATTCTAGTCTCTTTCCACTCTGGGCATGTATTTTTCACTCTTCCACAGCAGAGTTATGCAGATTATAGGGATATAATATTTTACCATCTGAAAATAAGCAAGAAGACAAAGGAACTAATACCCTCTAACTTTGTTTCTCTGGCTGCTTTAAAGAAAACTAGTTAAAAAATGTAGTATGCTCTCCCTTTCTCCACTTCTCTCATTCTCTCTTGGACCTAGTCTGCTCAGTCTTCCTTCCCCTTCACACTGAAAACTCTTCCTGCTAGGACACCAAGGATTACCATTTGTTAAGTACAGAATATTGGTTCTCTGTATTCATTCATATTGATACACTGCAGCTGATCCCTTCCACTGTAACTTCTGTGCTTGACTTCCAACACAACCTCACATTCCTGGGTTTCCTCCTGCCTCACCAGCTACTCTTTCCAGACTCCCCTGCTGCTGGCTTATACTCACAACTTCTACTGGTGGAGCGCTCTGGTTCATTCTTCTCTATTTAAACTTCCTTCATCCATGCCCTCTTTGAGTCTTGTGACTGATGGTACCATCTAGGTGCCAATGACTAAAAATTTCTGCTTTCAGCATGAATCTCTCCCTTACTTTCTACTCTCCTATATCCAATTGTTACTCAACATTTCTACTTGAATGTCCACTAAATATGGCAAAAATAACATGTCTGAGGTTTGATCTTCTCTCAGAACTCGCTTTTTCCATAGTCTTCAATATCTCAGGGAATAGCAAGCAATAGATCTAGTCAAAAACTTTGGAGTCTTTCTTTAATGTCTTTTCTTTCTCACCTGCCACATATCTAAATCCATCAGCAAAGGCTACTGACTTTACCTTCACACCATATTAATATTCTGATCTCTTCTTATTACTACCTACCACTCCTGCCATTCTGGACAAAGCCACAGCACTTCCCACCTAGATTGTTGAAAAATATCCCCTACCTGCTCTCTCTCATTTTGCACTTGCTTCTCCAGAGAATATACTCAATATAGCAGCCTGAGTCATCCCACTGAAACATAAGACAGGTCAGGCTTTCAAGTTCCACTAGTTCCCTATCTTATTCAAACTAAAATTCAACATGCTCACAAAACCACAGAAGCTCTACACAATCTGTCCGTTAATTGCCTTGCTAACCTCACATTTTTATCCCCTCATTTACTACATTCTAGCCACACTGGCCTCCTTATTGTTCCTTAATGGAGCCAAAGATACTTCTACCTCAGGACATTTGCATATGCTATATTCTCAGCCGGGAATTCTCTTCTCCCAGATATTTACATTGCTTGAACTCTCATCTCTTTCACATTTTGGCTTGATTGCCCCTTTCTGAGAAAGGACTTTCATAATCAGCCTATTTAAAATTTTAAGTAGTTGCCTCCTATCCAATATTCCTTACTTATTTTATCTATGTTTTAGTTTTCTTCATAGCATTTTCACTTTTTAATGGACAATATACTTTACTGATATATTTCCTCCCACTGGGATGTGAGTGTCATGAGACCCACATGTAGTTTGTTCATGGCCAGAACATTCAAGTCCCGTAACAGTGCCTGGCATGGAACAGGTGCTCAGTCAATATGTGTTGGATAAAATATTGGTTATGTAGAGATTTTGCTCATTGGAATACAAGGAGAGAGATCTGTTCACTCTGTTTCTCAAAGTCTCAAATGCAGAGCAAGTCTGTGTTCCTTACAATCGCTTTAGAATCCCACACAGCAGCAGAGATGAGCTCCCCTTCAGGAGGAGCAGGCCACAATGATCTCTACACCATTCCAGGACATTTTACAGTAACTTCTCCTAGTAACAGGTAATTTGTTTCTTTAAATTAGATCATGTCATTACCTCCTACTCTGGTCACTGAAGGGCAAAATCTCCGGGTCTATTTTAGTGCCCTGGGCACATTAAACCAGTGATCTTGTCATGCCTGGGGACATATTTGATTTCAACAGCAGAAAAGGCAGACATAATCAGGTTTGCTCTTTAAGACTTTACTCAAATACTTACTACCTCTTCTTTTGGGAGAAGGACCTGGCAACCCAGTCCCAAAAATCAATCCACCATTGAAAACCCTATGACTAGCAGAGAAGCACTGACAATAGTGTTTCAACTGTTGTACATAGGGTTGCTATGAGTCGGACACTGACTTGATGGCACCTAACAACAACAACAACCTCTTCTTTGAAACTTTTCTTGAACACACCTCTCCCTCCATAAATAATGGGGAAATCTTTCCCTCATTTTTGCCATCACAAAAATATTCTTGTCTTTATTTATTTGTAAGTCTGTTTCTTCTACCATTACTGTCATCATGAAGTAACTGTGCCTCCATTGGAGACAGGTATTCAAGCAGGTCATGGGCCCTCTGCATGAGGACATACACAGTCAAATTAAAGCAATAAGTGTGGCCATAAAAAGGTAAATAACAATAAAAGGAACATAGGATAAAAGCCCACCATGGAGTTGGATAGACAGAAGAACAGCAGAGATTCAGACTAGTATGGTCAAGGAGGCTCCTAACAGAGGATTAAATTATGTCTTAAAAGACAATATAACTGAGTTGCTTGTCAAAAGAGGCTTTAGGCAGGTTTGACCAGAGCAAATCCGGCGAGACAAAGACTATACATTTCTACTCTTTTGGGGGGAGGCCTGAACCTGATGCTTTGCACATATTTGGCAAGTGCTCTACCAGTGGGCTGTACCCCCAACCCATTTTTTCATTTTTCACCTGAGACAGGGCCTCGCTAAGTTACGCAGGCTGCCTCTGGCCTCAAGCTTGCCATCTTCCTGCCTCCGCCTCCTGAGTTGCTGGGATTATAGGTGTGCACCACACCACCAGGCACATTTCCATTCTTTAGGGGAGCATATGAGAAGTAACTGGATAGTGAGGATATTTTTACTAGACTCAGATTCCTCATTTTCAAAGGGCATGAATTCTTGATTTGGACAAAATAAATGAGAGGATAGAAAGATGTAGAACCAGAGTTCAAGTTCATGTTTGAAATCTTGCTTTAGAGAATATGCCTTTGTTTCTCTGGGTATGTCTTTGTTATCTGTGAAGGGACCAGACATTCCCTCACAGATGATTTCAACGTGTTCAATAAGTAGAGCAGATTATGTGGATGTGAATGCTTTAAAAAATGTAAGTACAATGTATATGTAGAAGGGTTTTTTTTTTAATTTGATAAGACTACACAGGCAGGATAGTTTTTAGCAATGATGAGCTGCCTGCCTTCCTGTAAATGCCACTCACTTATGAAGTGTTATGTGACTGACGTGATAACAAGATGGGCACTCCCACCATGCTGCTGGGATAACATAACCATCGCCAAGATTTACAGAGTACTCGTGACATGCTAGGTATGTTTCTAACCACTTTCATGGATTATTTCATTTCGTCCCTACAGATCTGTTATCATTGTCCTTGTTTCACAAGTGAAGAGACTGAGGGGGCAGATGGTTCCCAACCCTTTAAATCATAATGGTTGATTGTTCTGAAAAGACCCTAACCAAATAAAAGCCTGATTCCTGCATCTGGCAGTTTTCTGTTGCTGTGACAAATACCCGAGGTAGACAGCTTAAAGGAGGAGAGGTTTATTTTGGCTCCTGGTTTCCGAGGTCTCAGTCCAGGGTCAGCTGGCTCCACTGGTTTGTGCTTGGGACAAGGCAGAATATCACAGTGCCAGGAGGATGTGGCAGAACTGCTCACCTCATGGCATCCAGGAAGCAGAGAAAGAGAGACAGAGAAAGGGGAAGAAGACAAAATATACCTATGGCCATTCACTTCCTCCAACTAGGCCCCGCCTCCTAGTGGCTCATTAAGCAATGAACTCATCAGTGAATGAATCCATGGGTGAGGTCAGAGCCCTCAGGACCACTCACCCTTCAAGGCCTCCACCTTTCCACACTGCTCACTGGGGAGCAAGGTTTCAGCATAGGAGATTTTGAGGGACATTCCAGATTCAAACCATAACAGTTCCTAATAAAAGGCATATTGTCTTTGGCATCAACAAATCTGGCAAAGAAAATACTTAACCTTTTAAGCTGGTTTAAAATAATAAAAGATAATAACATATTTTTAACAAGTGGAGATTTTATAGATAAAATAGAGTTAAAGTCAAAACAGGTTGTATGCCTGGAATCCACTCCTTTGCTATCCTAAAATATGAACTCAACTCTTCATCATACGAGAAAATGTGATCGTATTTTTGATGTTCTGTCTGTGCATTAAAAAGGATGACAAGGTTTCAATGGGAAATTGTTCCAGAAATTTTACTTTAGTGAAATAAATTCCCTAATGTTTTTAGTAGGGAATGAATCATTTATAAGTATACCATGTTAACAACTCAAAAGAATTGGCCACAATTTGTTTTTTGGTGTCAAAATTGCTAATTGGGTTTTCAGTTTAAGTAGTTCAGAGCCAAACACAAGGGTAACATATTGTATAATTACATTTATATAAAATACAGGGTGCTCAAATCACTATTTTTAGCATATCTATAAGAGTGTAGAACTGTAACTACTGTGTAAAACTCAGTGTTTCTTTAGTATATTCATAAGTGTTCAATTCAGTGTTTTTTAGTATATTCCCAAGTTTGTACAACCATCACTACTGCACAATTCACCACTAAGTTCCAAGGCATTTTAATTCCCCCTAAAAGAAACCCATAGCCATTAGTAGGCACCCTCGATTTTCCCCTGTACCCCATGAAAACCACTAATCTGTTTTCTGTCTCTGAATTTAGCTTTTCTGGGTATTTCCTATGAATAGAATCATACAATATGTGGCCTAGGTGTTCTGTCTTTTTAAAATTAGCATAATGTCTCCAAGCTTCATCCATGTCACAGCTAAATAATATAGCATTTTATTTCTATCCCATGTTTTGTTTACCCACTCATCAGTCAATTTTACATTTGTGTCATTTCTACCTTTTGGTGACAATGAGTAATGCTGAAATGAATATCCATGCACAAGTTTCTGTGTATAGATTTATTTCAGTTCTTTTGCATGGGTTCTTACAAGAAGACTTGCTAGGTTGTATGGTGACTAAATGGTTAACTTTTTGAGAAACTATTTTCCAAAGTGAAGAAGCTGTTAATCTTAAGGTCCTTGTTTGGTCCTTCCTCCCCCACCTGTGAGTCATTTTTCTAAAAGTTTTATGCTTTCATGTCTATTTAAATGTATGATCCATTTTAAGTTAATGTATGATCCATTTTAAGTTAATGTTTGTATAAGATGTGAGACTTAATTCAAAGTTTGCTTGCCTATGGATGATCAATTGATCTGGCATTATTTCTTTAGAAGGCTATTTTTTTTTTTCCGTTGAAGTATTTGTATGCCTTTGTCAAGAATCAGTTGAGTGTATTTATACAGTTCTATTTCTAGGTTGATTATTCCTCTCCTTTGATCTATATGTCTATCTTACTGCCAATACTACATTCTTGATGACTGCTGCTATATAATGTGTTGAAATTGAGTAGACCAAGCCTTCCTGCTTTACTTTTCTTTTTCAGAATTGTTTTAGCTATTCTAGTCCCTCTGTCTCTCTATGTAAATTTTAGAATTTTTTTTCCTGTAGCCACACAAATCTTGCCTGGATTTTGATACAACTAATACCAAATCTATAAATCAATTTTGGGAGAATTGACATATCTATATTATGTTGAATTTTTAAATCTATGAACACAATATGTCTCTCCATCTGCTTAGATTTTATGTAGTTTCTTTTATAAGCATACAAGTCCTGTACAAATTTTGTTTTATACTTCTGTGTGTCTGTGTGTGTGTATGTGTGTGTATGCACGCACGCAAGTGTGTGTGTGAGATTGGTACTGGGAATGTTGAACACAGGGTCTCACTCAAGCTTTTGTAAACACTTTACCACTGAGTTGCACCCCCAGCCAAATTTTTACTGGTTTTTTTCTTTTTCTTTCTTTCTATTTATTTATGTACTTACTTATTTATTTATTATTTATTTATTTATTTATTTATTTTTCAGACAGGGTCTCACCAAGTTACAGAGGCTGTCTCTAGTCTAGAACTTGCAATCCACTTGCCTCAGCCTTCCAAACTGCTGGGATTACAGGTAGGTGTCACCACATCCAGCTTTGTTTTACACTTAAGTATTTTGGTATTTCTTTCTTCTTTTTTATTTTGTGCATGTATATATAGTTATAGGAGGCATTACACTTTCAATTTTGGTGCCACATACTTCTTGTTACTATATAAAACTACAATTATTTTTTGTATATTTATTTTGCATTTTGTGACTTTGCTGAATTTATTTATTAGTTCTTGGGTTTGTCTCATGGCTTATTTGGGACTCTCTGAATCATAGACTTGTACACCATTTGGGACTTTCTACATGGACAAACACATTATCTGCAAATAGCAGCAGGAATTTTTCTTCCTGATTTATATACCTTTTATTTAGTTTTCTTTTCTTATCTCATGGAGTAGAACTTCAAGCATTATGTTGATTAAAAGTGTTGAGAACAGACCTTCTTGCCTTGTTCATTACTTTATAGGGAAAGGATTGAGTCTTTCACAATTAAATATAATATAGCAATAGCTTCTTGGCAGATGCTCTGTATTAAGTTGAGGACATTCCTCTCTATTCATAGTTTTCAGATTTTTTAAATAATGAATCAATATATACTTTTGTCAATTTTTTCTGCACTGATTAATAAAATGACATGGTTTTTGTTCTTTATCCTCTTAATGTGGCGATTATATAGATTTTGTTGTTGTTCTTGTTGCAGTACATGGGGATGAGCCCAGAGCCTCACATATTCTTTGCAAGTGCCCTACCACTGGGCTGAACCTGCAGCCCTTATTTTTGAGACAGGGTCTCACTAAGTTATGCAGGCTGCTTCTGGCCTGGAACCTGCATTTCTCCTGCTTAGCCTCCTGAGTTGCTAGGATTATAGGCGTGGGCGACAACGCCCAGCTATAGTAAATGTCTGGGGGTTTGCTTTGTTTTGTTTTGATTTTGAGACAGGGTCAGCTAAATTGCACAGGCTGCCTCTGGTCTCAAACATGCAATCCCCGTCTCCACTTCCCAAGTCGTTGGGATTACAGGCATGCGCCACGGCACTCAGCTTGATTTTTTATTATTAAACCAACTTTGCATCTTTGAATCCCAATTGGTCACGATGTATAATCCTTTCTCTAAATTGCTGGATTTTATTTGTTAATACTTTGTTAAGGACTTCTGCATTTATATTTACGAGGGATATTGGTTTATAATTTTCTTTTTTCTTTCTCTTTTTTGTACTGTCTTTGCTTGATTTCAGTATCTGGAGCTCACTGTCTGTCAGAGGTCATACATACGAAACATACACAGTATGATGAGTGTATGAGCAGAGGTCAGTGGCCTATGGAAGCTCACAAGAAGGAACTAGTGAGATGGTGAATAGCATCATTAGGGTGTAAAAACATTTGTGAAGGGGAAGGAGAGAAAGCATTAAAATAGGGAAACAGCAAGTACAGGGCAAATAGCACTATATTTAGAAGATAATGAAGGGGCGGTGGTGGTGCATATCCTGTAATCCCAGTGACTCAGGAGGTAGAGGCAGGAAGATTGTGAGTTGGAGGCCAGAGGCAGCCTGCATAACTTAGCAAGACCCTGACTCAAAATTAACAATAAAAAATGGGCTGGATGTACAGCCCAATTGTAAAGCACTTGCAAACGTTATGTGTGTAGTGCTCTGTTCGACTCTCAAGTACTACAGGGAGGAAATAAAGAAGATAATGAATAATTTAGAAGGTAATGATAATTTGATTTCTTACATGGATGAGGAGGCAGTCATTTGAACAGAACAAGGAAACATTGGTTTAAAGTTGAGAAAGGTGTGTGTCAGGGCTGAATTCTTTCATTTCATCTCTAATCTCTGTTCTGAGCAAATAATCTGAGAAGCTGGACTTTATGAAGAAGAATGTGACATCATGATTGGAGGAAGACTTATTAACAACCTGCATTATGCAGATGACACAACTCTTCTTGCTAAAAGTGAAGAGGATTTGAAATACTTACTGATGAAGATCAAAGAATACAGGCTTCAGTATGGATTGTGTCTCAATATCAACAAAACAATAATCCTTACAATTGGGTCAGTATACAACTTGATAATAAAGGGAGACAAGATTGAGGTTGTCCAAGATTTTGCTTTACTTGGTTCTACAATCAACACCCACAGAAGCAGCAGTTAAGAAATCAAAAGACACACTGCATTGGGAAAAGCTGTTGCAAAAGACCTCTTTAAGTGTTGAAAAGTAAAGATATCACACTGAAGACGAAGGTGCACCTCACTCGTGTCATGGTATTTTCACTTGCATCATATGCTTGTGAAAGTTGGATGATGAATAAGGGAGACAGGAGAAGAATTGATGCTTTTGAATTATGGTGCTGGAGACAATTATTGAATATACTATGCACTGCCAAAAGAACTGACATTTCTATCCTAAAGAAGTACAACCAGAGTGTTCCTTGGAAGCAAGGATGGCTAGATTGCATCTGACATATTTTGGACTTGTCAGGAGGAACCAATCCCTGGAGAAGGACATCATGTTTGAGAGAGTGGCAGGTCAACGAAAAAAAAGGAAGACTCTCAACTTTAAAAAGATCATGTTCCTGGCACAATGTCGGGATGTGTTTCCTTCTGTTGTACACAGGGTCAGTCTGAGTGAGATCTGACTCAATGGCACCTGACAACAACATGATATTCAAACATGCTAGGAAACTTTTGATCGGATTCTATTCCATGCACCTAAAAAGAATGATCTCCTGAAATGCATCACATTTATATGATTTTCCCCTTTTCATGTAAAAAAATGAAAGTTTCAGACTGTTACTAGTAAGTATATTGCATCAAGATCTGTGTACTCATTTTCAAGAAAAAACAAATCACATCCAGGTCAACAAATGGATATAATAACATTTTACTGCTCCTATGAAAGTTTCTGCATGGGTTGACCCACCTTGTTTTTTTCCCATTCCTGTAAAAGAGTTAAGATAATGTCCTCACTGAAACACTTCCATGAGGCAGCCAAATCATGATTGGCCCTCACCACTGTCATTCATGTCTTTCCCAGAAGGTGATAAAGGGCCATTGCAATTTCCCTTCTTGAGACACATGTCCTATTTAGCACCAAACCTCTTGTAGAGTAGATCAGGGGCAAGTCCAATAAGCTCAGGCATTTGGAAAATTAAAAATAAAAAATGTAAGTCTCACAGAGAGCTGAAGTCTAGCATTGTCTGCATATTTACTGTGTAATACTCTTTGAGACATCAGCTACTAAAAGTGAAATGGAACATTTTGACTGATCGCCATGCTTCAGTTCTCCTGGTATGTCCTCCTCCTTCCTCATTAGGCCTGGACTTGACAAAGGAGTCAACTTTGATTTTTGGCAAATGCCTAAAACTCCATGGCATTGGCTGTATGAGAAAGAAGGTATGAACTGGGCTTACCACTTAGGTAAGGATCAGATTATAAATGTTCTCATGTGCAAAATGAAAATTTAGGACTTTGTCTTCAGCAGGCAGTGAAAACTAGAGGATTGTATTTTTTTAGAACAAATAGAGCAGCATATGGATGTATCATAGAAGAGAAGCCAAGAGGTTAGAAAGCTAATTATGCTATGAATATAATTTGGGCATGAGAGAAGAGCATCCCGTTGTGGCCCATAGAGAGGGTTTAAGACATTCGCTTCTCTCATCTCCTGCCCAGATGGCAGGAAGTTCCACATGGCCTTTTCCTTCCACATAATGTGGCTTGAATTTCCCTTCTGAAAGGTAACAATTCCACCCCTGATCACCTAAGGAATACTTCTGACTTTAAACTAAAAGGACAAGGAATTAAATCCGTAACATGGACTGAAGATGAGATACGAGCAGCACCTGGGTATTTTCTGGAGGTTTCTCTGAAAACTCCTGTTTCTATGCTATGTGGACTTTTCAAATCCTACAAAGACTACTGGGATTGGAAAGGACATCAAAGGCTGCTACTGTGCCAGAGCAAGGACATGAGGAGCGCTTGGCTCTGACGCTGGCCATGTCATAGTTTCTGTAGACGTGGAAGGCAGCTCCCCTGAACAGCTTCTGGCCACGCATGCATCAGTCAGCCACATCAGCCTTTCTCCTTAAATCCTGGAGAGGAGGAGTAGAAATAAGTATATTGTTGGTCAGCATTCAGGAGCTGTGAAAATGAAGGATCAGTAGCTGCCACTGCAACATGGGTTGATCTCCCAGGTGGTGTATGAAATATAAGGAGTGGAAGTTCCAGACACAGCCTGGAGAAAAGTCTAAAGAACACAGCACTTACAGTTTGTCTTAATATCCCATTCTCTTTACATTCAGAACCAGAGTGAGCTCCTTGGACATAGAGTATGGCTTATAATAAGAATGGATGAGCCAAGGCATTTAACATGGCAAATGCCAAGCATGTGTGTGCACATACACACATACATGAAGAGTAGACACTGCATTGCAAGTAATTAGTAATAAATGCTGGAAGGAAAGGGAGCCGTTAGCAGTAAAAGGACAGATTAGATGTGGGAGACATTTTTGAAACAGAAACAATTGGCCAATAGAGTGAGGAAATGACAAAAGTGAAATATGACTTCGAGGTGTAAACATCTGAATAAAGATTTAGATGGTGACACTATTTAATAAAGGAAGGATCTAGGAGTATGAGCTACTTGGGGGTTGGACAGTGAGTTCAGTATGGTGTATGTTAAGGAGAACAATGTAAAAGGAGATCTCTAGTAGGAAGTTTACATGAGATGGTCTTGAGCTATGCCACATGTGGCTATTAAAATGGAAAGTATTTAAAGCTCAAAATTCAGTTAATCACACTGGCAACTTTTCAAGTACTCAATAGCCACATGTGGCTAGTGACTACTGTATCTCACAGTGCAGAAAATCACTTCCATCTTTGCAGAAAGTTCTATTAAACACTACTGATCTGGAGTTCACAGCTACAGATCTGGGGGTTATTTTGGCATTTGGAAGACAGTAGGTTCATTGCTGAGGATGAAATGACCTAGGAAGAATTTGTGAAAGAAGAAAGAAAAGGCCTAGGACAGAAATTCTAGAAACTCCAGCACTGAGAAATAAACAGGATTCCCGGAGAGATGACTTAGAAGCAAGTGATCAGAGAATAAGATGAATCAGAAATCTTCTGATCATCATGGCAAATGGCAAGGACGTGTCAGGAAAGAAACCAGCAGGTTTATAAAGTCAAGTAAGAGAGGGCTAGGAAGATGCAGGTGGACTTGGTAGTCAGAAGATCACTGGTGACCTTTTCAGAACATTTTCAACAGTTAGGTGGGGCTCGAGTCAAACTTCAACGAATGGCTAGGAAATAATATGCCACATATTGCATTTTCTTTCAGAAGTTTTACAATAACAGAGGACAAGGAGTGTGGGTAAGAAAGTGCAAGAACTTGAAAGAAAAGCAAGGTGAAGTGAGAGATGTTTCTTACCACAGAAGAGACTTAAATATATTTGTAAGCAGAAGAGAAGCAGCTGTGGAAGAAAAGAAGTTAAAATTATCAGAGATATAGATGATGGATGAATGTCTGGAGGAAGTGATAAGAATTGGGACCGGGGGGAGGGGGCAAGATAGCGGACAGATAGCACATGCCTTCTGTCCCAGAGTAAAGGAAAGCCTCAATTAGGGGTTTGGCACTCACATTGAATAGATAGAAACAGTGATAGTTTAGATTGGGAGATAGAGGATGAAACTGGATGATCACTGAAATCAAGGATTTGGCTTTGGAGGAGCTACACAGAGGTCAGTAGCGGGACTGCCATTCTGCCATTTCACCATCACGCAGACGGTGGATAGAATCCCAGAGACTTGGAGGGGACTTCGCACACACACCCACAGGAGCCAGACCCAACAAGGAGTGCAACCTTGACATCACACTGTCACCCTGCCAGCGGGACACAAACTACAAGTTTTGGGTGAGTCAGTTTGAGGTGCCACACAGAATCGCCATCTTTAGTGGCACATGTCCTGCAGCCTGAGATGCTGGGCTGTTGTAGGTCTCTCAGGCAAGAAAATAGGGATCAGATCCACAAGAGTAGATTTGAGAGGGTATGAGGAGTGATTGCAGAGGAATCTGGGAAACCGGTACCAATGGTATGCGTCCAGAGCTGAAACGCAGCTCCCTCCCTCCTGTTGTGGCGGGAGAGTGGTACAGACGCAATCTCCACAGACATACAGGCACACATACACCCGGATCCCAGACACACCAGAGGTGATCCTAAGTCATCCCACTGCACTTTGGAGAAAGGCGGAGGCGGCTGAGCCCCACACGGACAGAGTGCTCCTTTTCGGCAGAGCCTAGTGGCACAATTAGACACAATAAAAGCAGTTACAAGTGCAATCGCCACACACGGACAGACCTGCTACAGATTCCCTCCAGGGGGTTGGATACCATCCTGCCCACAAGAGGATATGGTCCTCCCAAGTGGTCTCCCAAGTGGGCAGAAAGCCTTGCAATAAAAAAATTCACAATAACAGCCATATTCCCTCCATGCTATAGGCTTTGGGCTGGAAATCTCTGATTTGGGGAACTGGACCCCGAACTACATGGGACAGGGAAAACTCCAGGGAGGACACCACAGGTTCCATTGCCTCTCAATACAATAGACACAGAATATTTCGTGGAACCATCTCTTTGGGCACTCAGTGTCCCACTTAAACCCAGGACATTGTGGGGTGGTCCGCCATTTTCTACATAATCGGCAAAATCTCCATAGACTAAGACAGACTGCTCCTGCAGATTGTGTGAAAACACTGCCACCCTGAGTTCTGTAGGGAGCACTGCTTCCTGCAGTATCGACTATACCTGGTGGAACTGGGTGTCCACAGTGCACATTCCACCTGCAAGAATATACAAGGGTTTTATATATATACATATGAGGGTTTGAACCCAGGGTCTTGTGCCTGCTTGCTTTGTAGGTCCTGGGCCACTGCGCCGCACCCCCAGCCCATATTTTTTACATTTTGAGACAGGGTCTTGCTGGGTTGCACAAACTGCCTCTGATCTCGGGCTTGAGATCCTCCTGCTTCCGCCCCCCAAGCTGCTGGGATTGCAGGCATGCACCACCGCACCTGACTACAAGTGGTTTTATATGTGTGTGGGAATGTATATGTATGAGGTTTGTTTTTTTTTTTTTTTTTTGGTTGTTGTTTTGTATGGGGGTTTGAACCCAGGGTCTTGCGCCTGCTTGCTTTGTAGGTATTGGACCGCCACGCTGCACCCCCAGCCCATATTTTTTGCTTTTTGAGACAGGGTCTCACTGGGTTGCACAGGCTGCCTCTGATCTTGGGCTTGCAATCCTTCTGCCTCCACCCCACAAGCCGCTGGGATTACAAGCGTACACCACTGCAGCTGACTACAAGCAATTTTATATGTGGTGGGAGCGTGTATGTGTGAGGGTTTTTTTCTTTCTATTTTTCTTCCTTTTTTCTTTTACTCTCTTCCCTTTTTCTACTCTCCCTCTCTTTTTCTTAAGCTATATATGTGTCTTTGTTTTAATTATTTTTCCCTTAAGTCTTAACCTTAATTTTAATTTTGACAGTTATTTCTATTAGCCTCTGTCCTCTACATCCTCTTTCCCCCTCTTCTGTCACCAGATCCCCCCACAGAGGAGAAACAAAATCTATTGCCTCCCTACCCCCTAGCCCCTTTGGAGTTGGGCTGGTGGACTAAAAAGAGAACCACACAGACCAAAAAGCTGAGAATATACCCAGCTTATAAACTCAAATAAGCACCAAAGAATCAGCACCACGCAGTCTCAAAGGAATAACAGAGGGAGAAGTTCTGTGCACTCAGGAGAGATGAATTCTACTTCCCAGAACATATTTTTGGCAAACAAAGTAAACCTTCAAGAAACACAAAGGGGCAGGATGGATCTGAAGGCCCCACAGAGCAAAGCCCCCCAATAAATAACTCCAAGGACTCTCAATTCTTAGAGATCTCTGATTTGGAATTCAGAGTCATGGTTATAAACATGCTAAGAGAAATTAAAATGAATACCACAAGCACCCTGAAAATCCTTGAAAAGAAGGTATCTCACTTGGAATCCGTTCTATCATCCCAGTTAGAAATGATAAGGAAAAACCAAGCAACTCTCCTTGAAACTCAATCCAAGTTAACTGAATCAAACTTGGCTAAAGAATCCTTTTCATCGAGACTGGATGAATTTGAGCTGAGGATTTCTGATTCTGAAGATGCCATAAATGAACTTAAATACAAACAGTCAGAAATGGAATCAATGATAAAGGTATTTAAAAAGATTTCCAGGAGAACTCAGATAGAATGAAAAAATGAAACTTAAGAATTCACGCATCCCTGAAGGAGAAGAAAGATCCACTGGAGGCCTTCAAAATCTAGTAAAGGATATCCTCAAGGAAAACTTCCCAAAGATCCTACACGAAATGGGTATATACACCACTGAGACATTCAGGACTCCTTTGAAGGCCAACTGAAGTAGGTCATCCTCAAGACATGTCATCACTTGCATGCTGTCATTAGAGATGAGGGAAGCTATCCTGCAAGCAGCAAGACAGAAACCCCTTATTACTTACAAAGCAAAACTTATTAAAATTACTGCAGACTCCTCCATATCAACATTGAAAGCTAGAAAGGAATGGACATAGGTGATTCAACTCCTAAAAAAAAAAAAATTAATCTCCAGCCAAGACTAATATATCCAGCAAAATTATCTTTGAAAATAAATGAGGAGTATAAGACATTTAATGACATTGATGCTTTTAAATGATATGCAAACACCAAAACCAGCACAGGAGAGGATTGTAAATCAACTACCACATCCAGGAGAGTTAAGACAACCCTATAAAGGAAAACAAAGAACTGGTTAGCTGAAACGAGAGCAACCCAAGAAAGGACCAAAGCAAACATGATTCATAAATCAGTAACAGGTGATGATTGGGTATATACCAATAAATGCTACTCAATAATCACTAGTAATGTAAATGGTCTTAACTCACCAATTAAGAGACAGAGGTTGGCTAATTGGATGAAAAAACACAAACCATCAATATGTGGTATTCAAGAAACTCATCTAACTCACAAAGACTGGAATAAACTGAGAGTTAAGGGCTGGAAAAATGTATACTTAGTGGGGGAAGGGGCTGCGATTTAGCTCAGGTGGTAGAGCACTGCGCTGCAGTCTCTGAGGTCCCCAGTTCAATTCCCAGCACCAAAAAAATGGGAGAAGGACCTGGCAATCCACTCGCAAGGCAATCCCAAAATAGCCACTGAAAACCCTATGAGGGTCGCTATGAGTCGGATACCAATTCGATGGCACCTAACAACAACAACAGTAGGGAGGGGGGCACAAAAGAAAGTAGGTCTTGCAATTCTAATTTCAGATAGATTAAATTTCATTCCAAAACTAATTAGAAGAGACAAAGGAGGACATTACATTTTAATACAAGGAACAATCGATCAAGAATCAATAACGCTCCTAAACATATATGCTCCAAACATAGGAGCGCCTAGCTTCATAAGACAAACCTTATGGAATATAAAGAACTTTATTGGACCAGAATCAATAATAATGGGAGACTTCAACACCCCACTTTTATCAAGAGAAAGGTCATCAAAACGAAAAATCAACAGAGAAACGTCAAATGTAATCTCCACCCTAAACCAGTTGGATCTCATAGATATATACAGAATATTTCATCCACATGATGAGGAATACACATTCTTTTCAGCTTGACGTGGAATGTTTTCTAAGATAGATCATATGCTAGTCCATAAGCACTTCCTTAACAAGAAAGTAGAAATTATCCCCTGTTCCTTATCAGATCATAATGGGATAAAATTGGAGCTCAAAAGCAAGAATAATTCCAGAAAGTTTACAAACTCATGGAGACTGAATAATACACTGCTGAATGACCAATGGATCGTCGATGAAATCAAATTGGAATTTAAAAAATTCCTACAATCAAATGATGATGAAAACACATCATACCAAAACATATGGGATACAGCAAAGGCAGTTTTAAGAGGGAAGTTTATAGCATTAAGTGCCTTCATCAATAAAATAGGGCCAAATAAATGACCTAATGATGCATCTTAAGACACTAGAAAACCAACAAAAAATCAAGCCTAAAAGGAACACCCAAAAGGAAATTACAAAATAAATGGGGAAATGTCTCAATTAGAATGCAAAGAGATAATTCAAAACATTAATAAGACTAAGAGCTTGTTCTTTGAAAAGATTAATAAAATAGACATCCCTCTGGCTAACCTCATCAAAAAGAAAAAGGAAAAATCCAACATAGTACGGATTATGAAAGACAACGGGTCCATAACCACTGACTTCAATGAAATACAGAAAACTGTCAGGGATTACTAGGAGAGAATGTATTCCCAAAAATATGAAAATGCAGAAGAAATGGACAAATTTATTAACACGTATGACCTACCAAAGCTAACCCCAGAAGACATAATTGACTTAAGCCCATTACATATACAGAAATAGAAAAGGTAATTAAAAGTATCCCAACAAAGAAGAGCCCAGGTCCTGATGGATTCACAGCAGAATTTTACCAAACTTTAAAGAAGATATAATACCTGTCTTCCTCAACTTATTCCAAAAAATAGAAAAGGAGGGAACACTCCCAAATTCATTCTATGAAGCTACCATCACCCAGGAAAAGATTCATCTAAGATAGAGAATTATAGACCCATCTCCCTTATGAATCTAGATGCAAAAATATTTAATAAAATTCTGGCAAACAGTATCCAGCAGCATAGAAAAAAGATTATCCACCATGACCAAGTGGGACTTATACCACAGATGCAAGGCTGGTTTAACATATGAAAATCAATTAATGTAATACAGCATATCAAGAAACTGGCAAACAAAAACCACATGATTATCTCAATCAATCTCAATTGATGCTGAAAAGGCCTTCAACAAAGTGCAACACCTTTTCATGATAAAAATGCTGGAGAAGATAGGTATAACAGGAAATACCTTAATTTCATAAAATCCATTTATGATAAACCTACAGCCAACATTATATTAAATGGAGAAAAACTGAAACCATTTCCTCTTACATCTGGAACAAGACAAGGATGTTTTCTCTCTCCTATTCTATTTAACATAGTAATTGAAGTCCTTGCCAGGGCAATCAGACAAGAGAAAGAAATCAAAGGGATACAGATTGGCAAGGAAGAGGTCAAATTATCCTTATTTACAGATGATATGATCCTATATCTGAAAGACCCCAAAACCTCAACCAGAAAACTGCTAGAACTAATTAACTCCTTCAGCAAAGTCACAGGCTACAAAATTAACACAAAAAAATCAATAGCTCTTCTTTACAACATTTCCAAAGAGGAAGAAAAGGAAATTTCAGGAAAACTACCATTCATGATAGACCACCAGAAAATTAAATACCTTGGAATCAATCTAACCAAAGACCACTCAGATCTCTACAAGGAAAATTTCAAAACATTAAAGAAAGAAATAGCAGAGGACACTGACAAATGGAAAGACCTCCTCTGCTCCTGGATAGGGAGAATTAATATTGTAAAAATGGCTATCCTGCCAAAAGCAATCTATATATTTACTGCAATACCCATTAAAATTCCACTGACTGAGTTTATAGAAATAGAAAAAAATGATCCAAAAATTCATATGGAACCACAAAAGACCACGTATAGCCAAAACACTTTTAAGCTGCAAATCTAATGCTGGTGGAATAACAATCCCTGACTTCAAACTATACTACAGGGTAGTGGTTGCAAAAATAGCTTGGTACTGGCATAAAAATAGGCCCAAAGACATCTGGAACAGAATAGAAGACCCAGATATACCTCAACACACTATTGTTGTTGTTGTTGTTAGATGCTGTCGAGTCGAGTCCGACTCATAGTGACTTTCATAGGGTTTTCAATGGCTGACTGTTTCAGGATTGCCTTGGGAGTGGATTGCCAGGTCCTTCTCCCATTTTTGCGGTGCTGGGAATTGAACTCGGGACCTCAGAGACTGCAGCGCAGAGCTCTACCAACTGAGCTAAATCCCAGCCCCAACACACCTATAGCCACCTTATTTTCGACAAAGAAGCAAAGCAAGTAAACTGGAAAAAGGACAGCCTTTTCAACAAATGGTGCTGGGAAACATGGTCATCCACATGCAGAAAAATGAAAGCGGACCCGCATCTCTCAATATACATGAGAGTTAACTCAAAATGGATAAAAGATTTCAACATAAAACCAGAAACTTTAAAACTTATAGAAGGCAAGATAGGCAATACACTCCATCATATAGGCATAGGAAAGTATTTCCTTAATAGGACTCCAATTGCTCAAGAAATTGCAACAAGAATAGATAAATGGGATCTCATGACATTAAAAAGCTTCTGTACAGCAAAAGAAACAATTATCAGAGTCAAGGAAACCCCCATGGAATGGGAAAAAATCTTCACATTTTATACATCAGATAAAGGTCTAATTACTAGAATTTATAAAGAACTCAAGACAAAAACTCCCCCCCCAAAAAAATAACCCAAAACCCAAATGGGCAAAGGAACTGAGTAGACAGTTCTCAAAGGAAGAGGTCCATAAAGCCATGAAACACAGGAAAAAATGCTCAGTATCCCTAGACATTAGGGAAATGCAAATTAAAACAACTCTGAGATTTCACCGTACACCAGTAAGAATGGCCAAGATCAATAAAACAAATAACAACAAATGCTGGCGAGGTTGTGGCGAAAAACCAACACTCTTATATTGTTGGTGGAGCTGTAAATTGGTCCAGCCACTGTGGAAGTCAATATGGAGATATCTTAAAAAACTGAAAACAGATCTACTGTATGACCCAGCTATAACACTATTGGGAATTTACCCAAAGGAAGATGGGTCATCATACCACCGAGACACCTGCATCTCCATGTTCAATGCAGCACTTTTCACAATAGCAAGGATATGGAATCAACCAAAGTGCCCTTCAACAGAAGAATGGATAAAAATACTATTGTACATATACACAATGGACTACTACTCAGCAATCAAGAAAAATGAAATAAGGTCATTCACAGCAA
>VMDO01001061.1:159846-187977 GCA_007922755.1 Pedetes capensis
GATAAAAAAAAAATGAAAAAAAAAAAAGCTAAGAATGGTGTCACTATAAATGGTCTAGAAAATGCATGCAATTGTTCTGACAAGATAGAAACAAAGTTCACTACAGGGTAAGTTTCTATCTTAAACAGAACTGGAACCCAAGGACATATAGAAAAATATTACCAAGTAAATGATAGAGAAGACTTAGATGGGGAGGGTGAGGAGGAAGCATACAAGAGGGTAAGGGGGCACCTATCTGAATAATGTACATCAAAATGCATATATGGAAATGCCACAATGAAAAGCATGTGAGAATGAATCACATTAAGGTGTACATTAAAATTTTCCAATAAAAAAAATTGGGACCAGAAGCAAATTTGATGGGGTCCATCTTGTTAAACAAGTGGAATAATTCTCTCTGAAGTGGTGGTGGTTGTTAGGTGCCATCGAGGTGCTTCCAACTCCTAGTGATCCTCATAGGGTTTTCAATGGCTGATTGCTTCAGGAGTGGATTGCTATGTCCCATTTTTGCAGTTCTGAGGATCAAACCCAGGTCCTTAGAAAGTGCAGAGCAGCACACCACCAATGGAGCATGAAAACTCAAAGTTGGAGGAGAAGACGTTCATGATTGAGATGGCTTGAATCTTTGCTAAATTTACTGTGTTCAATACTGAAGACTGAAACTTATGCAGGGCTGGAAAATGCCTTTGGTTTTCCACTTAAGCAAAGCCTGACAGTCGAGCAGGAAGCCATCAGCTCTCTTAAGGATGGACATAAATTTTGAGGCCATCTCATTAACACCTGGAAGCCACTGATTTCTCAGTGTACCAGCAAAGACATGGCCTCATTAACATTCCACAGCTTCTGCTATCAAGGCTTCAAGGAGCTCAGACCAGAGCAAAAGTTTTATCTACACACACACACACACACACACACACACATACACACACAAAGAAAGAAAGAAAAAAATAGTGAAAACAAATTCTCAATTAGAGGTTCTGTGAAGCATGGGGATTGTGGCTATCAAGAGAGCCTCCAGATGCAACAGCTGCTTGATTACAAATGATGAGCATAACTAGCTCTTCTTAATGTGTAGAGGGGTTAAATAAGGAAACTGAATCATGGAATTATCCATGAGAAATTAGTCAGGCAGGAAGTGCCAACCTCCTTAGCCAGTAATTCTAAATCTAGTCTGGAAATCCAAATCATTATTTCATTCACTGCCTGAAATTTGGTTTCCATTCTTGTCACTGAACTGACACTATAGTTCCAGAGGTCACCAATGACCTCCTAATGGTCAAATCCAGAACCCTTTTCTCATTTTTCATCTTTCTCAACTTTTTCGCAACTCTAAACACCACTAAGTGTCTGCTCTTTTGGGAAATATGTCCACTGGGTGCTATTAGGCTCTTGTACTCTATTTTCTATCATTTCTATTTTTCTTTTCTTTCTTTCTTTCTTTTTTTTTTCTTTCTTTTTTTTTTTTTTTTTTTTTTTTTTTTTTTTTTTTTTTTTTTTTTTTTTTTTTTTTTTTTTTTTTCATTTCTCGTGGGGCTGTAGAGTTGAACCCTAGGCCTCATGCAAGCTTTCTGCAGGCATTTCCCACCAGGTCATGCCCCCAGCCCATTTTTTTTTTAACTTTTCATGTTGAGACAGGGTCTCACTAAGTTATATAGGCTGCATCTGGCCTTGAACTTGTGATCTTTCTTCCTCTACCTCCTGAGTCACTGGATTAAAGATGTGAGCCACCATGCCCAACTTTCTCTTTTCTTATAATCATGGATATTGTCCAAGACTAAGGATAACGTCCTGTCTTTTCCTATACTCATTTCCAAGGTAAAGGCGGGGCACAGAGGGCTAGCTTAGCATGGTCAGTGCTCAGGAGCAATCACAACATGGGAACCAGGCAGATGATATAATAGTGCATCTAAGGAGTAGCTTGGGTTTTTTCCCCAAGGACAACCTATTAAATATTTTAGGTCCTGCAGACTAGTATGTCCCAACTATTTAGTTCTGCTATTATAGTATAAGGGCTGGGATTTAGCTCAGTTGGTAGAGCGCTGCGCTGCAGTCTCTGAGGTACCGAGTTCAATTCCCAGCACCACAAAAATGGGAGAAAACCTGGCAACCACTCCCAAGGGAATCCCGAAACAGTCAGCCATTGAAAACCCTATGAGGGTCGCTATGAGTCGGATACCAACTCGACAGCACCTAACAACAACAACATTATAGTATAAAAGCATCCATAAGCATACATAAACAAACGTGCATGGCTGTAGTCTACAAAAATTTACTTATAAAAACAGTCAGCAGTCTGTGTACTGACCTTTGCTGGCCTTTGAATCCAAGGGAGGCTAAATGAAGAGGAAAAATTAAATCTAGGGCATAAGAGCTAGAGGTAGGGGCCACAAGCATATCAAGTAGATCTTGGCCCCCAACATGGTGAATAGTGGGTAGAACTAGAGAGGTTTTCTGAGAATCTGACAAATAGCTAGGGCTACAAATCTTTTTATAGGTGGAAAAGGAGCCCAAAGAGGTCCTGCTTAGTTAAAAACATCTCTCTTATTGAAATGTGCCTATCCCAGAGTCTTCAGCACTGGGTGATGGCTCAATGTCAGATCTCTGCTTATGCAGTGAGGATGCAAAGCTCCACAGTTCACATGGAACCCTAGAGAAATCAGTTCACTTCCCTAAGCCTCAGTTGATTCATATGTAAAGAAAACGTCCTGAAAGGAGCTTTCAATGTATTAGGCCAGGTCAGGGTGACCAGTATTAGAATGATAAACAGGTTGAGATAACAGCATTCCAACTGGTGCATGTACACAATATTACTATGATGTAATCCCACATAACTGATGTGACTGGACAATGGCCTTGGCAATTAGCCACTATTGCTTAAAAGCCTTAAGAAGCCCCTCTGCCAGCATTGGGTATGTGGAGAGGACTGGGGTACAGAGAGGACCAGAGAGCATGGAGAAAATAGGAGAGCACAGAGAAGTGAGGAGGTATGCAGAAGATGGTGGCCACAGGTAGTGGTGCAGCCCAGAGTATGGAGAAGACCATCCCAGAATAAAGCATGTCACACTGACTTCGGCTCTGTGACCATGTTTTGGGTTCTCTGTGGGCCCCAAGCATCTGCCCTAGCTGAGGAACTCAGTTTCAGCTTGGTCTCAACAGAAGATTAGATGACCCAGAGTGAGCAAAATTTTCTATCATAGAGCCTAGAATATAGTGCATATTTGTAAATGCTGCTTATCTTCATGTTTTATAATAATAGGTAAATACAGTGTAAAAAAAAGTTTAAGAAATCACTTTGGAAAGTAGACACCAGTCACCATTCTAATCTGTGTGCTATGCTGACCTGACCACTCTCCTAAGCTCCAAGACATTAATTCAGTATGTCATGACACCCTTATGGCTCCCATCACTCCATTCCAGCTTTCAGAACTCTTGATTTATTTTCAAATACTGTCTGTTGAATAGAACAGATACCTGTCCCAGTCCTGTCAAAAAACCTCAAAGACCTTCAACTTCTATAGGCATCATTCAAGCCTTCAAATTTTGGGAGTTTCTTCCAGACGAGACTGAAGTTTGAAGTCTGGACTGTTTTTTCCAGGCAACCTGACTGCCCTTTTAATCCAGAGATCCTCTTTCCTCCATCCTAGAATTATCCCCTAATTGCCCTAACTGCTCTCTACAGGCTAAACCTGGGATTAAGTCTTCCTGAAAACAATGCAAACCTGTGTCACTACAGATCTTCCCACCTGTGTCCAGGAAGTTGCCTAGAGTCTCATTTTAAGAGATCAGGTTCTACAGTAATTTAGATGATGTTAAATCTAAGCTCTGCCACTTACTACCTGGGTTGCAGGAACATTTTCCTTAGCTTTTCCATGCCTTGGTTCCTTTATGGTAAATGAATATAAATAATGGCAAGTTTTTAGGAAAAAGAAAGGAGATCATTTATGAAAAATGCTTAGAGGACTATCCAATGCATAGTAAGTACCTACCCATTAGCTAATATATTAAGTCAAATGAAGTTATGTTCTGTTTTCTGATTTCTTCTGTTATTACAGCAGAAATAGAGAAAATCATAAGAAGAGCGCCCATAGGAATTTAAAGTGAGACACAGAAAAGTATATTTATTAAAAAATCAAAGTTATCTTTAATAATATTGGTAGCCAAGAACTTAAAAGATCATGTATTACAAATGTTTTGAGTTTTTCTTTCTAGACTTTCTCTGTATATGCAGACCTTTTGAGACATGTATAGTTAGTTGAGTTGCTCCTTTTTGATAACTTGCTCTTTGCTACTCTTTCTCAGAAAACATTCAGCAAAAATATCATATTTTTAAAAATGAGTCCTTATATTCCTTTGTATTAATTGATCAAAATATACTTTACCATTCTTCAATTGCAATCTAATTTTGAAGGTTATTCTAATGAAAGTTCTGTGAACTACCCTAATCATAAATTATGAGTTATCTGAAAAGAACAGCAAACAATTAAAAAACACTTCCCTTTGTTTCTTCCTTAATAGTGAAATCCTTGCCACTGGAATTATTTGTAAGCCTTGGGCTCAACACTAAAAAGACAGTAAAGAACAAATTGTCTTTGTGTGTCTTATTCTCTCCCTCTCAGCCTTCTCAGACTTTAAAGCTGCAGCCTTCTTCCTTCCTGCCTGACAGGCTTTATGCAAGCAAAGTTAAGTCCAGAGCCATGCATGGAATGAGCTCTGTAAAGAAAAATGTCAGATCCCACAGTGGCATATCTTTGTTAGTCACAGAGCTATCCAAGACCCATGCAGAGTGACTTCCCTATGACACTTGGTTGACTGCAAATACTCCTTGTCACAGTTTCAAGACAACAAAGACCTTTAGTTTTAACCTTGCTAATGATTTAGAGCACATACATTGGGCTCATTTTGCCTCTCACTTTTTCCCTTTCCAAATAATCTTTTAAGATTCTGGGAACAGGCAAGTCCATTTAATTTGCAAAATCTGTTAGGTTTATTTCATTTTTTTAAATCAATATTGTTGAGTACCTCCTACTTGCCAGGCACTCACTAGGTGCTCTTAGGAGGAAAGAAAAATATAAAGATAAATGAGACAAGTCTCTCTGCACTAAAGAGTTTGAAGTCTTCTAGAAAGCATTAAGACGTGAACAAATAACTCCAATGCAAGGCAAAATGAAATAAAGCTAAACAAAAAACCATCCATTGTACTGAGTGACTGCAAAGGAAAAAAGAAAAATATTTAACTAAGGAGAGGTCATATTTGAGCTAAGCCCTGAAAGATGTCTAGGATTTTAATAAGAGGAAATGAAAGCAAAAAAGCAGAGAAACCATTATTGAGTTCCTGCTAGGTGCTTTAACTTCTGAATCAGGGATCACGACAAAGGCTTTTGTATATGTTATTTTATTAATCCTAAAAAACCCACTTTGACTAAGTATCATCACCACTGTTTTACTGATACAGAACCCAAGTAATCTAGTTAAGGTCACTCCTATAAATAATAGAACTGGGACTTGACCTAAGACTGTATAATTGTAACTCAGCCTCGAGACTTTTGAGACTGAGCAAACAAGACAAGAATGAGCACGGAAATAGGGGATGCACAGAGAGTTCAGAAAACTGCTTTCAATCTCTGACATAGAGTATAGCAGACAGTCAGAAAATGGTCAATTATATCTAAAAAGAAAAAACCAAACACCTTTGATAGCTGCAGCATCCTTGCCCTAAGGAGACGGAGAGATGTGCATATTTCAGGCTACTAACAAATGAAAGTCTAAATTTCAGGGACATAGTATATAAAGATTTACTTCATGCTCATGAAAATTCACAGAAGCTGACTGGCTCTCCAGGGCTTCCCAGCCCTGCTAAACAGGACACAGGGCTCTGAGCAGGTGCTAGCATCATGCAGCTCTACCAACTAGAGCCTCTACAGCATTTAAAGCATCCGCATGCTCCAGTGAGCCACAGAAGAGCAGACACAGACAACTCACACTTTCCTTGCCCTTTTGTGCTTTGGCCCTAGAGTAGCCAACATCATACAGGCCTCTAGGCTCTGGCTAGACCTAAGAGAATGGCCCACCTCTATATGGTACTGTCTTCTACATGCCCCTGAGGAGGAAAATTAAGAAGATCTGGTAAGCACAATACATGGTTTCTAGCACATAAGGCAATGGTAATTCAGAATGTTTGTGTTTTATGTCTAAGACATTTAAATTTACATATTATGCAATATAATTACATCTACTATATGTTGTTGTTAGGTGATGTCAAGTCAGTGTCTGACTCATAGGAACCCGTGTACAACAGGCAAAACAGTATTTAGTGCTTCTCTGCTATTCATAGGGTTTTCAATGGTTGGTTGTTTTTTGGGAGTGGTTGCCAGGTCCTTCTCCCAAGCCGACAGTACTAGTGTTCCCAGGTGGTCTCCCATCCAAGTATTAACCAGGCCTGACCCTACTTAGCTTCTGAGATCTGACAGAATTGGATGCCACAGTGGTACAGCTGCAGGCATGTATACTATATAGTATAATGTATGTTGTTGTTAGGTGCCATCGAGTCGGTATCTGATTCATAGCGACCCTCTGTACAACAGGGGAAACACTATTGTCAGTGCTTCTCTGCTGTTCATAGGGTTTTCAATAGCAGATTGATTTTTGGGAGGGGGTTGCCAGGTCCTTCTCCCAAGCCTACAGCTTCCGGTGTTCCCAGGTGGTCTCCCATCCAGGTACTAACCAGGCCCGACCCTGCTTAGCTTCCAAGATCTGATGGGATCGGATGCCACAGGGCTATGGCTGCAGGCACTATAATGTATACTAATATAGTAATACACATATAGGTATATTCTATACAATATATTTGGGCTGGGATTTAGCTCAGTTGGTAGAGCGCCGCTCTGCAGTCTCTGAGGTCCTGAGTTTGATTCCCAGCACCACAAAAATGGGAGAAGGAAGTGGCAACTCACTCCCAAGGCAATCCCAAAACAATCAGCCATTGAAAACCCTATAAGGGTCGCTGTGAGTCAGACAGGACTCGAGGATACCTAGCAACGACAACAACATACAATATATACAATATGTACTATAATGTAAAAATATATAATAATATAATATATAGCCAATTGGGGTTTAGCTCAGTTGGTAGAGCACTGCTCTGTACTCTCTGAGGATTTGGGTTCAATTCCCAACACTGCACAAACAGTAGAAGGATGTGGCAACCCACTCCCAAAGCAATCCTGAAATAGTCAGCCATTGAGAACCCTATGAGAGTCACTGTGTCAGACACAACTCCACACCACCTAACAACAACACTACCACCACAATACATGGGAAGCACGAGGAAGTTGAGAGAGTTTGTCTTACAGTTTCTATTTTCTTTGTAGATATATAAAAATACTTTTAATTCAGAGCATATCCCACTTAGAATCATAACTTATTTCAAATTAACAATAACAAATGATTATAATTTTAAAATGGCTCTTGATTGAGAAATGTAAAACATCTATCCAAAGACATATGAAATTGGTTGTTGAGGACGTCAAGGGTGTTGGCGTAAGAACACACATGACATCAACTTCCAGTTTGATGTAGCTTTTCTCCCCCCTCACTCAACAGATAGAGGAGGACAGGTTTTTTGACTGCACTAGTGACAGTGTGGCTGAAGTGACTGGCTGAGGATTCTAGACAGGGCTGTGCAGACAGAGGTAGCTGCAGATGTGAGACTCCCTAATAGACAAGGGGAAACTGCTGTGTCAAGGCATTGTGAGCCCTGAAGTAAAGGGAAACAAACAAGCAAACATACCAGACATAGTGGGTGTGCAGGATGAAAGAGCAGGGATTATGTCTAGAAAATAAGAAGACAGAGTTTGGGATTTCAAAAGGGCATGCTTAAGATGGTGATAAGGTCCAAGGAAAATCCGTAGTTGTGGGATTGACAATGACTGTAAACATTTGTCTTTAGTAGAGAAGAACCAAAGCCTGAAGGTGGGTATAGGTAACTCCAAAAGCTCTTAACCATCTAACTACTTCTAACTACAAGGTACAGAGTGCAGATGGAGACAAACCTCCTCCTCTTTAGAGGGCCACAGGGCAAACAGCGTCCTGTGAGAGGTGGAGAAGGATGTTGGAAAGAACCAAATAGTTGATTAAATCAGAGAATACTGTTTAGAAGTCACCCCAGAGGACATTGGTGGGAGGTTCACCCACAATGGGAGTGTGAGCAGAGCCAAGCAGAGGAGAACTGGTTGGGGACACTCACTGGGAGATAACCCAGGGAACTCTGTTTGGAATGTCCCAACAAGGACTGGCTGGGGCGTGCAGGTCACTAACTCACCTTAGAGTGTGAAAGGCTTTTGAGGCTTGTGGGTCTCAGTAAGGTTTCTGTCTGCTCAGGGCTCATCCCAAAGATTTCTCTCCCTGGAATTTGAAGAGAACCAGGGATGTCCTCTCCTGGTCCCTAATGGGAACACAGTAGCAAGAATGTCTAGCAAATCTGGGGAGGCGGGAGGGGAGGATGAAGCTGTCGGCAGCTGGCACTGAACTGGTGTGACACAGAATGTTAGAGGACCCCACACTCATGGCAAGGGAGACCAGGGTGTTACAATGGATGACCCAAAGTAAGTAGAGACTGAAAGCCAAAGACCACAGGGGAATCTGGGTTCTCTGCTCCTTCCACCACAGTGGGCTGTCTCTCACCATGATGAGCCAGGCACTGATGTCATATTTCACTGCAGCACAAAAGTTAGCAGCTTTTCTTACCCATGCAGGCTGCTGGCTGGGCTAAGCAATGCCCACAGGCTGTTCCACAGGGAAGAGAATGATAGAAAAGGAGAAAGAAATGTATTAGAGAGTGGGGGGGGGGGGGAGGAAAAGAACACTAACAGAAAATAAAATAAAAGTGGGATAAAGATTGTTATAAACGACTTCCAGTATACTGAGTGCATAGCCTGTCCTAAGGCCCCAGGGAACTAGAAATAACCAGAGGAGTATACTACACTTTTTCAAGCTCCAATGTATTACATTGACAGACTAGTCTGACAAAGAAAGTACTTCTAGAAAAACAAGGTTGGTGGAGAGGAACAGATGGAAGGATGCACAAAGATAAATAAGAAAAACCCACTCACAAGGGTGCTGGTATAGTTGAACAGTATGTACACTGCACAAATGCACTGTCTTCAGGCAGGCTCTATAGAAGCAGAGCCTGAGACAAGGATTCTGGTACACATGATCAATTGAGGGTGTGCTCCTCAGGGAAAATCTTTAAGTGAGAGAAAGAGGACAGGGCAGGGGAAACAGCCAATGTTGTAGCCCCAGGTAAAGTCTAGCTTTGATCTCATTCATGGTGGGGAATGGGAATGTGGAGCATAAATTGTATCACAGGTATGTCCACCTGGAGGCAAGAGGGCTGGCCTTTTGGAACCCCGTATCAGTCATGCATTGGTTACGAGCTGCTCCTGAGATGGAGGCATAGCCTCCCAGGCTTCCATCAATGGGAGGCAATCCTGGCGAGAAAGGGCAGCAGTGACCCTCGGCAGCCGTGACAGTTTCGTGTGTCAACCTGGCTAAGCTATAGCCTTTGGTTATTCAGTGAAACCCCAGGTGTCAGCGTGAAGGCATTTCATGGAGCTGTGATTAAAGTCTATCATCACTTGACTGTATGTAGTAAGGACGGAGGGTCTCCTGGATGTTCTGGGTGGGCTGGTGCCATCAGACACTCAGCCTCAAGAGCAGGCCTGGGGCCCTGAAGAGGGCCACGCTCAGACTGTGCGCAGCAGCTTCAGCCCATGCCTGCGAGTCCCAGCTGTCCTTCCTAACAGACGTTGGCCTTCGAAAGCCAACCTCACAATCATGAGAGCCAACTCCTCCCAGCAAGTCCCCACCGTGTGTGTGTGTGTGTGTGTGTGTGTGTGTGTGTGTGTGTGTGTGTGTTGGTTTAATCTCATCTCCATCTTTTGAGTATGTGGTGAAACCTCTGGACCATCCATCATGGTAACAACACCATGGTCACTAAAATTTCCGATAACTAATTTTGCATTTCCAATTTTAACTTTTGGCCAACATCCATGAAGATAACTTATCTTACATAAGGTTAGCAATCATTAGCAAGCTTTGTATTATAGTATAAGCAGGTTATAAAGATAAGAAAATCTCTTTGTCAACCATTGCTGCAATGCAATATTGGGAGTTCATTTAGCTCAGAACCTATAACGTGAATAGGCTCTATACCCTCTTCATTGTTACTCTTTAGTGGCTTGTTCTTCAAATGAGAGAGGAATTTCATAAAATTTAATAAAAAATAAAAAATTAAGAGTAAGAAGCCATATACAGGTATGTCTAAAATGCATTGACATTTTAAGCAGTAAAATTTAATTGCCCTCGCTTCCTACTCTACAGTCTTGAAATCCAGCGTAAACGTTTCTCATCCTTGTTTATGGTAAAGATGAAAAATTTAACAGTTAGGTCAAATCATAATTTGCCTTGCATACCCTTATAAATTTTCTATCTTAATGGCCAGCTGAACAACTCTGAAATGGAAAGTAGTCCAAGATAGAAATTCTTATCCTTTTACATTGGTTACTTTGTTTAAATGATCTGAAAATCACCTTGACTGTGTGTCTTCTTTATTAGCAGCTCAAGCACCAAAATGAAGATGACACTGAATTTCTGAATTTTAACATGTCATAATTTAACAGATGAGCATGTAGGTCCTTACTAATATTCTTTATGCATAACTGCTCTAATAGGCAATTTAAAGCACTGCCAAGGTATATAGGAGGAGGGGAAAAAAGATCTTTGTATGTTGGGGATTTTGACATGAGCAGATTATCCAAAAAATATAAATTTTTACATAATGTACTTACAGAGCTATTTGGAAAATATTCATCCTCAGAGTTCATGAAACACAAATACTGCTGGAATTCTCATGACACTGTGTACTTAGTATTTGTTTATTTGTTGTTTTATTTAGTTTTGTTTCATTCTAACTCCTACATCATTCCAAAGTTGGGAAGTCAGGACAATGAAAAAGAGCTAGTGACAAGAAGGAGTAGCCAGTGAGGCAGGCAAAATAGAAAGACGGGTCTAATGTCCTAGAGGCCAAGAATGAATGAATGGTATTCAAGAGGATGATGTAAAAGGCTGCTGATAGATCCAGGAAAATGTGCTGTATGAATCAGCCACTGGATGTTGCATCAAGGAGGTCAACAGAAACTTTGATAAGAATAAGTTCAATGGATAAGAGGTAAAAGCCTAAATAGAATGGGTTCAAGTGAAAACAGGATAAGAGAAAATCAGAGACAGCAAATCTAGGAAAACATTTGGAAATGTTAGCTACGAAGGTAAGCAGAGAAACGAGGGCGTAAAAGAGGAAGACAGATTACGGTTAAAAACAAGAGAAGGTTTTATTTCAGATAAGAAAAATAATGGCCTGTTTATAAACTTAGATTATGATCAAGTAGAGAGAGAGGAAAACAGATGAGGCGTGAGAGAAGGGAGAATTATAAATACAGCCTGGAGTAGGTGAGAAGGAACAAGACCTAGAACATTAGTGAGAGAAATGGTTTCAGGTAGAAGCGTCGGGTCGTCCATAAAAATGGGGGAAGATATAGGGAGCATATATGCAAGAATATGGCTACTCATGGTGGTGAGGCTTGCTTCTACTTTCTCAAGGAAGTAGGAAGCAAGGCCATCTGCTGAGGTTTAGAAGAGTGAAGATCCTGGAGGCTTAAGAATATGACAGAAAACTGTCATCTGTAAGAGCAGAATAAAAACCAAGAAAATACATTTGGACTGCAGGGCCATGCTACAGGCTTCTTTGAGGTAGTGGTTGTTGTCAGGTACCATTAAGTCAGATCTGACTCATAGCGACCCTAAATATAGCAGAACAAAATACTATCCGACTCTGTGCCATCCACATGATCTTTTTGTGTTTGAGCCCAGTGTTGCAGTCACGACGGTTTTTTCCCTCATTTTGAGTCATGCCACATCAGCAAATGGAGGTCCCAGGGGCTGTACTCCATTCCTGTCATTAAGGTTGACTCTGCTTTGAGGAGGCAACTCTTCCCCAGTCGATTCTTGATTGCCTTCCAGCCCGGGGGACTCATTTTCTGTCCGTGTATTTGATAGTGCTTCTCTGCTATTCATAGGTTTTATAACGGCCAGTGTTTTTGGGAGTGGGCTGCCAGCTCCTTCTCTCTACTCTATCTTAGTCTGGAAGCTTAGCTAGAACCTGTCCAGCAGCTGCATAGCTTTCAGCATTATAGCTACACTCAAACCCCAACAGCATAATGAGCTGACAGACACAAGGGGGTCATTGAGGTTAATAGTTATGAATTTAAAGTATAATTATCATCATGTTTATGAGCTTTTCTAGTCATTTTAAATTGTTAAAGCATGGATAAAATCAATGGAATATTAGATTTAACAGAGGCTGAGATTTTGCTAGACAAGTATAATAAGTAGAGAGGTTCTAGAAACTTGAGAATGTATACAGGAGACAATTTATAAAATGATGAACTAGGAAAACTAAAATATAGTAAGACATAGGGTGGGAAAAGGACCTGGCATCCCACTCCTGAAACAATCAGCCATGGAAGACCCTGTGAATAGCAGAGAAGCACTGACAGAGTGCTAGTCATGGCACTGGTTTTGCATAGAGTCACTATGAGTTGGACCCGAATCAACAGGACCTAACAAGAACAACACAACAAGATGCAGGGTACATTAGGAGGTAAACAAACTATAAAGTGCTTAGGACTGAGTTAATGGAGAAGCTGAAGTGGTGATGACATGGTATGAGAAGTAACTATGGAGTGGGTAACCGGGATGCAGGTGGAGCAGATTATTGGAGGTGAAGTGAGCCAGTTAACTAACATTCAAGGATGTTGGGAAGATTCTGTTCAGGGATGCTGTCATCCCTGTGAACTTTGCTGACAGTAGTATTAGAAAGAGTCAGTAATCAAGGATCAGAACTTTAAAGAGTGAGCCAGGAATTCCTCGGAGGCAGAGGGTGAGTATCAGCAAATAACTACAGGTTGGGAATAACTACACCTGGGAACACCAGATACTGTAGGCTCGGGAGATGAACCCAACAACCCACTCCCCAAAAAATCAATCTGCCACTGAAAACCCTATGAATAGCAGAGAAGCACTGACAATAGTGTTTCACCTGTTGTACATAGGGTCGCTATGAGTCAGTTACCGACTTGACGATACCTAACAACAACAAGCATCTCACATATGAAGTGTTCAAAGCCAGACCTCCCATTTTTCCTTCGTCTACTGCCCCTAGACTTTCCAGTTTCAACCAGTCATTTAGACTAAGAGCCTGAAAGTCATCCTTGATTTTTCTCTATTCCAATCCCCAGGTCAAAATCCCCAGAAAGTAGGACAGGTTCTTTATCTAATGTGTATTTCAAATCCAACCAGTTCACACCACCTCCCCACGAACACTATAGTCGGGAGTCAATCAAAGCTGATATACTAGTGTGTGTGTGGGGGGGGACTGATTGAGAAATCAATTGTTGGGACTTGAGAGGGAGCTGGTTAAAAGTTCTCTCTAAAGCTATCTTTTTGTGTTCTGTAGCAGCTTGAATCTTACTGTACAGGCTGTGGCAGGAAGAGAACGTGGATGTAAAGTGGGAGAGTGTGAGGAGGAACTGGAACACACACCTGTTCCCACCATCTCCCTAGTTAGGTGTCCTATAGGAGAAACAGGTCCCTTTATCACAGAGCTAGACACATACCTCAACCACGGGTCAGAGAACTTGAAGGAAAATCCACATGAAGGATAAGCAGTTGCAGGCCTCACTGTGGCCCCACACCTACAAGGTGATTCAGCAGATCGATACATGTGATCTGCAAAAGATCTGCTTCAAGCTGTCACTTCTAAATCTCACACTAATAAAATATCTCCATGGCTCATTCTAACCAGAAACATAGGAAGAGAATTCTTGGAACCTTAATTCAATCCAGGCAAGTTGACTCATTACAAAGCATAGCATACATCTTGCCAACTGGGCACTTTTACTCAGCTCTTAAAAATATGGCTATCCTAATTTCCCAATGAAGACAACGGCGAAATCATATTTCCATCTAACATGAGGCAGCTTACTCACCCGCTTTTGAGAATATTCTGACCCTTCTCCCCACAAGTATCCTGGTAAGATGGAAGCAGAATCAGATCCTGCTACACAGGGAAAGGTGAGGTGATGGAAGAAGAAAGAGCTTTGAAGATTCTATGCTGCTGGCTTTGGAGATAGAGGAAGTGGCCAGGAACCTAATGTACAGGGACTGTAGCTCTAGAAACTGGAGAAGAAAGGCAAAGGATTCTCCTCTACAGCTACCTAAGGGCACACAGTCCTGCCTCCACCTTGACTTTAGCCAGGTGATGCTGACTTCTGTCACCTCCAGAACCTTAAGAGGATAAGTTATGTGGTCTTATATTCCTAAACCTTATATCAAAATCGGGATGCACATATAAAATTCTCACAAAAAGACATTCAAATAGAAAGGAGACCATTGCTACGGGTAGTGGGGATAGGGGAGGAGGGTCATGAGAGGGTATGGGGGAAGTTATGTCAGCAATGTACAATGAAATGCATATGTGGAAATGTCATAATGAAACCCATTAAGTTGTACATTAAAAATTACTAGTAAAAAAATTCCTAAGTCTAAGGTAATTTTTTTACATCAGCCATAGGAAATGAATACAGGCCCTTTATTTTAACAGGCCTGTAACAAAAGTTGACATCAAACTACAACATTGTGTGAAAGTAATTTTGGAATGAATATCATTTTGTAGAAAGTTAGATAGTATTGCCAAATCCCAAAAGAAATTCAAACATAGGCTTTTTAACCTAGAAATGAGAATCTGTAACCTTTGAATTATGCCTTCTCCATACAGATTTGGGGTAAAAAGAAGCTAATTATTCAAATGAAATTAAATGAAGAAGAGAAACTATTACTTAAAGACCTTACCCACGAGGAATAGAATCAACAATGTAATACTATCAGGCACTAAACCTATATTTGAAAAAAAGAAGAAGAAGAAGAAGAAGAAAGATTTTATCCAGAAGCATAGGGGAGTTGTCTGACTTCAAGCATAGCTGGATCCAGGGATTTCCATAATTTCATTGGGACTGTCTTTTTCATTTTTCAATCTGCTTTCCCTGACAAATGCCCGTTATAAAATCCAGAGAACCAAAGTCCTGATAATAGACCTATAAAAATGTGGCCATCAGGCCAGTCATTCTGCCATTTGTTGAGGCTAATAAAACCAACTCGCTTATTGATCTTGTTGTTCTATTAGGCAGAAATGCCCCCAAGGATAGTTGCAGAGCAAAGAGGAACCAGACCAAGCATGGAAATAAATCATGGACATGTAAATAAAACTTGTCATCTCAGCATCTGGACACAATAATTAAACATTCTGGGATATGGGGATTCAGTCTGTAACTCGCATTAGTTCTTAATGCTGATTACATAACTCAGGGATGTTGCTTTCTGATAAGAGGAAAATAAATTTTGGTGATATATCATGTATTAAAATAGAAGGTGCTGAGACTGGAAATCTAATAATGGTAAATGACATAGTGGACCTAAGACAAGGTACCACGCAATATTTGGCAATGAGGATGCTGGATCCATGTAGATTTGCATTTGAACCTAAGACGTAGTACTTGCTGTCTCTGCTCCCATAAGCAAGTCACTCAACCTCTTTTAGCCCTGGCTTTTTAACATGTAAAATGTGCCTGACAATAACAGTAATACTGCTGCATCATTCATTTGGAGGACTAAGTGGGAATACGTAAACTGCTTAGCACCTTTCTAGAAGGTAACAAATGCTTAATAAGTGGTTAATATTGGTAATATAAATAATCAGTACTTAACATTAATAGATACAGTTCTCTTGTCTCTAAGAAATAAGAAATTGTACTGTATGATATCAAAATCTTTAAACACCTAACATTTTGTGTCTCTGAATCTGTGAAGGTGTTGATATCCTACATTTCCAAGCTGTTAGGAGGAGATAGTACATGATTGAAACTATGTCATGCATGGCTGCATTCATAAGTAATGCTTGCTGAGCATACTCAGATGGTGGGAATCAATGCTTCCCTGCCTCAGGTCCACCAGGAAGTGGAGAGGTCATTGGGAGAGTGTCTTGGATTGCAGCTTCACCCCTAGTGATTGACTCTGATAGTCAATAACTTAATAAATATTTGGTTCTTTTCTCCTTCTAGGTACAGGGAAGTTTGAATTTCATGACCATTATGTGACTGAGTGATGTCCTATTACTATTTCTAGCCAATGAATTGGAAGCAAGTAATGTGCCCATTTTGAACTGGAGTATTTAATTGCTTATGTGAGACTTTCCAGCATATATTTTTACTCTGTGATAGTAAATTTCAAGATGATGGTGGTCCAGAACAAGCTGGTCCCAAGGTATAAGAACTGGTCCCCAGGTGGTGGGAAACTGAAGAAAAGTGGCAGATACAGGGATGCACAGAGCATAATTGGCTGGAGACTCAGTGGCAGACGATTGGCTGTGGGTGGCAGCAAGGTCAGGTGGATTTCCACAATTTGGATCAGATGAAGAGGTTTATATAATGGTCAGGACAAAGGCAACTTCTTCCAAACCAGCATGTACTTAGCTTATCTCAAGCTCTTATTAAAGATTTCAGGTACATTCCTGGTGCTAATGGTGCCAGGAGTCAGTTGTAAAGCTCCAACTACTACTGTAGTGTTTTGCTTATTTATAGTATGCTGGAAAACCGTATGGGGTAAACTGACCAGAGTTATTCATGGTGGGTTGCCATCAAGATGGCTGCAGTCAGGTCAAGCTGAATCCATACAGATGGTTTTTCCATCAACACATCATTAGAGCAACACAAGACCATGAAGAACGCCCACAAAATCATAATGGATATATAAGCAGGATTAATAAATAAGTCTTTGTTATTTTCAGCCACTTATATTTTTGAGATTGTTCTTTATCACAGCATAATTTATACTATCTTACTGGGTAAAGAAGAGTATGCCTAGGACTGAGGGGACACCACGGAAATAGCCTGAAGTATGTTATATACCTGTTGAAAATGCCACAATGAAATCTATTACTTTATACAATTAATATTCACTAATAAAAAAAAGAGCCAGATGCACTGGCACATGCCTATCATCCCAGCAACTGGGGAATCTGAGGCGATGGTATCAAGGTATTCTGAGAGGTCACAAGCACAACTTTCAATATTGTAAACTTGGAAAATATTTGGTAGACCTGAGGTCCACAATGACTTGGAAAGCCAATTGTGAACTTAATGTAATTTTAGCAATAGGAAAGTGCTAGGAAAACAGTGTTGTTTGCAGGTATTGTTTGCTTGTAGTTATGTTCATCAAGATAATCAGGTAAAAGAAAAGAGGAGAGAAAAGGCCTGGCCAGGTTTCAAAAAGAACAAAAGAGAACAGGGAGGGCCCACCAGTGCAGAAATTTGCAAGTATCCTAGAAACAATTGCTTCTCAGCCTCAATCAATGAATGGCAAAACTGAGAAAGGTTTTAAGTGATAAAAGCTTAAAACTAAAATTTGCATGGAGAATCAAGAGTGTGGCTATAATACTACTTAAAAACCTCTGAATGGATGTACTGCCCCATAAATTCTTTCAATTAGAAAATAACTCAGAAGAGGAAAAGAAAAAGACTAGGAGTGTGACTCTCCCACTCAGGCCTCATAAGCTAAAAGCACTCCTAACTAAGGGAGACACAAAGGCAAGGAGTAAAGGAAAGAAATATACCAGACTTGAGAATGGCCCTTGAAAATAATTTTGAATTTGATTATTGACAAATAGAATAGAGTGGGGTGAAACATATATAAGTAACTTTCTAAATTTTCATGGGAGTTCTTTGCCGAAAGAATCATTGGTCTAGACTAAAGGAGACTGTACTTGCAGAAGACTTAAAATTACTTGAGTCCCCTCAACCTTCTATGAGAAAGAGGTAGGCTCAGAAATCTATTCAGTCCCCAAGGAGGGGATATCCTCATGTTGTTGTTAGGTGCGGTCAAGTCAGTGTCTGACTTATACCAAAACAATATTGTCAGTGCTTCTCTGCTATTCACAGGGTTTTCAATGGCTATTGTTTTTGGGAGTGGGCTGCAGGGTCCTTCTCCCAAGATTACAGGGCCTAGTGTTCCCAGGTGGTCTCCCATCCAAGTACTAACCAGGCCTGACCCTGCTTAGCTTCTGAGATCTGACAGGATCACATGCTACAGTAGTACAGCTGCAGGTGGGATAAGCCCCCAACCCCTTTAAATCTGACCAAAAGGATAATGGAAAATGAATGATATCCTAGAAGGTAGAACCATGGTTCATACAAGAATCATACAAGGGAGTTCTTCTTGGGAGCTGCACCGGAGCACCAACTATAGGCCCCTCCTCATAGTTGGGCCCCAAACTATGGGGCATAAAGTGTCTGCCCAGTAGTAGCTAAGAATTGTTGGGAATTATCATTGTTTTGTATGTCTTACTGGTACCATTTCTTTTTTTTTTTTTTCTTTTTTTTTTTTTTTTTTTGCGGTACTGGGGGTTGAACCCAGGGCCTTGCACCTGCATGCTCTGCAAGTGCTGGACCACTGAGCTGCACCTCAGCCCTTTTTTTTTTTTTTTTTTTTTTTACTTTTTGAGACAGGGTCTCGCTAAATCACGCAGACTGCCTCTGGTCTCGAACTTGCGATCCTCCCGCCTCCGCCTCCGGAGCCGCTGGGATTACAGGCATGCGCCACCGCGCCCGGCCCTGGTACCATTTCTTAATGGGCATATTTATTGAAATTATCCTATTGCTGTTGTGTAATTGTCTACTGGGGCACAGGCAAAAGGGGGAGGGCATCCTAATGCTGTGACTTGAGGGGAATTTGGGTGGCTTTCTCTAGGTAGAGTACTGGGGGGTTAGTTTTTTTGTAGTTTTTTTTTTGTTGTTTTGTTTTGGTAGGGGGGTTGCATATCACATAGAGGGTTAACCAAATAATCGGTGACCAAAAAGACTGGTAAACTGTGCTGCTCATTAATCTCCAGTTCGTGTGTGTGCGCACGCGCAAAATTGAGTTTCCTGGCTTTGTTTTTACGAGAAGTCAAGTGACTATTTCCAGCCAATGAGTTAGAGGAAGGGGCATGTGTTATTTTTAGGCAGAAAATGTTAATTATTTGTGTCTTACCTTGCAGAGCCATTTCTTCCTGCAGAAGTATCATCAATGTTCAACAAGCCTAGTCCTAGAGTGAGGATACCACCGAACAGACAGCCGCTAACTTGTGATGCACTTGCACTGCAAGGAAAACAGTTTTTGTTGTTTTTAAGTTTCTGATACTTAGAAGTTGAGTGTTCCACCCATATTGCCGTGGCATTCACAACTATGAAGGATGCTAACAGCTTTCTACCTCATGCACCTGCTTCATCCTGCCTTAAGGGGTTTTGCTGCTATTGTTTTGTTTGTTCGTTTGTTTGTTTTGCAGAACTAGGGAGCTGAACCCAAAGCCTTGTGCATTCTAGGCAAGGGCTCTATGTCTGAGCTGCACCCTCCGCCCTTCTTTCATTTTTTATCCTGAGACAGGGTCTCACTAAGTTACACAGGCTGCCTCTAGCCTTGCACTTGCAATCCTCCTGCCTCTGCCACGCAAGTCACTGAATTATAGGTGCATGCCACTGTATCCAGCTATCTTTTATATATTTAATGAAGAAAGTGATCATGTAGGTTAACCCTACTAACAAATTATTTTTCTCATTCCAGCTTTCCATGTATATGAATCTAGGGCTGCTAAGTCCCCTGCAGTTAGATATTGTGGGATTACAAAGAGCCAGGTCTAAACAATCATAGGCCAGAATAATAACAGGACAAAATCAAATCTATAGAAGATGTATTAAATTCAAATAATAAGAAGTACAAGAGTTTAGGGATTAGCTCTACCACTTCTTCCTTGTACATTCTCAGGCAATTGTATACCTTTTTTATGTTCAGTACTGTGGGGTTGAACCAGGGCCTTGTGCATGATAGGCAAGTGCTCTACCACTAAGCTGCATGCCCAGACCCTTTTTAATTTTTTTATTTTGAGACAGAATCTTGCTATATTGTACATGGTGCTTCTGGCCTCAGACTTGAAGTCCTTCTGCCTCAGCCTCCAGAGTTGCTGGAATTACAAACATGTGCCATGATGCCCAGCCCCTTGTATAACTTTCTGTGACTCAGTTTTATCATCTATAAAATGGATAGTAAAATGGATTAGTCAGTTCCTACTAGGGTACACTGTATAGTAAATAATCTACAAATTTTAGTGGTTCCAGATAATAAAGGTTTATGTCTTGCTCATGTTACATATTAGCTATGCTTCACATGCAGTTCTGCATCACATGGATTCTTATTTCTGAGATCTAGGCTAAAAGAGCATCCAATATCTAGAAAATGTCACATCCATAGTAGAGATGAGCAATGAAGAAGACTAAGTAGAAAAGTCTCTTTCAGCAGATCATTGGGAACAATTAATCAACCAAATCTACAATTTAAGGAAACACATTTTGTAAAATTATTTCTAGGATTAAATAAATTGTAGTAAAATGCTTAACCCAATTTAGCACACCCTCAATTCCTATGTAGCTCATGAGGCACAGGTTAGCTTAAGTGGGTCTCTCCTTCTCTACCCTTTGCACAGCTGTGCCAATTGGCAGTGGGGAGCAGACACTGGCGAAGCCCTGGGCAGCAGTGTGTGGTGGAGCATGCAGAGACTTGACATCTTTGAGAGATGAGTAATTGGTCAGGTTAAACTACAGCTTTTCTGTCGATCCTGCAGATTCTTTTATTTGCATGCATAAAAACACCAAATACAGTATGTCGTATTCACTGCAAAAATACCATGGTCATAAAGGTATGCTTCATTTTGGCCTTCCTATGTGTATGGCTTACAGTCCCCCATCCCCATAGAATAATCTCCTCAAGGAAGGATGGTCTTGTTTAGGGCTTCAAGGTTTAGTGATTATTTTTCCTCATTTCTATTATGACCTGCTCTATTCTATTTATTCCCTTCCACCTGTCATCTCATTACTCCTACATATGTTCCCTTGTGTCTCAATTAATATTTCCTTTCTCTTGTTAATACTCCCTTCAGATATTTGTTAGCACTATGGCCTCCTTAATCTAAACATATGATTAGTCAGAGTTGTAATTATGTAAGCCATTTCTCCCATTACTAAGATAGTGATGATAGATAAATTTCTAGGAAGCTAGGTTGATTTATAGGATTAGTGATATTATAGCAGAGGAGAGGAAAAATACATGCATTGGGGTCAACTTAATGAAAGACACAGATCTTTATGCACAAAAGCCCACAGCCTCCATTTCTCTGTCAAGTATAGAATATCACTCCTAGTACCACAGAAGTTTAATGTACTGAACAGTATCCTTCCACTCCAACCTTATACTGTCACTGCTGCCGTAGCTTTGGAGCTGCAGGTGGAAGACCAGCCTGAGTCTCCTTCCCGTGCCAGCACATCCCAAACTGGCATCTTTCTGACCCAGCTGTCTTGTCCTGGTCTGCATTCTGCACCTTCTCTACCTGCTGTGGAAAAGGTAGCCTACTCCACCCTTCCTTTCTGCAACCAGAGAGTTTGAGTTTTATGAGAAGAAAAGAACATTGACAACAGATCCCTGGAAAACCTCAATGTTTAAAAAGACTGAGGGCAGAAATGATCTGCAATTAACATGAAAAGGAACCACTTCATAAAAGCTCTTTTATGTAACAGAGTTTCAAGAATTTGGAGGCATAAGAACTTTTAGCTATGGCTAAGTGAATCCTCTCCAAAAAAAATTGAGCAGATAATGCTGTATAAAATTTTTGGAAATAACAAATTTATACTGGAAAATACAAGGGGACTCATCTGGAAGGGGAAGGGGCAGTGGGAGGGGAGAGGAAGCAACGTAGGAGGGCAAAGAAGGGAAGAACAAGTACAAAGCACAAGATGCTACTGTGTGAAAATCCCATAGTGAAACTCATTATACTGTATGCAAAATAAATTTTTTTATAAAGAAAGAGAATAACAAATTTAGGACTCTGTAAGTCAACTGAATGGCAGACAACAAATTGAGAGGCATTTATTCTTGGAAAAACAGGTACAACTTGGAATAAGAACAGCCTTGTCAGTTGGAGCATTCCTATGACTACCATGTCCACTCTGGCTCAGCCAACAATACCAGCAGATTTACCAGTGCGTGGACACCTGGGGAACCCAGAAGCTATGCTGAAAAAGGCCTACTTCACTTAAGAATAGGATGACTGGATGACAGATACATCAGAAAGCAGTGAATTTGATAGGAAAAAATAAATTGGAACATCTTCATCTCAGTACCTGAAATGGAGAAAATGGCAGGTCAACTACAGTTTTAACATGCAGGCCTTATAACTGAGAGAGCCATGGAATGGCTGCACAAATGTTCTACATCCCTCACTGAGTGAGAAAATGCAGGCATCTGCAAGAGACACCAGGGCCTGTAGGAGAGGAAAAGCTAACAGAGACTTAAAAGTAGATTGAATTTGAATGCACCCATAAACCCGCACAAAATTCAATGCACAGAGGATAGAAGGCACATAAGTTTGGGGATATTTCAATACAATTTCTGCCTAAATGATTTATTGACCCCCTAGCTATGCTCGTTGTTGTTGTTAGGTGCTGTTGAATTGGGTCCAACTCATAGCAACCCTCTATACAAAAGACAAAACACTACCTGACACGGTGCCATGCACACGATCTTTTAATGTTTGAGAATGGAAGGAAGGATGGAAGGAGGCGAGAAAGGAAGGAAGACGGGGAGAAGGAAGGAAAGAAGAAAAAGAAGAAAGAAAGAATTTGTTGCTGGTAGATCTGCCCCTCAATATCTAAAGGAATTCCTTCATGAGTAAAGAAAATATATCAAATAGGAACTCTAGACTATGGGAAGGAAAAAAGATCACCAGAAACTGTTAAGTGTGTAAATATATAAATTAGAATCCAAAGATACTATAATGTTTTATCTAAAATGTTCATTTTTCAACAACAAAAATATTATAACATATAGAAATGGAAAATTTGGCCAATATTCAGAGGATAAAACAGTCTTTTTCCTCTCTTATCTAAAAATATGATTTTATCATTGGGCTTAGGAATGTACATGATAGCAATTTCAGAAAGGAGGTGATAAAAGGATCTATATGGTAGACAAGTTGCTATGTTTTGCTAGAATTAACTCAATATTTACCTTAAGTGGATTATAATAGGTTAAATATGCACATTGTAATCCCTAGAATTACACTCAAGAAAATAAGTTGGAAAAAATGCAGCTAAAACAAATAAACAGAAGATGGTACACTAAAAAAAATTTAAACACAAAAGAAAGCAGCAAAGAAGGAAATGAGGAAAAATGATATGGATAGCACAGAAATAATTGCATAGAAAAATTGCAAATTAGCAGTTGAAAACACAGCTATATAGAAAATCACATTTAATATAAACAGATAAATCATACCAATCAAAGACATGTACCAAAAACAACTATGTTTTCTACAAGGTACACATTTTAAATTTTACAGACAGGTTGGAAATGCAATGATAGTTAAAGATATACAAACAGTAAGCATAAGAAAATTTGAGTGGCTACATTGATATTGCCTGCAGCCATACCACTGTGGCCTTAGATCTTGTCAGATCTCAGAAGCTAAGCAGGGTAGGGCCTGGTTAGTACTTGGATGGAAGACTGCCTAGGAACTCCAGGTGCTGTAGGCTTGAAAGAAGGACCTGGTAACCCACTCCCAAAAATCAATTATCCACTGAAAACACTATGAATAGCAGAGAAGCACTGACAATAGTGTTTTGTCTGCTGTACATAGGGTCGCTGTAAGTCAAACACCAACTCCAAGGCATCTAACAACAACATATTGATAATAGGGCTTGGGTTTAGCTCAGTTGGTAGAGTGCTGCTCTGTGCTCTCTGAGGCCCTGGGTTGGACTTCCAGCACTGCAAAAATGGGAGAGTCACCTTGCAGCCCACTCCTGAAATAATCCTGAAACAATCAGCCATCAAAAATCCTATGAGGGTCACTATGAGTCGCACAGGACTCAATGGGAACTAACAACAACAAGCACGACATGTTGATATGAAGCAAAGACAAGAAATACTACCAGACACAAAGAAGAATATTTTATAATAATAAAAGGTCATGATAACTGGAAGATGTAACAACTATTAATGCATAGGGACCTAAGAAATTCTCAAAATACATGATGCAAAAAGTTAGATTTAAAAGAATTAGATAATTCAACAATTATAGTTTTACATTTGCAAGTCCCTATACATAAAATCAGTGAGGCCACAGAGTTGAATGGCACTATAAATTAACATGACTTAATTGATATTTTGGTTACTTTGCTCAACAGCAGCAGAATACACATTCCTTTTAAGCACACATGAAAAATTCTTCAGTGTATGCAATATTCTAAGACATAAAACAAGTCTCCACAAACTGAACGGGATTGAACTCACACAGTTTGTTCTCTGATCACAACTGAATCCAATTAGAAATTACTATTGCAGCAAAATTAATATAACAGTAAATCTCAAATATTTGGAGGTTAACAACACACTTTTAAATAACCCTAGATTAGAGAAAAATCAACAAGGCAAGTAGAAACTATGTTCAAATTAAAATTAAAAGATAACATATAAAAGTGTAATACAGCTAAAGTAATAGTTACAAGGAAATTTAAAACAATAATTGCTATATTAGAATGAAAGAAGTAACTGAAATGAATCACTTAACTTTCATGTGCAGAAGCTAGATAAACAAGGGCAAATCAAACCTAAAGTAAGAAGAATGAAAAAGGAATGTCAGAGATGAAAATCAATGAAATAGAAAAGGAAAAACAGAGAAAATTAAAAAAAAATCAAAAGTTGATTATCTGAAAAGCTCAGTAAAACTGATGAAATTTCTTTAACTGGCAGTGGAGCTAAACACAAAATATCAGTGTGGATGATTTCACTTATGTAAAGCATAAGAGCAAGTAAAACTAATCTACAGTGATAGAAGTAAGAACAATGACTACTTTTCTGGATAAGAAAGACAATGATTGGAAAGAGGAATGAAGGAAACATCTTAAGAGTATAAGTGTTCATTTTCTCTCGTTGAGGATTTTGGTTACATTGATGTGTTTATGCTTTTAAAATTCACTTATGAACCATGAACTTTTCTGCAGGTCTGTTATGCTTTAATAATTCTTTTAAGTTAAAAGACACAACAGATAATTTTTAAAACAAATACAATTGAAGATAAAAGTAAAGAAGTGGAAGAGAAATGTGGATTTATTCATCTCTCATGCAACGAGAGAAAGAGAGAGAGAAATACGAGACATAAAACTCAAAGAAAACTCATTAAAGTGTCAAAATAAACTAATAACTATCACAGATATTGAATGAGCAGCTGTCAGTCTGCCAACAAAACAAACACCAAGCCTAGACAGCTTTATGGCTATGTTCCATCTGTCTGGAGAAACAGAAAGGTTTAGTTTTATATAATACTTCCCAGAAAAAAATAGAACTAAACAGGGACATTATACACATAAATTGGAACCTGATATATGGCAGACACTCCAGTGGAAAACAGTAGAGGAAGAATGGACTATTTGATAAACACACTGTGACAATTGGGAATCAAATTTGTGAAGTAAAAATAATTAAGCAAAGAAGGCACAACAGTCTTAGAACTAAACAAAAGTTGCTTCACAGTTTTCACCAAATACAAGTATTCTTCCTGTTATTTTACCACTTTGGGCTATGCTTCTATAGTACAGATAGACTTTTAAAATTTATTAAGTTTGAATTAGTGTACAATGTAATGAGCTTCATAATGGCATTTTCATACTATTATTTTGTGTACTTTGCTCTTATTCACACCCCCCTTACCCTCCTATTGCTCCCTCTTCCTCTCACTTTCCCCACCGTTCTCCAGAGAGTCCCCCTTTTACTTTTAAGTACAGGCTTTTGACTCTGAGAGTTAAGTCTCACAGAGTGAGAAAATCATTCTTCTAATCACTGAATCATTGCTAGAGTACTACACACTGCCGTCGTCATTGTTTAAACATTCTTTTTATCCCAGATATTCACTAAGGAATCTTCTGTTCTGCACTTAGTTTAATTGCAATTCTTCCTGGAATTTCATATCTGTAGTGCTGTATGTTTAAGATGGCTTTGCCATTGGCATCATAATTTTACAGTTGCTGCACCAGGCTGAGTTTGTGTAACACAGCCTTCTTACAATCACAGGCGAGAGTATCTTAACCTCTGGCAGAATTACCTGGACTGGTTTACATGGTATTTATGGCTTCCAATCAGAATAATTCAGTTTTACAACCTTCAATATATTTAAAGAATGAAAAGATAAATCATAATTCAAGGAATGACAAAGACGTTGATATAGTTACTAGTGAGACACGAAAGGATTGTATTTATGTGTAAACTCTGTGGCCTCACTATCTGTAGAAAGGAAAACAAGAAAATTAATTGATTTTCATCTGTAGGAGAAAACCAAAACTATAACCTTCCATGATCATAGTAAGTTTTTATTCAAAAGAGCTGTAACTTAGGTATTTTTCCCCAGTGGCTCACAATAAAAGTTTATTCTCATTCACTTTACTTGCCTATAGTGATTTGGCTATTAGTTTAGTTACTGTGTTTTCTCTTGGGCTCAGGTCAGTGAATACACTCTCTTCACTTGATCTTACCCAAAAAGCCAAGAATCAACTGAACAGTCTCTCTTTAGAACATATTCCTATCATGAAGGCAGAAGCTGAGCTATTTAAACAATTATTCTATTACTAATAAATAGTCAAAAAACTCAGAACTCCTTGTTAATTACTGCCCATTGAGTATCAATTAAATTAGATTTCCTTTGAGTAAATCTGTCAGAGGATAAATCATTTAGATTTTATGGGAAATGAGCCAACACAAAACACAATGTAAAATAAGTCCATCACAAAACCCTACAGGCCCTCATCAATTCCTGTTGGTTGAAAACTGCTGAAGATCTCATAGGATATATTTGAGTATACATTTTGTTAGTAGTTGTTAGGTACTGTAAGTTGGTGTCCAACTCATAACAACCCTTCATACAACAAGTGAAACATTATTGTCAGTGCTTCTCTGCTATTCGTAGGGTTTTCAATGGCGGACTGATTTTTGGGAGTGGGTTTCCAGGTCCGTCTCCCAAGCCAGCAGCACCTGGAGTTCCCAGGTGGTTTCTTATCCAAGTACTAACCGAGCCAACCCTGCTTAGCTTCTGAGTTCTGAGGGGATCAGAGGCCACAATGCTATGGCTGCAGGCATTTTAGGAAGGGTTAAAACCTGATCAATGCACCCTTACAGAAAACACAGAGGAACTGCCTTTGTAAGCCTGACAGCTAAGGAAACAGCAATTCTACTTCATAAAAAGGATGTGACATAATTGATCACGATCATCCTGAAGTTTATGGGACCTTTGTGTCTGCACAAAGGGCAGACATCTGAGCTCTGTTACAAATGAAACATTGGCTGGGCTCTGAAGAACTCAGGAGCAAATATAGAGGGACCAGGCATGCCTAGTTTAGCTGGACTTTATGAGGAAAAACGTGGCATCAAGATTGGAGGAAGACTCATTAACAACCTGCGTGTGTTATGCAGATGACACCACTTTGCTTGCTGAAAGTGAAGAGGATTTAAAACATTTACTGATGAAGATCAAAGATCATAGCCTTCAATATGGGTTGCGACTAAACATCAACAAAACAAAAATCCTTACGACTGGGTCAGCACGAAACTTCACAATAAATGGAGAAAAGATTGAGGTTGGCCAAGATTTTGCTTTGCTTGGCTCTATAATCAACACCCGCGGAAGCAGCAGTCAAGAAATCAAAAGATGCATTGCTCTAGGAAAAGCTGTGGCAAAAGATCTCTTTAGAGTATTGAAAAGCAAAGATGTCACATTGAAGACGAAGGTGCATCTGACTCATGCCATGGTATTTTCAGTAGCATCATATGGTTGTGAAAGCTGGACATTGAACAAGAGAGACAGAAAAAGAATTGATGCTTTTGAATTGTGGTGCTGGAGAT
>VMDO01001061.1:188077-233807 GCA_007922755.1 Pedetes capensis
AGTGCTCCTTGGAAGCAAAAATGGCCAGACTGCGTCTTACATATTTCGGACATGTAGTCAGGAGAGAACAATCCCTGGAGAAGGACATCATGTTTGGAAGAGTGGCAGGTCAACGCAAAAGAGGAAAACCCTCCACCAGATGGATTGACACAGTGTCTGCAACAATGGGCTTAAACATAAATAAGATCGTTTGCCTGGCGCAGAATCAGCAAGTGTTTCGATCTGCTGTACATAGGGTCACTATGAGTTGGACTCGACTCGACGGCACCTAACAACAACAACAAGGGATGCCTAAAGCAGACTTAGGCAATAGGACAGGCACTTGACCTTCTGGTACAAAGGCAGCAGGGTCAATTTGTCCCAACTGATGAGCCAGTAAATTGCCAAAGCCTTTCAAGTTTGCAGTGCTTCTTGCATCCTTACTGTTGTCTTCATTTATTTTTTCCATCACCCAAGATCAGACTGTCATTACCCTTTCTTTGGAACATTGGTTTGGAACATAATAAGTAGCCTTGTTGCTGGCATTGCTGCCTCTACTTTTTCTTTTGCAGTACTAGGGGTTGAACCCAGGGCCTTGCACATGGTAGGCAAATGCTCTACCACTGAGCTGCACCCCTAGCCTTTTTTATTTTTTAACCTTGAGACAGTCTCACTAACTTACGAAGGCTGCCTGAAACCTCTAACTTGCAATCCTCCTACCTCAGCCTCCCAAGACCTGGGAGTAAAGGAGTGCGACACCGCACCAGCTTCTACTCTTTTTTTAAGTGTATATTAATTGTGGAAAATAATGGGGTTATTGTGACATTTGCATGGATGCATATAATGCTGCCTCTGCTCTTAACTCTAAACTGCCTTCACACAACTGCTGTTTTACCTTTCTGAAGCTCCTGTTACATATCCTGATCATGTTATACCTAACCCCAAAAGCTTTCCATGGCTCCCCATGTATTTTTTATTCTTCTTTGCTATATCTTCACACATATAGTCTAATTTCTCACTATCCTATATTCTCCCCAAACTGGGTTACTGATAGCTTGGACATGCCTTGCATGTCCTTTCCTCCTTTGCAAAATAAAAATTGGCTACTCATGGTTTAAGACCCACTTCACATGCCTCCCTTGTTATTTTTTCTGAAGCCCAAGCTATCTTCTCTCTTTATCTTTGAAGTGATTATATTGTATTCTAGTTATATATGTATTTCTCCTTCTAAAAGAGACCACATTGAGTTCATGGGCTGCCTCGTTGGTTGGAACCTAATCCCCATTACCTAGCATAGCAATAGCTCAATTCTCAATAAATGTTTACTCAATCAACTTGAAAATAATGCCAAATGGACACTTGTCTTTTTTCTTTTCCTTTTCTTCTCCACCCCCTCACCTCACTGTCTTGTTCTCTCTCTCTCTCTCTCTCTCCCCCCCCCTTTCGCGATTGCTTGTTTTCCAAAATACTTACTATGCTGAGAGAACATCTAACTTCCCTTATTGAAGTTGAAATTGCCTTGCTTTCCCTGTTCACCTGGGCAACAAAACACAGCATATGGTCCCCCTTCCACCAATCTGAGATCTACTGTGGACTTCAAAAGGGGACAGCATGGTGGAGAACTCTTCCTGAGAACCGTGGTTACAGAGGATCTGGTTTAGGTGTGTGTGTTTACACTTTTTGAGGGTATCTTCAGGTTAGGCTCCTAGAAGTGATGCTGATGGGTCAGAGATAATGTACCTATGTAATTTTGGTAGATATTATCATTTTCCTTTAGAAAGGTCAAACCAATTTGCATTTCCATCTGCAATGTATGCATGTCTGTTTCTCTACAGCATTGCCAGGAGGACATATTGTCATACTTTTTAGTTTTCCAGTCCAATAAGTGATTAATGAGATCTCAGTGTTTGAATTTGTATTTTTTTTTATTGAGAGTGAGGCAGTGAGCCACTTTACAGCTTTGTTTGCAAATTTTCATGTCATCTGCTTATTTTTCTGTTAGTTTTTTTCCCTTTTGTCCTTAAATTTTTAAGAGTCTTTGTATATTAGGGATGTCAGCTCTTTGATGCATAGGTTGTGAATAATTTCTCTCACTATTTTAGCTGTCTTTTAACATTTTGTGTTTTTTTTTAAACTATTCAATGTCTTACATAGTCAAATTTAACAATCTTTTCCTTTATTGGCTTTGGATTTTTAGTCAAATTTTGATAGCCTTTCTCTACACCAAGGTGTATAAAGAATTCATCTACACTTTCTTATAGTACTTATAGTCTTGTGTCGGTATGTTTTGTCCTACTAAGATGGAGTACTTGGAATCAGGGACTGGACTTCCTCAGTTCTGTAGTCTGGATCCCCAGTCAGAGCTCCTGCACATGGGTGTGAAATCTGTGAACTCTACAGACGTGTCTGATCACAACTACCATGCTGAATCAGAGAAGAAATGATTGCTATCACTGTTGGCCAAGCTTTATGCCTTGGCCCAGGGTCTGAAGAAAGGTATGAGTTCTTGCTGTTGTTCTACCAGAAATAAAGGTCTTATAACTTATTCCCTGGATGTGAGGCCTGTAAATTGAGTTACACAACAGTACTGTAGCCTTAGCCTGTAGCTATAGCACTGTGGTGTCCAATCCCATCAGATATCAGAAGCTAAAACAGGGTTGGGCCTGGTTAGTACTCGGATGGGAGACTGCCTCATACTGTAGGCTTGGGAGATGGACCCAGCAACCCACTCCCAAAAATCAATCCGCAATTGAAAACCCTATGAATAGCAGAGAAGCCCTGATAATAGTATTTCGCCTGTTGTACGCAGGGTTGCTATGAGTTGGATACTGACTTGATGGCACCTAACAATAACAACAACTGTAGCCTTGAATGTAGTTCATTGCACATAGTAGGTATTCTCTTTCCTGTCTTCTCTTCCTCCCTTCTCCTCCTCTTCCTCTTCCTCCTCCTCCTCCTTTTTCTTCTTCTCCCTCGCCTTCCACATGCATAGGGGCACACATACATACACACACCTGATCTTTTTTTTAAGTTTTGAATTGAATACTATAAAAAATCTTAAAATTTCACCTCTGCCTCTTTGCTAGTGGTTCTTGGAGATCAAAGATGCTATAAGAAGTCCTCTGAATTTGATTTTCTAAAGAGTCCTTTCCAGGAACCTGAGTGCCTGTATTGAAATTCATACCACAGCAGAGGATCTCCTGCCCTTCAAGCATGATAGGAAGTGCTGTGAACATAATATACATATCCCATAGAGAAAATTCTCATAGGTAATCTCATGTATATTCTTGAATTTCTCAATGTCAATTAAAAATAAAAGGAAAAAAAAAAACAACAAAGAAAATTCCCACCTATTTAGTCTTTCTCCTGGGTTCTGTAAAGTAGTAAAACCACATAAAAGAACATAAAGGAAAGCTCTTTTATTTGTGGTCCTTACATAGTTTTTTCCCAAGAAAAGCTATAGATATTGCTACTCTCCATGGCTATAGCAATCATTCGTGGAGTTCTAAATGCCCATATACCCACACTCTGGATCCACAGGAGATACTGACCCCATACTGAGGTGTAAGAAAGAAAACACATGTACTAATTTCCTGCCATGTTCCACTTACTATATCAGATATGAGTATATAAAAAAAAAACCCATAGGTCCTGCCCACAAGAATACTGTGGTTTGGTTAGAATGTCAGTGAGACATATAGTGTCCAATTCCTTTACATCAAGAACTGTATGGTAAGAAGCTTCGTACTTCATTATTTGCATTCATAGACAACTGGCAAATCTGACTCAGAACTTCATGGGAAAGACGTCCGTCCTTCTATCAGGTGTAATTCTTTTGAATTCAGTTCTCTTCTGACTCTTTGGGACCTCACTCCAGCAGCTATCTTCTTTCCCTCTTCTGTACAACCTCACCCACCCTTCCTGATATGTGCTTTGAAAATATTCCTTTATTCAGCCCATCCATCTTCTTCAGATCCTCGTCACACATTCTGCAGAGGACAGCGACCTCCGAAGTCATCTCCCTGCATCTAGATGTGATTTCCTGGGCAGCCAGTACCACACTGCTAAAATACAAATCTGACCACATTATTCCCCTACTCAAAACCTTCTAATGCTCCATGGAATAAAATCTTAACCACTTTGCAGGGCATAAATGGTTTCAGGATTTGACTCCATTTGTCTCTGCAATCCCATTTCTGAACATCTCTTCTTAATGTCCTCTTTCTGCCTGTCCCTTATATGCAACACTTAGCTAACTTTCACTACCATTATGTATCATAATTTCTTGCCAGTATTTGTATGAAACATCCTTTTCCTCCATAGCTCCTATTTGCCTTATAATATTTGGCTAACTTTTACGGTAACCAATTCCACCTTCCTCCCATACACTTTAATAGTTTTTCTTCCTCTGTGGTACCATAGTGTCTTACATAAACCTTAATATTAAAGTCTACATCACATAGCAATTGTCTGTTTCAATATCCATCTTCCTCACAAACTATAAATTCCTTGAAAGTTGAGACTGTGTCTGTCCACCTTCCTTTCTCCAGGACTTTTCACACAGTCTGGCGCATGATAGACTGTTACTTGGTATCTGATGAATAAACAATTTATTTCCCACATTCTATCTGAAGTTTTTTCTATTCTTTGTTGTGTGGACAATTCTAATATGGAGAGCAAGAATGGAAGCCTTATTTAAGTCATCTGAAAAATAACAATGATCACCTATTATACTACCAAGTTAAATGATTAGCAATCACTCCTAAATCCATTGCTTTGGCTAGCAACTGTGCCCACAGCATCAGTTACTGCCACTGAGAAAACAATTTTCAAAAGACCCAGGTGAACATGGATACACCTTTAGCTCCCAGTATACAACGCACACAAATTCATTTCACACTGTATTAAAACATATTTTGTCCTGTGTTCTTCATTCAATAAAAATTGATAAGTGCCTACAGTGCAGAGGTGCTGCATTAAGTGATGGAGAGAGCCTAATGAACGACAAACGGACATGGACTCTGCCACTGTGAAACTCTAGTGCTCCTGGAACACTTTCCACCAATATATTATGGCTTCATATCTTTGGAAGCCTGCAGCGGTAGCCCTGTGGCATCCAATCCCGTCAGATCTCGGAAGCTAAGCAGGGTCAGGCCTGGTTAATACCTGGATGGGAGACCGCCTGGGAACACCAGAAGCTGTAGGCTTGGGAGAAGGACCTGGCAACCCCCTCCCAAAAATCAATCTGCCATTGAAAACCCTATGAACAGCAGAGAAGCACTGACAATAGTTTCCCCTGTTGTACAGAGGGTCACTATGAGTCGGATACCGACTCAACGGCACCTAACTAATATCTTTGGAAACTCAAAAATGCTTTCTTCCCTAGAATCATTGTCTGATGCTTAAAGGAAAAGTTGGGTGCCCCCAGGACACCTCTACTGTACAAACTAGGGGCAGATAACTATAGTGTACTAAAACAATCCACTCATGTCCCCTGCCTAGTGGACAATGAGCTACAAAAGGAGAGAAACAGGTTTCCTTTTTGTCTACTAATGCTAAGCAGTGCCCAGTGAAAGGAAGCACTAAGTAAATATTTTTTGAATAAACAAGCAAATGATCCACTGGTATAAAGCAAGGCCCTCATTGCTCCTAAAGAGCATATATTTCACCATCAATAACCAAAATCTATGATGTAGTCTCCTGTTATTTTAAAGGTGATTTTAAAGGAGATATGTTAAGCCACAAAGATTAAGTGGTGCTATTTTAACTCTTTGAAGCTGTAGGTTCAATATATTGTTTTTATTTTTCCTGAGAATAAGAAGAGACATGAGATTTCAGGGGTCTCCTACTGCTACTTTCTGTTTTAGGTGGTCATCAGGCCACTAATCCTGCCATTCCATTATTATCCATTATTAACTATTATCCCATTAATAACTATTCCATTGATTTGTATAACATTTAAATGTACCCTCTGCATGGTAAGTTAATGTCTTTCAGAAAAGAGCTAAAAATAATGAGTGTTTGTCAAACAGAATCCATTTCCATAGGAGGCCTGCAAAGAGGAGGTCATAGGGGTAGACCATTCATCTTAGAAATTTAAATTCTAAATACTTAGAGGAAAAAAATTAAGCTCCACAATAGAATATTGACTTCTCTGCATTTACTTAGGCTAGATAACAATGGTAGGAAGAATGAATACCAATTTTTTATATAGAATTATTTGCAATATTAATAAAATGTGAAGAGCTGGATAGTATCATCACAACACTGACATCAAAATGTTAAATAAATTGTATTTGAAGGTTTGTGTGCTTTTAGATTAGTATCTAATAATAGAATTTGAGTGCTCGTGGCAAGGCTCTCTGGGGATTAGAGAAAACTTTAACTATAGGATCTTGTTTGAAATTGAGTCCAGTTAGGGCTCAAGTTTTCATAAACCTGTTTAGTGGAACACACCTCAAGAACAAGGAAATAAATAATTGTGTTAGAAAAATGCAATTGGAATTTCAGTTCATTTTAATAGATTGAGCACATGTGTTTACCTCTGTTCTTCTCCTAAGACCTCACTAAAATGACTACAAAGATATTTTTAAGTTAAAACCCAAAATGTTAAAGCAAACAAAAAACATGATAGATGAGGAAAGATGCCTTATCAGAGAAGCCTTCCTGTGCACCCTCTATAAAAGCCCAAACTTCCATTCTGTAGGCCAATTGTCCTGATAGCTCTCTTCTATATTACTTAACATATTATATATTATGGCTTTATTATCTGTCTTCAGCACAACTTAACTTTCAGAGGAACAGGAGCTTAATTTCTGTTATATTCTTAGCACCTAAAATAGTACATAATATAGAATATGCATGTAATAAATATTTGTTGAACAAAACATTGACATTTATTTGGAACAAGGAAGGCAGAGAGAATAATGAAAGCCAAGTCACCAAAATTGCAGGCTGGGGTTTAGCTCAGTTGATAGAGCACTGCTCTGCTCTTTCTGAGGACCCAAGTTCAATCCCCAGCACAGCAAAAATGGGAAGAGGATATGGCAATCCACTCCAAAACCAATCCTGAAACAATCACCCATTGAAAACCCTATGAGAGTCACTATGAGTTGGACCTGACTCGACAGCACCTAATAACAACATCAACAAGTCACCAGAACAAGGAAACTAAAACTTAAGTGCCCACAGATTCTGATAAAATGCAAGTCAATTCCCACTGAGGAACCCCTCCTCCGAGCTTGGTAGCAAACCTCTGTATCCCAGTGACTCAGGAGGCTGAGGCAGAAGGAGCACATATTTGAGGCCAGAGGTTGCCTGTCTAACATAGTGAAACCATCTCAAAATAAAAAATGAGATGGGGGAACAGCGCAGTAGTAGAGTGCTTGCAAAGCAAGCATGAGGCCCTGCATTCAACCCTCCAGTATTACTGGAATGAATGAATATGTATACATGTGTATATATATTCATATATACATTTTCTTTTCATATATACATATATATTGCTTAGAATGTGTGTGTATATATATGTATGTATGTATATATATATATGTATGTATGTATGTATGTATGTATGTATGTATGTATATTCCTTAGAAAAAAAATCCTACCAACAGACATGGTTGAAAATCTGAATTAGAAGAAATGAGATACCTAGATTCTCTCTTTAGTCCTAATTATGTTAAAAATTACATTGTTAATGGAATAAGTATTGCTATTGAAGGAAGGAGTCTGTCAGACTAGATTAAAATAAACAAGTTCCAATTATATGCTGTCTACAAGAGATACATGTTAAATATAAAGAGACGGGTCAAAAGCAAGTAGATGAAAAAATATATACCACACAAACCATGAGCTGACTGGCAGACTAGACTAATACTAAACAAAATAGGTTTCTGACAAAATAAACATTTTACAATAAGAGATGAAAAGAAACACTTTGTAATGAAAAGAGGAACATACAACGATTATAAATATGTATGTGCGTAAAAGAACATTAATGTACAATAAGAAAAAGTGAGGTTGTCCAAGATTTTGCTTTATTTGATTCTACAGTCAACACCCATGGAAGCAGTAGTTAAGAAATCAAGACACATTGCATTGGGAAAAGCTGTTGTAAAAGACCTCTTTAAAGTATTGAAAAGTAAAGATGTCATACTGAAGACAGAGGTGCACCTGAATTCATGCCATGGTATTTTCAGTCATACATGGTTGTGAAAGCTGGATATTAAATAAGGGAGACAGGAAAAGAACTGATGCTTTTGAATTATGGTGCTAGAGATGAATACTGAATATATGATGGACTGTAAAAAGAACCAACAGATCTGTCCTAGAGGAAGCACAACCAGAGTGGTCCTTGGAAGCAAGGATGGCTAGACTGTGTCTTACATATTATGGACATGTTGTCAGGTAGGACTAATTCCTGGAGAAGGACATCATGTTTGCAACAGTACCAGTTTAATGAAAAAAAGGAAGACCTTCAACTAGATGGACTGACACAGTGGCTACAACAATGGGTTTAAATATAAAAAACGGGTATCTGGTACAGAGTCAGGGAATGTTTTGTTCTGCTATACATAGGGTCGCTATGAGTCAGACCCAACTCAAGGGCATCTAACAACAACAAAGCAAAAACTGAGATTATCAAAGACAAACAAATGAGGTTTTTTTCTCTTTTTCTTTTGCCTTTTAAATTTGACTTTGATATGCTTAGCTTTACTTCCACTTGTTCTTACTTAGTGTTAGCTGAGCTTCTTGAACATGTAAATTTATGTTTCACCAAATGAGTCATTTTCAGCCAATATGACTTAAAATGCTTTTCTGCCCTATTTTCTCTTTCTTCTAAGACTCTTGTCCTTTCTATACTGTTGCATGGGTCCTTTCACTTGCTTAGGTATTTTTTATGGTTGCTATCTCTTGTTGCTTTGTATTCACAATACCTTTCCTATGTTCTTCAGATAGAATCACTTTTTTATCAATTTATTTTCAAGTTGACTAACTCATCTATCATCTGCATTCTGATGTGAAGCCTATCCAAAAAATATTTTACCTATTTTCCATTTCAGCTCAGGATTTTCTATTTAGCTCTCTTTTATAGCCTCTCCATACCAATGAGCATGTTCTTCTTCACCTTATTGAGCATAGTTATAAGAGCTGCTTTAAAGTCCCTGTCTGCTATTTCCAACACTTTAGTCACCTTCAGTATGTCCTCTGGGATGGCATTTTCTTTGAGAAATGAGCCAACTTTCCTAGTCCTCCAAATGTTAGGATTTGGATATAAAATGTGCCCAAAGGCCTGTATATTGAAGGCCTGGTTGCCAGCTGGTGGCACTGTTGAGCGGTGACCGGATAATGAAGGTGCTGACCTCTTGGTGGATGAATCCACTGGTGAGTTCACAGCTGAATGGGCTATCAGGATGTGGGGGCCTTGTTGGAGGAAGTAGGTCTTTGAAGGTTGTATCTTGGTCTAGGATCCTTCCTTTCTCTCTCCCTGTCCTGGCCGCTGTGAGGTGAGCAGCTTTCCTTTGCCATGCCCTTCCGCCATGATGTTCCTGCCTCACCACAGGCCTAAATGCAATGGAGCCAAACAACCATGGACAAAACCATGAGTCAAAATAGACCTGTCCTCTCTTAAGCTGATTTCTCTCAGGTATTTTTTCACAGCGACTGAAAGCAGACAAACACAAATCTCAAGTAATGGACTGAATCCTGGTTATTATGAATTCTATTTCATAAGGATCTGGATTCTATTATATTCTCTTAAAGGCATTGCCACTTTTGTTTTAGAGGCAATTAAATTGAAACAGAAAACTCAATCTCTTGGAGTGGCACTTCAAATCTCTGCTAAGCCTCTTTATCATTCGTTGGGTGCCTTGAATTTGCTTTGTGTATGAATATTTCAGGCATCAGTCTGAGATTTGAAAAGAGTTTGCACAAATATCCAAGGCTCCACCTCTCTCACATTCTCCTTTCCAGGAGTTCTCTGGACTTCTTCACCAGTCATGACCATCCTGAAATGTTGCTGGTTCTTCAGGCCAGAATAATTCAGGGTTTTTTATCAGCATTTTGTTACTTCAGCAGTGAGGGGTATAGCCTGTCCTTAAGCTAAAACATGTCAAAACAGAAAACTCACCTGTGATTTCCTCTTTTGTCACCAGCCCAAAATGTATTTGCTTTTTTTACTCTTCAGAGCTTCAAGTAGCTACTTGTGTTTTTTTCCAGAGTTTATGGTTGCAAAGAAAAGGTCAGTTTATTAAGAGGTTACTAAGCCACACTGGAAACAGAACTCATCTTCCATTATTATTAATGTCAAATTATGTTAAGGTCTAAGAGTAAGACATGGTAACAAAGAGCAGGGGAACCATAGGTCAATAAAAGCTAAGTGTTTATATTAGGTATTTTTGGTTATTGTTGGGTGCTATCGAGTCTAGTCAACTCATAGCAGCCCTATGTACAGCAGAACGAAACACTACACAACACTGTGCCATGCACACAATCTTTTTTATGTTTGAGCTCATTGTTGCAGTCACTGTGTTTCTTTTCATTTTGTGTTATGGCACATCAGCAAATGGAGGTCCCAAGGGCTTTACTCCATTCCTGTCATTAATGTTGACTCTACTTTGAGGATGCAACTCTTCCCTAGTTGTTTCTTGAATGCCTTCCAGCCTGGAGGACTCATTTTCCAGCACTATATTTGATAGTGTTTTTCTGCAATTCATAGGGTTTTCAATGGCTGTTTTAAGAGTGGCCTGCCAGGTCATTCTCCATAGTCTATCTTAGTCTGAAAGCTCAGCTGAAGACTGCTTACAATGTGTGGCCCTACTAGTCTCTGAAATACTAGAGGCATAGCTTTCAGCATCACAGCAATATGCAACCCTCCACAGCATGACAAGCTGACAGACACATGAGGGATTAGGCATTTAGGGAAGGTAATAAAAAAGACCAGAAAATATAGCAATGAGGAATCTCTAACCAGATGACCTTAGAAATTCCTTAGAAATGAGATTTTTCTCAGCTAAGGAAGGATGACTTAATCTTTCCCATGTTGTAAAATCAATATAAACTTTAGTCTGTATCAAGAGCATCCAGACAGGACTGGCAAAGTAGGGTCCACTTACTAAGATTCAAGTGCAGCAGAAGAGAAGCCCAGCCAGGCCCAGAAGGAGGCCAGATAAGGGCTGGTGTGCACTGATGTTGAGTCACACTATGCTGATGAGAGCATCTGCCATGGGTAAGGACTGGAACCCAGAATTTGTGTAAAGAAAAACTTTCAGAAAGACATTGAGTGACATCAATTTTAGAAGCAGTGAGGATGCTAAAGGCAGAACCTGCCTCCTTCCTGTCTCATAGAACTGGTTCACCTAAATATTAAATTCCCAATACCTAAATTGCCTCATCTCCTTAAAAAAGAGGTCTTTTTTTGCATTCTTTATAGCAATTCTTATCAACCATAATATGCAACTGCCAAAGGAATTTCTTTAAAATGAGAATTCTGATTCAGAACCTGGAGAGGAGCCTAAAATCCTATGTGTCTCACAAGCTTTCAGATGATGTCAATGTGGCTGGTTTGTGCACACTTTGAGTGTTAAGGTTTTTATATGACCTCAGCAATAAAATAAACCTTTTTATTTAATCTTCCCATTTGCCTTCAAAACCATACTGTGTTCTATGTAGTAATATGCCATCTTTCTAAGACTCACCAAAAAAATCCCCTGTGTGGCAGAATGCCAGTCTAATAATCTGGCATATCATGACTGGCTAGCCAATCCTCAGCCCCTGACTCAGTACAGTACTCCTTCTTCATCCTCATGCTTGGAATCTCTTCCCATGCTTTATCCCTCCAGCCTCATTTCCTAGCTTGTATTTCTTTCAAGGTAGAGATTGTATCTTTTTACTTAGGTCAAGACACTTTCTATACAGAATATGGTCAATAAGTGTTTGAATTATAAATAAATACAGTAGATGTGATATAGAGGTATACTGAAGAGTTTTAATAATTCTGCAAATATCCCCACACATCAGACCTTGAGGAAAACTTCTGGCAGCCTCCCTCATCCCCTGCAGTACATTTCAATTCTCTCCCACAGTACATTTCAGTTCCTTCAGTAAGCCAACGTTCATAGTGCCCATCTGCAACTGCAAAGTTCCCCGTGCTTATTTCAGGTAATGAGACTGGAGGATTCTAGGAAATTTCTGAAAGAAGCTAACTGTTGTATTAAAATCAATAAACCAGATGAACATTTTTTAATTAAATGATTTATTTTAATAGATTTTCAAATCATCTTCACTGGTGGAACAGCATAAGTGTTGTTTCTCTGGAAAGGTGATGGGAGACAAACGTTGTTAGTGCCATCGAGTTGTGTCCAACTCCTAGTGACCCCTCATTGGATTTTCAATAGCTGATTGTTTTGGGATTGCCTCAGAGTGGATTGCCACAACCTTCTCCCATTTTTGCGGTGCTGGGAATGGAACCTGGGACCTCAGAGACTGCAGAGTGGCACTCTACCAACTGAGCTAAATAGGGAACCCAGGAAGGAAGACTTTAGAAGTCTGGTCTCTAGGAAATCATCTCATGGAAACTTTCTGTTGTGATTTTCTTAGTAGAACTCTTGTAGATCCTGAGAAAATCTGTGCCTCTGTAAGCATCAGAGGAATTATCTAGATGTCTGAGACAGAGGAAAATGTGTCACCGAACAGAGGAGATGATGCCCAGGGGAAGGTGGAGCCACTGTCCTGGCTGTCTCAGGGATTCTCATAGATCAATATTGGGGCCAGACCACTCACCAACCAAAGTCATAAAGCCATGAGAGTTGAAGTAGCTATACTACTAATTACAATAACAGTAATATTACGAACTTGCCGTCGGGCAGGCTTTCATAAAGTCCTGCAGCATGTGTTTTCATTTGCTTATGAAATGACCCTGTAAGAGACCCAGATAAGGTATTTTGAACCAGTTTTATGAAAAAAAAAAAAAAAAAAAAAAAAAAAAAAAAAAAAAAAAAAAAAAAAAAAAAAAAAAAAAAAAAAAAAAGGCAGGCAGGCAAGCTAGCTGAATTCCAACTCAGTGACTTATTCAGGCCCACACAACCTTTAAGCGGTAAACCAGAGTTCACATTCAGGCCTCCTCATTCTTAATTCAATCTTCTCTCACTACCATATTTTCTTACCAACTGTCTAGCCATCAGCAAACACAGAGAAATTATGGGGAAGTAATGAGGAAGATTACTAGAAAATGATTTGTCAGAAGGGATGAGACAAGTCTTCGTTTTTACTTCCTGGACCCAAAACATGTTGCCCTGCAGTATAGACATTCTGCCCAAAAACAGGCTCATGGGTGGGTTTCACAGAAACCCACTGGAGGGCAGGATTGCCTAACCACTCCAAGAATTTTCTCAACACAGATATGCTGACCAAATGAGATCTGACAACCAATTCAGGAACCTTAAGATTGGCAGGAGGTTCAGGAGGTATCAGAGGGAGAGGTGCTTATACAAGTTCTCCTTGACACTAGCTATGACTACTATGTCCAGCAAGAAGTCACATCCTTGGGCACCAGTGAGGGAAGAAGCAGAGAACTGGTATACTTTATGTTACCAACTGATCAGTAAACAGAATAAGCATTGCTGCCCTTTCCCCTAATTACCATAGCAGAAATGGCTGTAGAATTCTGCTATTAACAATATGCTATCCATTTTATGGAATTGGAGAGGTGCGGCTGGAGCTGCTGAAGCTCCATTTAGAGTCTCATACCAAGCAGCACATATGTCCCCCAGCCACCATGCATGCTGGCTGTGAACAGTTCACAGCTGTGCTTTTCTGCTAAGAACTGTGCTCAGCAAATGCAAGTCACTACCCTCGGAAATACTTGGAAGGTTACACCTTCCCCCTGGAGGGGTACCACACATAAGGACTGACTAGGATGGGGTGCAGAAGGGCTGCCCGTTGTCTCAAGGTAGAATAATTCTGTACGGCCATCTACACTTTGGAGCTCCCTGGGATTGGAGATGAAGCTGGGTTTTAGGTTTGGCTGAATCTACATTTTTGCATAGCCACTTACTTTCTCTGCCCTATCCTGCTACCCTCATTCCCTAAAGTTTTCACCTGAAAACTCTCCTGCAATAAATCACTTGCACAATACCACATATGTCAGGCTGTGCTTGAAGGGAACTATTCTAAGACAAGAAGCAATGTGTTAATTCAAAGGGATCATGTTTTGTCCCCAAGTTCATTTATTAGGTAGCAGGTAATCTTCAGTTTTGTATGTTTATCCTGGTAGGCTTTTCTCTTTTCTAAAATAAGGTGCAATGCCTTATTTTATGCATTGAACATAACATGGCATATTATACCCTAAGGAACAATAATAATGGTTGCTATATTTATTGAAGATATACAATGTACTGGCCTCTATAATAAGAGTTTCAGTAATATGGCATTAAAATCTCACTATAATATTCTGAGGTAAGTTCTAATATTCATTTCCATTTTACAGACAAAGGAATTGTAACTTTGAGAGGCTAGATACTCTGGCACAAAGTCACATGGATAGCAAGAGTCAGAATGAGAATTTGACCCAGTTCCATCTAAGTCCGGAGCCTAAGCTCCTAATCACTATATTGTCCTGCCTCCCCTTACCAAGCCAGGTTTATACAAAAAAATCACTGGAACAACAAAATAATTTGGGAAAGTTCTCCACAAACTAACTACTTAACATATTCACTTGCATAAGCCGTGAAGTTGCACATCAAATTTAGTTACTTGCAATGTCTCAAGCCCCTTCTTTCTAGAGGAACTTGAGAGAAGATTAAGTCTGATTGGGGAACTAGTCCCAAAACCATGGGACAACTTAAGGGCTGAGTACTTCTTACCCTAGGTCTTATGTTGTTATTGTTAGGTGCTGTAGAGTCAGGTCTGACTCACAGCAACTCTATGCACAATAGAACGAAACACTCCTCAACTCTGTGCATGCCCAGCACCATGTCAGTGCTTCTCTGCTATTCCTAGGGTTTTCAATGGCTGATTGTTTGGGGACTGCTTCAGGAGTGGGCTGTCAGGTCCTTCTTCCATTTCTGTAGTGATGGGGATCAAACCCAGGGCCTCAGAGAGCACAGGGCAGTACTTTACTGAGCTAAACCCCAGCCCTAGGTCTTATGAAGCAACTATAAATCCAAAGCCTAGAACTGAAGGATGCTCATGTTTAAACTCCCATGTGTCTGTCAGTTTGTCCTTCTGTGGGGGCTTGCATGTTGCTGTAATGCTGAAAGTTATGCCACTGGCGTTTTTGATACCAGTAAAGCCAACCATGGTAGATAGGTTTCAGTTGAGCTTCTAGACTAAGACAGACTAGGGAGAAGGCTCTGGCAGCCCCCTCCTGAAATAATTAGCCATTGAAAACCCTCTGAATAGCAGAGAAGCACTGTCAAATACAGTGTTGGCGAATGAGCTCCCCAAGGCTGGAAGGCATTCAAGAAATGGCTGGGGAAGAGTTCCCTCTTCGAAATAGAGTTGATCTTAATAATGAGAACGGATTAAAGCTCCTAGGATCTGATTTTGCTGATATGGCACAACTCAAAATGAGAGGAAACACAGTGGCTGCAACATTGGGCTCAAAAATAAAATGATCATGTGCATGACATAGTGTCAGGTAGTGTTTCATTCTGCTGTACACAGGATTTCTATGAGTCAGATCTGACTCAACAGTACCCAACAGCAACAACAACATATCTAAAACTGGCACAGTATTATAGGTGGGTACTTTAAGAAGCAGACCCTGAGAAAGGACTTAAATAGATTTGTTTGCTTGTGGGTGATTCCAGGAAGTACCAGTAAGAAGAGGGAAAGTGATTTAAGGAGAGTCTCTCTGAGAGTCAGAATCACTTCCTTCTAGAGGCAAGAAAGCTGGGTGGAACCACCAACTCCCATCTGTCATTGGTGATGTGCCTCACAGGGATGTTAACTCCCTGGGACTCCTGCCTACCAATGGAGGAGGCATTGGCGCGCTCCTACAGCCTGAGAAAGCACTCTGGCAGGCCGTGGTGGTGTTTGCAGGAAGCAGCTGCATGGAAGGGAATAGCAAATGTCAAGGGGATATGGAGTCACTGACAGCATCTGCCAGAGATAACAAAACCGAAAGTGGGTCATGGATCCAAAGGTTCAAAGAGAGAGCAGGAGCCACAGTGTGCAGCCAACACAGGGCGCACTATAAACACAAGAAAAGGCAAAGTAAGAGACAGCAGAACAAGTCCCTGAGAGTCTTCCTGAAGCAATCTGGAAGAAGACTGCTGAGGACTGCTGAGAACTAAACCCAGCATCTATTGGTATATCAGATCCACTTAATGATGACGGAGGTGGTAGACTACGAGAATAACAAGTAGTGATTCACACTCCACAATACATCTACCCCTCCTAAGACCGCTTTTATAAAATGGCAAAAATATCTACATACCTCCACTGGGGGAGGAGAAATATTCCCATCCTCTTTAGCATAAAATAGTCTTGATTCTTCACAAAGGTATTCCTAAGCAGAAATGAAAAGAAAGTCCCACAGAATCAGACCTGTGCATTAGACATATGTTCTGTGCATGGCGTTTCAATTCTGGTTTCAAGTCTGTGGGAAATGTGTGGGATTCTGAAGCCCACCGGGGAACAATACCATGCTTTGGCAGTAATCCGCTGCTATGCTATTTGCTTATGTCACTTTTAAGCTGGAGTAGGTAAAGTCCCCTGCTTTGGAGGATTCCCTACTTAAATGAGTCACTCCTTTAAAACAGTAAAACCAATGCTTTACTGAAGGGCCACATGCATTAGGTTCCAAACATGGAAGCCCATTTGCCTTCCTGGGACTTACAAACAGAAGGAGAAGTTTGAAATCAAGGAGGGGCTAATGTGCCCAGTGAAGTCTTAGAATATTTGAGAAACACATTCAGAGAGAAAATGAGTGAGTGCATCATTGACAATCTTGTGCTAGACAGGCATGTCCGACCTGTGGACCGTCTGTGGACCAGTACAGCTAGGAATCCCACAAAATCTTCAACATCATAAGTTTTTAGCACTTATTTTCTTCACGACACCCCTCATTATATCTATGCAATAACTATATTACATAATTTCTGTGAAGCCCAAGGCAATTCCTCTTTATTTGAGGCAGCCCAGGGAAGCCAGAAGGTTGGACACCGCCACCAGCTAGAGTTTTAATGAGAGATTGCGGATTACACCAATGTGATACCTCTGAATCAGTTATACAGAGTAAAACTCAGCCTGCTTTTCCTGAAGCAGGTTATTTCAGAACCACAAGATAAGAAATGCTGAAGGCCAGGCCTCAAATGCATCCTTCTTTAGAAGATAAACTGCATCAAACAGTGTCAAGCAGGGTTGCTTCCAAGCTCTCTTCCATTTACCCCTAACTTCCTTATATAGAACTCCTGAGGATGGGTAAGTACGCCAGACTAAGTTTATGGATAATAAATGTTGTATTCAATACATCTTTTTAAAGAGTGGGTGGTCTCTAATACCATATGGTCACCTTTGAAGGTCTAAAAGATTTGAAACAACATAGAGTAGTTGGAGAGGGAAAAGTAACATGAAAGAATTAGGAAGGAGCTAGAGTTTAGACTCAGACAAAGTCTGGATCAAACTGTGCCTCCATCTGGTCCTAGCCCTGTGATGTTAGGCAAGTTATTGAACTTCATCAAGCTTAAGTTTCCTCATCTATAGAAAAAAATGGTTAATAGCACTTACTAGATTTCATGGAAAGAAAAGAAAATATCACATGAATAGCAAGTACAAAATAAATAATAACTCTTGCTATTGTGGGGGAAGGACAATTTATGTTTCAAGTGCTGTGTCAGATGCGCTATGTGAATTTTTATACTAAAAATCACAGTGATTTTTTTTTCAAAGTGGATGTTATTATCCCCATTTTAAGCTTGACACAATGAATGCTCAGCAGGTCTCAGTAAATTGTTTCAAGTTCTACTGCTGGTGATTGATGAAGGTGGAATTTTATGCAGGCCTGGATGACTCCAAAGTCTAAGATCTTTGCACCACAAAATAATTCTTCCTGTGTTCTGGAGAGGTGCTCGCCCTAAGGGCTCAGGTCCACAGGGCATTTAATTAGCTTTATGAACTGTCGAGGGATGCTGTCACCAGGGGATGCCATGACACTCATGGTGTCCATCAGTGGGTGGCTGTATATGCTGCCAGCCTCCTTCTATGCTTCCCAGGGTGGCAAGGGGACTTGCATACTCTCAGAGGAAGCTCATGCAGACCCAGATTTCTCAAAGTACGAACTGTGGCCTATGTTTGGCTAAAGAAGTTTTCTCAGTGGTCAGAGAAATATTCAAAAACGTAAGTCTTTTTTTCTTTCTTTTTCTTAGTTCTCATGATGCATTGCCTTTTGTCTTCATGTATGGCCTAATGAGCAGTCAGGCCTTTAGCCTAAGGTTTACTAAAATGTGGTTTTTGTAAAGGAAACTTAACACACCACCAGAATTTGCCAATAAGTCTGTCTTTAACACCTGGTAACGCTGCCGTGGCCACACATGGAAGAGATGGTTAGCAAACCCACACTTTCAGGCAAGGGCCTCATCAGTGGTGTCTCAGGTTGAGCCTTTTAGTTGCCGCTTATTAACCACAGTAGTTCTTACTATGTGACAGACATTTTCTAAACTCTTTAAAATGTTAACTTGCTTCTACTCACCATTTTTCATATGGGAAAACTGAAGCACAGAAAAGTTAAGCAAGTTACCTAAGCTCATGCAGCTAGTGAGGGGCAAGACAAGGTCTGCAAATAAGTATTCTGGCCTGGGCATCTACACCTTTTAGGCCTGGACTGCTCCATGTTTTGTCACTGAAAGTTACTATTGGTTTCATTGGCTTTGGATTGCTTGGGTACTGTTATATATTAATAGATAGCTGGCCTCAAAGCTTCTAATTACTGATCTTTAACAACAACAGAAAACACAAAACAAAATTCACTGAGCATTTGCTTTGTGCTAGTAAGATTTGTATGCACATATGAACCCATTACCCTTTCATCCAGATGTCTGTCTTACAGGTTAGGAGATCAAAGAGTAGAGAGGTTAAGTAACTTCACCAAAATTACTTTCAAGCAATTAAGTAAGTCATGGGAGCAAGGTTCAAACTGAAATCGTCTAATTCTCAACCTTTTGCTCTTAACCAAACCCTACCACAACATAACAATGGGTCATCTGCACCTGGTGAGTTCTTTCACCAGCAGAAAGTAAGGACAGGCAGGGTAAATGAATTAGCAGGGATAATGAACCCCTTGCTGTAGGTTATTTTCAGAATAGTGGCACGAGAGTGGGGGTACAATCAGCCTTCACAGTGGCAGCCAAGGGCAGAGAAACAATTTGCATTTTGGGCAGGAATAACCCCAGTGTTAGAGAAGGAGCTGGATGAGAGAGCAGAGATTCTACAACGGGATGCAGCAAATCTGCCAGAATAGAGGGTCAGTGTGGCAGCCAGCACAGGGCTCTGGCAGGCCTGGCCTGCCACTCTCCAAGTGGTCACAAGTAAGTAGCTCACTGGTTTTCTCATCAGCAAAACATGGATGAGGACAATGCCCATGCCTTGAAGCTTTGTGAAAACAGAAAGGATAACAAATATAATATTTCTAGTATCATTTGTTGTTGGTAGTGGTGGGTGCCATTGAGTTGGCGTCCAACTCATACCAACCCTACATATAACAGATCAAACAGTATTGTTAGTGCTTCTCTGCTGTTCATAAGGTTTTCAATGGCAGATTGCCTTTTGAAAGTGGGTTCCCAGGTCCTTCTCCTAAGCCTACAGCACCTGGTGCTCCCAGGTGGTCTCCCATCCAAGTACTAATCAGGCCTGACCCTGCTTAGCTTCTGAGATCTGACAGGATCAGATGCCACAACCGTACAGCTGCAGGCATAGCTGCCTATAGGGGATACTAAATTAACATACTGTTGTTGTTGTTAGGTGCCATTGAGTCAGGTCCTACTCAGAGCAACCGTATGTACAACAGAACAAAACACTCCCAGATTCTGTGACAAGCATATGATCTTTTTTGTATTTAAGCCCACTGTTGCAGGAACATACAGCAAGAAAAATAACTACATTTGTGGAAAGAGACAATGGAAAAACTCAATATCAAAAGTCAGAACAAGACCAGCTGTTGATTGTGGATCAGACTATCAACTGCTCATATGCAGGTTCAAAGTGACACTGAAGAAAATTAGAACAACTGTACAAGAGCCATGGTCTGACCTGGAGTATATCCCACCTAAGTTCAGTGACCACCTCAAGAACAGGTTTGATGTGTTAGACATTAATGATAGAAGACCAGATGAGTTGGGGCATGACATCAAAGACATCATTCATGAAAAAAGCAAAAGGTTATCAAAAAGACAGGAAAAAAAGAAAAGACCAAATGATATGTCAAAAGATATTCTAAAATTTGCCCTTGAATGTAAAAGAAATATATGATGAAATTAAGGAACTAAACATAAGATTTCAAAGGGCAGCTTGAGAAGACAAAATCAAATATTATAATGACATGTGCAAAGAGCTGGCGACAGAAAACCTAAAGGGAAGAACACACTCTGTTTTCTTCAAGCTCATGGAATTGAAATTAAAAAAACTAACTTACTGACTTAGTTTATTGAGTTATACTAAAATTTATACCCATCCTATTTCTGAGATGCATTTGGTTTGTGTAGAAGAGCAGATGAGTTCTAAAAAAATGTTTTAATGACAATTTCTTTTAGAAAATTGTGTCTGAGAGCAATAGGATGAGAGCTTTTTTAATGTTGCTATACTATTAATTAAATTAGTAAGGAAATATTGTCCAAAAGGCCAATTAGCAAGAAAACTTTTATTGATAGAAAAGCAAAACAAATCTTCATGACTTCTAGTATCTGTTTTATTCTATCTGTTAGATATACTGAAGTTCAAAAATCAGTTTTTCTGTTGATGTTGTCACCTTTGTTATGGTTAATCTCTCTATAGAAACAACCTGATGCAATCCCAAGTCTCAGGGAAATATCCCTGCTTTAAACAGGCAAGTCAATGTTGGTAAGTCATTGTTTCCATTTAAAGTTAATTAAATTCTTCTCAGGTAAGCATTCCTGCATGACACCAATTGTACTATTATGTTGGTGACATTAATGAGTACTGATATCAAGCCATATAAGGTGTTTCTCAAATGTTACCAAATAAGTAAAAAAAATCAAGCTGGAATAAAAATTATGTTCAGTCCAATGATCAAATACTCTCCTATAGACAGGGCAATTCATTCTTATATGAACTGAAAAATCTGTGAGCCACAATTACTAGTTCCACAAAGGAGTAAGTGTCTTTTCAGATTCAAAGTCCAGGATCACATGGGTATGGACTCAGGAGCCTGACCATATTAGATTGAAGTTTCACGTTCTGATTCAGCCCATTTTTTCACATAGTATCAGCTAGCAATTGCTCAGCTGTCATCCACAGAAAAGCAATTAAAGCTTATGTCTATATATTGGAAAAATGAACCTTTAACCATCACCTAATTAATTCAATTGACACAGATAGAAACGGTGGGAAAGTCAAATGCCAAAGAAGATTTTAAAGCTAGTTTGTCTGTATTTTCCAAAAACTACTTATCAAACTAAACAAGTAATGGTTATATTTTCCTTTTACCTTTAGCTATGCAGATATAAATTGTATCTTACACAACACAGAGGCTGAAAATGAAAACTCAAACCACAATCCAAGGTTGTGTTCTAAATCGCCCTAAATGTCTTCAGGATATTTTTGCATTCCATCTGTATAGTTAGACCACATTGACATGGTCATAACTTCATTATCATTGCTACATTTGAGTCACTAACACGGGAAAGGAAGTCTATCTAATTACCAATTTCCCAAGCCAACCAGGACTCTTTCCTTTCATTAAGTCAAGAGCAAGTCTTTCAGATTTGACCCCAGAGAAGCAAGTGCATGCATATACCTGACTTCTCAATATCCTCACTGGATAAGAGGATGGAACAGCTATTTGGTTTCCATCTCTCTCTCCTAATGACAGAAAAGAGAATACAAAAAGTCCATTGTAAATTTGTACAAAATGTATGCATATATAAATACATATCTGTGGGTGTATATAAATTCTAAAGATTATATCCATCTACATCTTAAAGATTCAGAGTCTCATACAGTTGACATAATGGCATTCTCTCTCCAATTTTCTCATTTTTTAAAAACAATAAGAATCAAGCATGCCATCCTATTAATACTAAATAGCAAGTATAGAAGTTGACCTGTAGCTTTAGGGGTTTGAAGCAATTAGTTTGACGGGACATCAGTGAATAAAATCCTTAAAATAAATTTAGCTATTTCCATATTGACTTTTGTTTCATATAAATGAAAACCAAAATATGCTGGGGGTAGTATCCCAAATTCCTGGGATTGTCAACTGATCCCTATAAGAAGCAGTGCTTTAGACATGGCCTATACAAATTATTTGGATATGTGCTTAATGCAATAATTTAGTATGGAGACTAGCCTACTAGAATTTCATGTAATTCTCTTTCTATGTCAGAAATTTTATGTGATATCACCAGAAGCCTAGGTTTCTGAGTATATTAAACTCAATATGAGAGTTGCTTAACAGACTGTATCATCTTTACATAGAACACTATTAAAAATATTAAACCATAGTCAACTAATGGAAAGAAGCACACACATTTAAAGGTGCACATTAATAGCATGTTACAGATGTGTGCCCATGTTTAGAGGCATCAAGATTTTTACAATATACTTAATTATTTTATTTCTCTTGATTTCTCTATTCCTTTAGGGAAAATTATATAGGACATTTCCCCCTAGGGTGTACAGGCTGCTCCTTGGAAGGGGACTATTATTGCATGCCTTGAATGCACTGTGATTCATAAGGCAAGAACATATGAGTAGCTTCAGCACCAAGGAAGTGGAATCATCATCTAGCACTGCTCATAACAGAATATCTTATTGCTTTAATAAAATGGGAAATTATTCACTGTAAAAAAAAAGTGTACCAAATAAAGGAAAGAAAGTAATATCCATGTACTTTCGTAGAGATCATTAGAATTGAGGAAGCTCCCTTCTGGGTTCCTGATTCTATTCAAATTTCAAGTCCAAAATTCATTCTGTAAAAAGGTATTAAAGAACTACAGCTGGATAGGAGTAAGCTACAAAAATTAATGAACTTTCTTCTGCTCAGTGCCTTAGTCATTCTGGTGTACAATGTACAGCTCTGATGCGCTAAAGGATTCCTTAGTGGCCTGAGGGAATTAATGCATTCTTTTACCTATTACTAGGAAGTGACTAAGGCACTGGGGCAAGTCTGGTTCATTGTATAACATATTTGATCCAAAGATTTTACCTATTCTTCCTAAAATTACAACATGGCATGCTTAAATGATGTTCCTCTGTGCTTCAGGAAAGGACTTGGGTGAATCTCTAATAGGTGATTAAATTTAAGCTTATTAAGTTATTTTCACCTGCAGCCATAGCCCTGTGGCGTCCGATCCCGTCAGATCTTGGAAGCTAAGCAGGGTCGGGCCTGGTTAGTACCTGGATGGGAGACCTCCTGGGAACACCAGAAGCTGTAGGCTTGGGAGGCAAGCCCCCTCCCAAAATCAGGACCTGGCAACCCCCTCCCAAAAATCAATCTGCCATTGAAAACCCTATGTACAGAGGGTCGCCATGAGTCGGATACCGACTCGATGGCACCTAACAACAACAACAACAAAGTTATTTTCATAAAAGATGCAGATTGAGGTTGGGCAACGTAACAGATGATGAAAAACCTCAGGGGCAATAGTTTCTCTGGATAGGGGCACATATGCCTGGAACCAAGACAGAGACTCTCGAACAACTAGTTACTTGGGAGAGGATGTCCTTAGGTACATTGCTGCCTTACACTTCGTACTATAGTAAAGATTCTTTTGGTTAAGCTTTTTGTAGATCATTCTCATTCATTTTCCAAACAGTTGAATATCCATTTAACAACTAGTTTCCAAGAAGGGAAGGCAATGCGCATAATTAAGACTGTAATATGCTTTTGGCCCCTACTGTCATCTACCCAAGGGAACAAAGTGATAAATAACCATAGACAAACTCCATTTTTAATACAGATGGGCTTATCTGGCATTAAAAGAGAGAATAAAATATTTATCTTCTCTCTCACTTTCTTTTTTCCTCAATATTTTGTCATTCATTCAATGAAGTTAGCTAAACCAGACTCAGAAAGAAGAGAGCCCTTCCTCTGCTGTATCTTGAATGCAGGCACAGATTTGTAACCAAACTAGTTGTAAACATTTTTATACTGTACATATTTACTAACTTAACATCTCCTAAAATTTGCATGTCCTGTCATCCAAATTGCCCAATATCCCCACTAGTCTCCCCCCGAAACACATACAGTACAAGCAAACACACACATCACTGCCTCCAGGTGGTAACTGCATGCAGGGAGAACTACAGGCACTGTTTCAATATTCACCATGTTTTAATAGATGGCATTCCTGCACATCCACTACTGTTTGTTTTCTATTGTGGTGGTTGTTTCTGTTATTCACAGAAGAAAAAGGAAAACATACGTGTCATCTTTTCACAACAGTCTACTACAGAGTAAGATACAAAAGAACACTTCTAGAAACAGCAGAAGCCAGGCCTGTGCCACCGAATTCCTCATCCAGTGGTGACCATTGTATCAACAGCTGGAAAGTAAGAACAAGAATATACAGTTTGGAGGACGTAGTACAGAACTACAGTTTTCTTCTGTATTTGGTACCAATATAATAAATATATAACAAAGGTGTACTTGTTCTAAAAATAAAACAGAAACATTCTGGTTGATTAGATACTGCATTTTCAATACTGCACATCACCTAATAATTTTTTTTTTACAAAAAGGTAAATTATGCAACGTTTAATAATAAGAAAACCAACATTACACACTAACCCGTTTGTAGAAAATGAAGAAAGAAACCAACCAAAAGCCAATATAGTCACTTTCCAAAACAGCCCCTCCTTGGCCTGCACAACCAGAGGAAGTAACCATTGCGGTGAGGCGATTTCAGCACCAGACCTGGCTGGACAGCTCCCACATCCTCTGTGACTCCTGAAAATGCCACACAGGTCAAAAGTGTTCTTCGAGTGGGGAGGGGCAGAGAGCAAAAGCAGATTTTTCTTTTAAACTCATTTAAAGATTTTTATGCTCGGCCAGCGAGAGAGATTTCTAAAAGTAAATTAAAATTCTCTGTCTTGGAAAAGGTAATGGTTAACCAAACAGTGGGAGGATGGTAGACTGGAGAGGGGTACCTGTCCTAAATGTTTTTCTGGGACATTCTCTGTGGCCTGTTTGTAGTCCTGGTGCTTAACGTAGACGTTTTCTTTATAGTATACTATTGCCTGAGCCCAGCTGAGGGTGAAAAAGGGGGGGATGGAAGAGAAGCTAAAAGAAAAGTGAAAGCTCGGGGTGCAGAGGGGAAGGAAGGTAACAAAACCTTAACTTGATAGCTATATACATTACCGGGCCCCTCCCCTCCCTTTGCTCCGGTGTCAATGCCTTTTACGTATCTGGGAGCTTGTGCTGTTTCTCCTCCTTACTGAGGGGGGCACGGGGTGGAGAGGGAAGATGCATCCTTCATTGACAATGAGAAATTATGTGATTTGTCATGCGCTTGGGTTGTGTTATTAGTATTATAGTAATTACTATAAATATTAATAAAGTATTATCAGCATTATTTCTTCTTCCGAGACTTTCTTTGCCCAATATTTACAAATACCGCACAGTGCCTCGGCGGAGGAGAAACAGAGTAAGAGGGAGGGCAGATAAGGAGAGAAGAGGAAAGAGGGGCCAGAGAAAAATGGAAAAGGAAGGAAGAAGGAGCGGGGGAAGCAAGGATGGCAAAGATGCTGGAAACGAGGAAGGGGCGAGGAGAGGGGCTAGACAATCAGGACAGTACCACCGTCTGCAAAAGGCCCTCGCCAGCTGTGTCCAAACAGGAGGAAGCTGCGTGTGCTCCTTGTGGACTGGGGGCTGGCGGTGGAGGCGGAGGAGCACAGGGACCCTGGCAAGGGAGGCCAGGGGACGAAGAGAAGGAGGAGGAGGAGGTGGCGTTGGAGGGGGCGCAGAAGGCAGAGTCTCGGGGCTGCCTTTCCAGCCGGGTTTCTTTTCCGTGGGCTGGGGCCTGCCCACCTGCCCGGGGCAGCCCCCCACCTCCGCGGCTGCCGCTGCAGTGATCCCGCTCGTATTCTTCCTGAGCCCTCTGCATCTTCCGCTTCTTCATCCTGCGCTTGTGGATGTGGAAGGTGGACAGGGACAGCACGATGAGGCAGAAGATGAGAGTGACGAGGACGATCAGCACCAGCGTGGAGGAGAAGGACTGGAAGAGCTGCTGTCCCACCTGCGTGATGCAGGTACCGCCGCCGCCTGCACCCGGGCCGCGGGCACCTGCGTGGCTGCCTCCGCTGGCATTGGGGGAAGCAAAGGTCCGGTTGAGCAGACAGGGCGGCAGCGCCAGCCTCAGCTCTTTCGGCGCCCTGGCACTCATCCGCGCTGGGCTGGCAGGGGCCGGGCCCACCACGCTTCCTCTCTTGGCCACACCGTTCCCACTAGCCAAGAAGTGAACAGAGCCCGAGCCAACCCCAGAACTACTGCCCGGCGCTGGAGGGAGCGCACGCGAGCCGAGGGCTGTGGGGAGGGCTGCTGGCCGCAGCTCGGCGCGGGTGGGTCCTCTCCTCTTGCGGCTCCACGCGCCCTTCTCCTTCGCGGAGGCAACGGGCTGCAAAGACAACGGGCTGAGTTAGAGTCCCGGCAGCAGCCGAGGGGGGCGCGGAGAGCGGGTGGGATTGGCCATCACCATAGAGGGGCCCTGCGCAGGCAGCGCGCGGACCCCGGCCCCTCGGCGCCCAGCCGCACACAGGAGCCGCCGGCGGGCCCTCACGCCCCTCGCGCCCCCCGCTCCCGCAGAGGGGCCGATTACTCAGCAGATACGGCAGCCTCCCTGCGCCCTCACAACTTTCTAATCGCAGCGAGGAGGGCAGGCGGCCGCGGCCAAGGGCTCTGCTGACTCTTCTGCCCTGCGCCCTGGAGACGTCTTCGCCGAGATTCCCCCCTCTCCAGCACCCACTCCGGGATGCCGCGCGGACTCCAGGAACACAGTCCTCCTTCCCCGTCCCTCTGCCTTTGGACGCTTCCTCCCTGGACGGTGTCAGGTCCCCGAAGTCCCATTCCCGGGAGGACATCCCTGGCACGACGCCCCACTCTGCCTCTGTTGGTGCCCCAGCCTTTCTCCAGCCTTCTTCCCCGGTCCCCTTGCAGCACCCCCAAAGCAGAGAAGCATCTTTCCTAGCAGAGGCACGCACGGCCCCGCAAACGCCCCCTTCCTCCCCGGAGCCCGTGCCACCCACTTGACGGTGTCCGGATTCTTTCCAGGGGAGCTAGAGAGGGAAGGGGGAGGGTTCCTTCCTCCAAAGTTTGGGGAGCGGACCTCTTCCCTGGCCTTCCCAGACCCAGGGCTCCCAGCCTGTTCCCAGGGACCGCGCCAGGTCGAGCTGCAGCGCACAGCAGCAGAGCCTCCTGGACTCCCGGGAGACGGTTGCAAACTGTTGCACTGCGGAGCGGCGAGGCGGCGCCAGCCGGGCCGGGCCAGGGCAGGGCAGAGGCGGGGGCCGAGCAGTGGCTAGGGGCGCCTGCCTCGCAGGCCGCGGGAGCGGTTCGCCCCGCTCGCACCCCGCCTGCGGGGGCCCGCGGCCGCCCGAAGCCTTGCGCCGCACCGCTGTCCCTTACCTGGGGCGCCGGGGCTGCGGGGAGGGAGCCCCCGCCGCGCGGCTGCAGTGGCGGCTGCAGAAGGCGCGGAGTGAAGGGGCCGGGACCGAGCCGCGCGCTGCCGCCGCCGCCGCCTTCGCTGCTGCTCCGGGAGCTCAGCTTCCAGCCTATTGCCAGAGAGGCCGGTGACGTCAGGCAGCCACTGCCAGGGCTCCGAGCCACCCCTCAGGCCCCCACCCACCCCCGTACCCCAACACCTTGCCCTAGCATAGCAAGCCTCCGCCACATTCGGTCCCAGTCCCCTGCAAGGCTTCTGCGCAGTGGGTAGGCGCGCCCCCATCCCTACCCCCACCCCACAGAAACCCACCTGCCCACTGGCCTGGGAAGGCTGAGGCTTCCTTTCTTCAGCTGTCGGTTCCTCACCCTCAATCCCTTCTCCGATGGTCCCAGGAACACATTTTTGCACCCTGGAGAACCTCCCCTGGGGAGACGCTCAGGAGACTGCTGAGGGTCACTCCCAGCCCCATCATGTCTGTGGTGCCTCTGGTTCCAAACATCAACTGCATGCACCAGAAAGATGGCAGGGACATTTGGCAGCGCAAGTGTGGCAGAACCTGAAAACCAACCTAAACATGAGTGGAACAGACAGCCCAAATTAACCGTTTCCATCTCCACTGGTCTCCAGCTTATCCTTTATTCCACCTGATTCATGGTGCCCCTCTCTCCCCTCACACACTCATCTCCAGGCCCAAGACCCACTTAGGGTACTAAACACCACTTTTGTTCCCACAATGTAGATACTCATGAGCACACAGCATACGCAGAAAGACAAAATCACTCCGAGAAGTAGGAAAGTGAATGCCCATGGAAATCCTGCCCATTGTCTCTCTCACAAGTACTCCTTCATTGACTCTCAGTTTTACTAAAGCACTTGGTGCTTTTTCTGTAGTATTAACTGCCTTGTAGCAAAATGGATAGAACTTCTGGAAGGATTCCCAGCAACCTGTGTAAATCTTGTCAGAGACTAGTGAAGAGTTTAGGACCCTTGGGAAAAAAAATAGGAATAGTGCATTTGATTATAGTGGCCATCTTGAATATAGAACATGCTCTTTTTAAAAAACAATTGAAAAACCACCTTGAAACACTACCTAAAGACTTTGTATAGTCTTTGGAGGCACTCAGGTGTCATATTAAATATGCATTTTGTTCTTTCCTCCCTGACTGGGCTTTTTCCTGTCTTTGAGTCTAGCAAAGTGCCTGTTCAATACTTACTTGCTACATTGAACAATGTGGTATACATTGCTACCTTTTCCTGCTATGCATCAGAATTGAGAGTTACCAGGAACAATGGATGCCCATTTATCTGCTTGCGTTGGCTGCCCTTATAAAGAAAGTGAGTCTGACATGAAAAGGAAAAGGTTTTCTGCCTATCTTATGGGTATCCCTCTACCTGACTCTCTGTTCCTGCACAGCCCTACCCCAAATTCTCATTTTCCTCTTTTTGCTCATGATATATATGGAAGAAGAAATGCATCATCTCTCCCCCAAATTCTATTTTCATTTATTTGGATGCAAGTCATCTGGGGCTTAGCTCAGGATAAAGTGCTTGCCTAGCATGTGCAAGACCCTGAGCTCCATCCTCAGTACCACAAAAACAAAAAAAGCCATCAGCTTTATCTCTGCAATTGTCTCAATAAAAAAAAGTAGCCCTATTTAAGCTAATAGTTCAGTACAAGCTGAATAATGCATGATTGCTTCAGACCACAGATTGATGTCCTTGGCTGCCAAAGTCACACAGTAAATGATGGGCAATGACCCCCAATGCTGGCTTGGCCTTCCTTCCTGGAAGGAGGGCATCTGATGCCTGTAAAAGCCAACTTCCCCATTTGGGCATTCTGACTCTGGTGGGCTCAGGAAATGATGATCTTGTGTTTGCCTGTTTCACAGTGATCACTAAGACTTCACCATTGACACCTGACAGGCAATGCCCCATTTTCTGCATGTTTTCTTTGCTCCTGAAAGTTAAGTCTAATCAACATTTTGTAAACCCAATCCATCTTGAACACTCCATAAAGAGATCTGGCTATTTAAGGAGACTCTTTAGCAGGGAAAAAAAAAAAGGAAAGTTGTTTTGTAAAGCAAGGAATCTTTACATAATTAGAATTGACTCTCAAAGTTCTGTTATCCAGATTTGGAGGAGTTACTGGGCTTTCTCAGAGGGAAAAATACAGTATGTAGTAATGTGATTGTAATATGTATATAATGGGATTCTTCTGGTATACCATGCTTCTAGGACATGTCATGAGGTTGTCACTGTTCTTATTCTTTTGTTACTAATAAGGACCACTTGATATACTAGGAGTGCTAAACATGTCATTTTGTGCAACCTATGAAAAGATCAATCCTTGGAAAAAGACATCATGCCTGGAAGAGTCAGCAAAAAAAAAAAAAAAAAAAAGGAAAACCTCCACCAGATGGATTGACACAGTGTCTGCAACAATGGGCTTAAACATAAATAAGATCGTGTGCCTGGCACAGAATTGGGGAGTGTTTCGATCTGTTGTACATAAGGTCACTATGAATCGGACTCAACTCAATGGCACATAACAACAACAACAACATAAAAAGACAAGGTCTTACCCCGTCCTACAACAGATGAATGTGATTCAGAAGACAATGGTATTTAACTGAAAATGATTAAGCTAGAAAAAAATATAAATTTTCAGATCAAAAGCCTAGTGCACTTTTCTCCTCTTTCTTAAAGAATAGACTACAGATTCACAATTTTTTTTTATTATGTAGAGGATAAATGTACTAAACACACACAGCCCTGAATGTAATTAGGGGGTGTGACTAAAGCCCAAGGAGTACTGAGGGCAAATATGCACTCCTCTTGGGCTGCAGGATTTGGATCCCACTGAGATGCCATGTAGTTTTGGCACCGATGGCACAAAGCAAGGATTTAACACAACAGACTGCTGTTATTTTAGCTATCAAATTTCCCAACCCACATTCCTTAAGACTGGAAAACCAAGAAGCATCTGAGATTCCCAGAATTTTCCTCGGATGGAAAATCCCCACTGTACTTAGGCAGGTTTCAAGCATTCCACAGCATATACTACTTGCTCCCAAGTTTAATGAAGGATCTCTGTCTAGCTCGGAGGGAAGTTCCACATGGACACTGTACATCAAAGAAGCACTGCATCAATAATAATAAAACAATATCGATTATCATTTTCAAAACACTAAATGTCAAGCTGTAAGAAACTCTATATATCAGCCTTGGGCTGGGATTTAGCTTAGTTGGTAGAGTACTGTGCTACAGTCTCCGAGGTCCCAAGTTCAATTCCCAGCACCACAAAAATGGGAGAAGGGCCTGGCAATCCACTCCCAAGGCAATCCCGAAATAGTCAACCATTGAAAACCCTATGAGGGTCACTATGAGTCGGATACCAACTCGACGGCACCTAACAACAACAACAACATATATCAGCCTTAATCCTTGCTACAACCTTATAAGTTTATTTCTGCCAAAATACAAAATCATTCATTCATTTGCTTATTTGTTCAATAAAAATCTTTGAGTATCTGCTATGTGTAAGGACACTAAAGCTCAGAATGGTTGAAAATCATGCCCAAGTCACCTAAGAATAAATATATCACTATGTTACTGGGCTCAAATCCAGGAAAACTGATTCCAAAGTTAGTATTCTTGTCATGACTAGCACTCTCTTTCTCTCTGTGTGTCTCTCTGTCTCTGTATGAGTAGCTTTACTCTATTTCCATTTTTATTTTATCTCTATGTCTGTGTAAATAAATAAAGTTGTTGAAAAACAGAGATGTCTGTTTATGTAGAGAGGGGAAACAGGAAGTTTTCATTTTTCAAGTTCACCCCTCCCTCCAGCACATTCACATACAGACTCCCTCAGACTGAGCAGAGTTTAGTTCGGAAACCACTCCACCACACCAGGTTACTGAGGCAGGTCCTTATGGACCACAGTGCACAATACATGCCAGGATTCTCCTAGCTGTACAGGGAATGTTCCAGAGAATGTGCAGCTGATTCTGACATTTTGCCTAATCTTATTATCTCCTCTACTCTTGGCTCCGCACACCCACAGAGGTATGCCTATATGTTGTCATGTCACTGTTACATCAACCACTTGCCTAGTCAGCTGCTAATTAATAAACAAGGCTCTGAATGAAGCTCTTGACTTTGTTCTAGTCACTTAGTTCTTTTCCAATTCAATCTTCTCATGTGTAAAATGGGAATAATAACAATGATGATAATGGTATCTTCTTTGCAGGATTATTTTAAGAACTGAGTATACATGAGCACTCAAGAAGTAGTAGCTTTTTACATTATAAAGGAAGTTGCTAAAACTAACATTTTATCCTTGGCTATTGCACATCAGAATTCTGAAATATTTACTTTTTAGTTCTCATATTCTTTATGTAAAAATGATTAGAAAGGTAGAGAGATGGAAAAAATGATATATAATGAGAAATCATAGATCTGGGAACATTAATCTTAGACACAAAATATGAGGGATGCATCACAGTACCTTCTAATATTTACCAGAAGATGAGCCATATTTCAACTCATTATTTCTATATTGGAAACATCTTTTAAACGATGTATAAGGTTATCATCTATATTAGAAGTCTTGAAACTACTGGGGGAGGCATATTTTTAAGAGTACATTAAGTCGTAATGAGATCCATTACGTTTTATATTAAAAATTACTACTAAAAAGTTTTTTAAAAAGAATACATTAAAAATTTTCAGGGCGGTATAGAATGCACATATAGTTTTAAGGGAATTATTTTCTAAATGTTCAACTTCTATATGTACTTTCCCCCCAATATTATCTATCTGATTTAAAACTTATTCTTTATCACCTGTCCTTTGATTTCTCCTACTTCACAAAAGAAAAACATGCATCTCATCAGTCTTCCGTCTTACTATTATTTATGTATTAAACCTCTGGGGAACTAAAACAGAAATACCCTGAGAATGCGTAACTTCTGAGGGAAGTGACAACAAAGCAAGAAAGATCACCCATAGGAAACACTGATGGAACAGCACTTTATTCATTTAGGAGACAAACCCATTTTAAGGCTCTATGTCTTGTCTATCCACATATTGATTTATCTTGGAATTTAAAAGAATGTTTGTCACAAGAATCAAAGGATTATGGTTTATTTAAACTGAAAAATGAACATAGACTTCTTGGAAAAAGTAACCCTGATTTATCTATTTGGATTGGTAACTTAAACTGGATTTTCTTCATAGATGCTATAGAATACGTATTATACAAATTGAATGAGCTAAATCTACTGATCTAGGGATTTTACAAAATGTATTTACAGTACATACAGGATATGGAACATACAAAAAACTACATCCTTTGCAACTATTAAATTGATGATTTAAAAGTTTAGGTACCAATAAAATGTACACACGGGTCTACTATTTCCCAAACTTCTTTTAGGAGTTATATAGGCAAAAAAAAAAAAAAAAAAAAAAAAAAACTTTGTAAATTACTATTTGAAAGTACTCATATCCTGTTATACCATTTGGAAGGACTCAGACACAAACCTGACCCATCAAGGGTGTCACAGAGATCTCTTACTGGGGTGAGAACTTGGACAACATAGCTTCTGTAATTTTAAGAAATAAAGAAAATCCAGCTGGGCACGGTGGTGCACACCTGTAATCCCAGTGGCTCGGGAGACAGAAGCAGGAGATCACAAGTCCGAGACCCAGAGGCATTCGGCATAATTTAGCAAGACTCTGGCTCAAAAAAGTACAAAAAAAATGGGGGGGGGGTGGCAGGAGCTGAGGGTGCAGCTCAGTGGTCCAGCACTTGCAGATCATGCAAGCTGAAAGCCCTGGGTTCAACCCTCAGTACCGCAAAGGAAAAAAAAGAAAGGAAGGAAGGAAGAAAGGAAGGAAGGAAGGAAAACCATGCACATTTACATACCCTCCAGGTTAAAGTCTACTTACTCAAACATTTTACCTCATTATATTTCAAAATAAAAGCATTTTGTGATTGGATGTCAGACCCAACTAAACCTGGAGATATGTGCCAAAAAGTCAAGAGTTTTCATGCTACATTGTCTTTGACTTGGAAATTTATGCATTGAACAAATATTTATTGTACACCTACTATGTGCCACAACTTGTCTAGATGCTTGGTATATAAGCAACCAAAGAAATTTCTCTGCAATAGGAACTTGCCTTCTACTTACATACATCATATTCTGATTATCTGGCCAAATATAAACAATCTTTCCTTTCTCTAATATTTCTTAATAAAATATTGCTCATGTCGAAGAACAGAAGAACTTAAACCAAGTAGATTGATGGGTGTAAAGTTAGAGAGGATGATGAGTAAAGATAGATGGACCAGCAGATGTTAAATAATTGGTAAGATTTTAGATAACGAGAGTTCTGGGTCATGATCACAAATTCCACGGCATATGGATCTTTCAAATGCTATAGCCTGTAAACTTGCTTTTCATTAGCAAGATAAACTGAAAATACTTCTATCATGCACAAAAGATATGCCTAGATCAAGCACTACTGGCACATGGGGCAATATAATTTTTTGTTGTAAGATGCTGTCTTGGGCACTGTAGGCTCTTACAGTAAGCAGACTTCTAAAGATGGTCTCCCCAAGGTTAAATCAAATGGTTATTCAGTAAAAAACTAATCTATGTGATGCTGTGAAGAGATTTTTGTAGATGTAATTAAAGGCCTAAATAGCTAACTGTAAGATACAGGAGCAGTTCAGAGAGGCCTGACCCAATGAGATGAACCCATATAAAGAAGAGATTTTTTTTTCTCTTCCGAGCTGCAGAAGAGGAAGTCAGAGAGCCGAAGCAGGGGGAGAATTCAGCATGCTGTCACTGACTTAGAATAAGGTGGTGTCCTTTAAGTGAAGGGAAAGTCTATGGCTCACAACCAGCAAGGAAATGGGGACATCAATCTCAGCAACTTCAAGGAACTGAATTCTGCCAGCAACCTGAAAGACTTGGGAGTGGCTTCTTCCCTAAAATCTCCAGGTAAGAGCTATTTCAGCTTTGTGAGACTTTAAGCATGGAACCTGGGGGAATCCCACTTCCCCATTCTTGTCAGACTTCTGGCCTACAGAAGTGTGAGGTAATAAGCAGGTGTCCGTTAAGCTCAGAAGTATGTGGCAATCTGTTACAAAGCAATAAGAAATTGATACGGATGCTTAGCAGCATCTCTGGACTCTACCCACAAGATGCCCTTAGTTCCCTCCCCAGTTGTGACAGCCCCAAAACTCTAGACACTGCCCAATATCATAGTAAGGGGGGTAGTGTCACAAAATCACCCCATATTGAGAAGTATTGGTTTAGACATAAAATTTGTCTCTATATTTAGGAAACAATGGTCCAAAGGAAGAGATGAGCATCCTGAGCTCTATCTAAATCTTATGACAATTTCATGTACTGTTTTCTCACTTGTTGAATTTATCCAAGAGACTCTGACATGGAAAGAAAACATCAGACATTCTCGAAGAAACTTAGCAACACCTGTCTAAAAACAAGTAAGTAAATAAGAAAGGGGTGGGGGCATGGCTCAGTGGTACTGCACTTGCCTAGCATGCACATAGTCCTGGGTTCAACTCCCCAGTACTGAAAAAAATCAACTGAACAAAAGTGAAAAGTGTTATGTGCAAGCATCAATCAAGAGAGTATGAGGGAAAACAAATAATGCCAACATGAATTATTTTCTTCAATGATAAACGAAACTTATGCAAAGAAAGGAGAAGTGATCTTGAAGGATTTGAGTATAATTTAGGATTGAATTTACTTCAACTTTTTTTCTAAATAACTCTGGGGATTGGACTCAGGGCTTTGTGCATGCTAGGCAAGCACTCTACCATTGAGCTAAGTTCTCAGCCCCTGGATTTTATTTTCTATAATATAAAAGTGCACAGCAAGACAGAAACACTTGGTTTAGGTCACAGATCTCTTGGTTGGTACACAACGCACAATGCTATGGAAGATTCTAATGGGACACAGGCACAGTGATTTGTTCCACATTGAGGGTAGCCATTTAGGTTCCTTTGTTTCTTCCTTATAAAGCAACTATTACTGTATTCATTTTGAGACATTAGGGAGAAAGCCAAATGACTCCCTGGTTTTTAATCTTTTATTTCTTAGAGCTTCTTTTTTCATTGTCTCCATATTATTTAAGCTTATGAAAGAAAGCTAAGGAAGAAATGGCTTTGAAAGAGAGTGGGCATTATTAATGACAAAGTACAGATAATTAGGAAAGAAATACATGGGACAGCTTAGATTTCTTCCAGCTCAACATGTTAATTTTTCTCTACGTCAATTGCTATCAACTATACTTTTTGTTATGGTAACAGGACATTAAGTGAGGCCATGGAAAGATGCCTCCAGTCCAAAAATTATCTCTGCCCTGCATTATATTCTTCACTGCTAGACTACGAGTGGCTTAGGCCACACTTATTCCTGTCAAGGAGCAGGGTCTCTTATTTTATATTTAGGTATGAGAATTAAGTCTGTAATTCCCCCTTTCTCATACCCAGATCCCAGATCTGATTTTCAGCTTGATCTGCCCTTTGTCTAAAGGGAACATATTCTCTTTAAATGCTGTCTTAGAGATCTGAATGCCACACTGAGATCTTGCTTGATGGTTAGCTGAATTCAAGCTGCCATTTTCTTTATACAGTGTAACTATGACAATTAGCAACAATTAATTCCAGGGTCCTCATAATTACTGTTGTTACCAAACTTAAGAAATGCTAGGGATATTGAAGAAGACTCTATTTCATTCTAATTCGTCAGAGATGAGAGTATTCATACTTGTGATATTCAGCATGCTGAGGATCATTACCACCTCTCTCTTCATGACCTCAAAGGGGCTTCTTCTGTGATTTTATTGACAGGGTCCAGAATCCCCTCATCTGGGTATTCCTCTTTGGATCTCTTCTAGCACCAACTGTCTTAGTTTGGGTCCCCCCAGAATCAGACCATGAGGTAGGAATTTGAAAATAGTTTATTTGAAGGTTGTACTGAATGTCAGTAAGAGAGTCATGAAGTGACACAGGGAAGAATAAGCAGCCAGGAAAGGGTACATTTCTAAGCCAGATACCACTATAGTTTGGGAAATGGTGGCAAATATGTGCCTTTGGATTACCTCATCTTAGAAACAAAGGAACTGTGCTATGTATAGGAATAGAAATGCACCTCAGTCTTGTACTCTCAGTTGGCTGGACTGCTTGAGTCCAAGAGCTAGAAGGTTGAGGGCTTGCTTATTCTTTACGAAGTCATGGCTTCTGCATTTTCACTGATCCAGGTCCCAATACATGAGCTATAGTCAGTCTTATTTCATGTACCAATTTCCTCTTATTTGTTTCTGTTCCAAGAAAATGTGTTAGATGCTCTACTAGGCCTTATATAATAACATTTGATTATTTGCAAGCCAATTGTCAAAAATAAATCTTACAAAAGAATTTCCTTCCACTTCTTTCTTCTAGCCAGGGCTTTGGCTCTATTTCAGATGTCAAGTGGGACCATGCTGAAGTCTGAGATTTTCTTCATACACAGCAAATCCTCTGGAAAAACTGGGCAACAGAAGATGTCCTTAGAGGATTTCCAGCCTGGAACTGCAGGCCTGCCTGTTCCTGGCTTGTTTCATGTGAAGAAAAACAAAAAACAAATAATAACAACAACAACAACAAAAAAATAGCTAACAGAGGAAATGGGATCAACCAATGAGAACTCAAAAGTGAGCAAGCTGCTTAAAGCTTGCTTTTAGGTCACACTTTCTACATGAAGCTTCTCTTAACAATCTCATCAACTCTTTTATACATTTTTACATATTGCCTTGGTAGGGTGAACAACCTCTAGGGCAGAATTGAGACCAGTGAGAGATATTTAAAAAGCTGATTTTGATCCATCGTAAGACCAAACTCTCAAATAATTATTGTTGGATGAGGAAACAGTTGAATTGGGGGAGATTTGAGATTGAACTCTATTAACTTCTAAAGTCAAAGTTACAATTCCATGATTTTAAACCTAACTAGTGACGTGTGGGGTCTGAAGGAATGGGACAGGAGAAAGCTAATTTTGATGAGATGTTCAAACCCAGAGGACTATGGTCCAGTATTCTCTTGGTGCAAAATCCTTGAAGTCCAGAATAATCTAATCGTCTGAAAAATGGTTTGCAGGACAGAACCCAAATGCGCAGCAAGAGGAACAATGCATGAGAGAAACTAAAGATCACTGAAGAATCAATCACCCTGGGCTCAATCCTGATTCTCTAAACCAAAGTAAGAGACAAGCCCATCACACCAACACCCTCCTCCCAAATAAACCTCTAATTGTAGCACAATAGACTATAAATCACTAATGTCAGAGCTGAGGGATGCTCCAGATCAGAAGCTTATAGAACAAAGAAGAGGGTGTTTAGGAATGGGCAGGCGGCACAGAGAAGGAACTGAGGGTGCCTGGCCTGCCTGTCTCCTAAGCACTGGCTTCCATGACAGGCCTGCGTTCTCTGAAACACGGCAGGCCACCAACACCACAGATAATGACCACTTGCTTCTTTTTTTTTTTTTTTTTTTTTTACCACTTGCTTCTTGAGGCTGCTCCTGATCAGTCCTACGAATAGTTGCCTACAAAGATGCATATGAATCTGATGAGATTCACATCCCTGGCTACAGCATCTCTCCTGCATTGTGGATGTCAATGTAGAAAAGCCTGTGACAACTTCATAGAAGGGCTTCAGCATCAGAATGCCAAGTCTCCATGCCCTGTTGCTCCGTCCCTCTGCCTGCCTTTGGCTTTTACACGACACTATGGCATGCACAGGGCTGGGATTTAGCTCAGTTGGTAGAGCACTGCTCTGCAGTCTCTGAGGTCCCGAGTTTGATTCCCAGCACTGCAAAAATGAAGGCAATCCCAAAACAATCTGCTATTGAAAACCCTATGAGGGTCACTATGAGTCGGACACGACTGGATGGCACCTAACAACAACAACAATGGCATGCACTCTTTCCAGTTTTCAGAAGCAGCAGAGTACTGCAGAAAAGGCCTGAGAGAAGGATCTCACAGACCCTAGGTCTGAAAATGTCCCTGCCACTTATCAACTGTGCAATTACTCGTGTGTGTGTGTGTGTGTGTGTGTGTGTGTGTGTGTGTTTTAACTTTCTCAAAGTCAACCTCTGTTTGATCATCTGTAAAATGGGAAATACAGTAAGCCCTGGGAAGTCAGGGATCTCAGACCAATGAGAATTCAAAGAGGAAAGTTAAGAGGGATTCCAGGAGTCTTTCAATAAGTGTTCATCCTCTGTTTCTTCCACTCTTCTGTGCCTCCTTAGACTGCACCATGCCCTTTAAGAAGCCAGATTTTCTCTCCAATAGGGTGTGACGCTTTAAAAATAGAATACATCTTCACTGATGGCTATGTGATCTATATAAAATAAAGTACTGGCTGCCAACTAAATAAATAGAGGAGAGCATGTACTCATTCCTGTTCTAATTTAATCTGTCTAAGTGCCTGGAGGTCTTTATGAGGTAAATACTGTTTTCACCCTGACCTTGGTGCAGCATTCCCACTGAATTTGTCTCAGTTCGTCCTTTTGATGTAATGCGGAAGTCTCCCTAATAGATTGAAAGCACTTTGTGGACAACAGAGAATAGTGGCATCTTTTAGCCAGCAAATTCCTGTTTACCTTGGATGTTCTGGGTAACTTGCTGTTCTGCCTAATAAAGATCACATATGCCTGAATTACCTATTTTCAAAGAATTGAACTCATCAAAACACAGGACCAGTACTGAACACAATGAGATTCATGGTGATTTAAGAGCATCCTGTAAGGCAGGCAGGGATGTGGGGCTCACCAGAGGGGGCATCCATGTTTGCCTGACAAGAGAAAACAGGCAGAGCTGTGCCCTCACATGCTCTGAAAATATGTTTTTAAAGTATGTTTGACTCTGACGTATTTGCTCCTCGTTCCTCTTCTCACTAGGTTCAGAACAAAACATCTGCTCTAGGTGTTCCTCCATGAAATTAAAAAGCACTTCCATGATACTCAGTGGAAAATGACAAGTGCTCATGATCAATTGGTCACAAATCAATGGGTCACTGCAGGTCAGACTTTCCAGTCCTGCAGTTCCACATGGGTGGACCCAGCCATTCAAGAATTCAAGTGCTACCGTGATATCCACATAGTTTATTCTTCCAGTAATAACCCTTTTTTATTTTAAAGAAAATGTGGATTCATTGTAAAACACTTAGAAAACACAGCCAAAAGGAAAAAGAAAATGAGCAGTATCTGCAATGTACCATTTTGAGATGACTATTGTTAATACTTTGAGTTTTTTCTAGGCATATAGATATACTTTAAAAACTAGGTTCATCATCTGTACACTGCAGTGGCACCAACTGCATTAGCTTCTCAACAATATGTCATGATCATCTTTTCATGTTAACATTCTTCTTCCACATACATTTTAATGACCACAAAGGAGTCTAGGTATCATAAACCATAGCTTATTCTGAAATCAAGCAACATTCGTACTTTAAAGGACAAAAAGAACATTTTATAGCTCAGGTTTTGCTTCTATCCAAGTTTACCTCCACTGGATTAATTCTTGAGAGTGAAACTGAAGGACTAAGGTCATTTATTTAAAAACCTAAATATTACTAAACTGTTCTCCAAAGATTGAAACAAAATTATGCACTCCACTGGCAGTATACTGCTATTTATGTGTCTGTTCCCAAGAAGACTATAAAATTCTTGATGTTCAGGACTGTGTCTTGTTCATCTTTACATTCAGCATCTTTATGTTTTTTGCACATTAAGTGACTGAAACATTTGATGAATCTTCTATTGTTGCAATGGATATGGAGAGAAGTCTGGTTGATATAATGTTCCTGGGGCTTAGTTTTTTCATTTGGAAACATGAGAATTTCATATTGTACATTCTCTACTCCTCCCTATGGGAGAAAGACCAGGCAACCCACTCCCAAAAATCAATCCACCATTGAAAACCCTATGAATAGCAGAGAAGCACTGACAATAGTGTTTCATCTGTTGTATGTAAGGTTGCTGTGACTCAACGCCCCTAACAACCACCACCTTTCCTACAATTTCACATCTCTCCTGGGAAAGGCAGTTATCAAGATGTTTTGGGGAGATTACTCATATACACAATGTGTGATCATACTGAAGCACACATGTGTCACATGTAAGCTACCTATACTTGTATGGAAATATGAAGATGCACTGAATATTCAGTGAGAATAAGATTAGATTAGGTGATGGGAGAGTCCTGAAAGATGATGCTCACCTAAGCCAAAATTTCCTGCCTTCTATCTGGATGAAAAGCCTCTTTTCACTCAGAGGATTTTGGCTTTTATTGGTGTATAGAAAACAGGGAATTATCTTGAAACTCACCTAGAGCCAAGATAAGAATTATCCCACTACACTTCAGGAACAGTTCAATCACATTTAAGTTACCTAGAATTATATCTGTTACATCTGTCGGTTTCTCTGCTCCCAGACCATCTGGTTCATTGGTGGTGAATGGCTTCAGACCCTTCTCAACCATCTGTATAGCAATTTTGCCTACTTCTGTAACGAGTCTTTCCCCAGGCCACCCCTGCCTCACACACAGACACTCAAGGGCTTCGCTAACATTCACAGAATGATTTGGATCCTATCATCACTCAGTTTATTGCTTTTTTTTTTTTTTTTTTTTTTTTTTGCAGTACCAGGGGTTGAACCCAGGGCCTCACACATGCTAGGCAAGCTCTCTACCACTGAGCTGCTGCACTTTCATTCTTTTTTTTTTTTATTTTGAGACAGGCTTTTACTAAGTTGTGCAGGCTGCCTCAGGCCTTGAACTCATGATCCTCCTACCTCAGCGTTCCAAGTGGTTGGGATTACAGGTGTGCACCATGGCATCCAGGCGATTACTTCAATGATTAATTAGTGGTTGTTTATTGAGAAGCTGTGATGCGCTTTTTAAGCTACTAGGGGAAATGCAGTGTCAAGTGCTCCACCTTGGCAAGCATAAACTTGATGCCCTGGACACATACACACACACACACACACACACACACACACACACACACACACACGTGCAGTATATCTCCCAAGGGATCTCATAAAACAAATCCAGCTCTAATTTGTGAAACAGCATTTAGGATTCACTGCTCTGGATTTCTGTCCTTTTCTTTTTCATATTTATGAACCTCTAAGAACCAGCCCACAGGCCTCACTGCATTTTCTCCACAGACCTCCTTCTCTCTGTCAATTGGTTGAAGAATTTCACTGAAAAACCTCTCTACACGTGTCTTGTTAATATTACCTCCTCAATTTCTTTCATAGCTCTACTGATCTGTCTAGTGATATCCAAGAAGGAAAGTAATCTCACTTCATATTCTCCCCTCAACCATTCCAATTTCTATCTCAAGAAATTCATGGATATTATTTTCCCAAAGTTCATCAGTAAGAGTTGGTAATTCCTGTCTTCTAAACTTCTATGTAGAATTGACTTTTTCACCCGTTATAGTCATGGATAAACTGTTGCAAATATTCTATGAAAGTCCTCTTATATTTAAAAAAAAATGTTGGATTCCCTCTTGATGATCATCTAAATCCTACTTTTCTTATCTAGTTAAGGTAGCAATTCACCTTCTATGTATTTGTGTGTGTGTGTGTGTGTGTGTGTGTGTGTGTGTGTGTGTTATATGGAAAAACATAGCTTTGTTGTCTATAGGTATAGTTTACATAAATTTTAATAGGCTATATACATAAAAATTTTCTTATCTTCTTTGTTGGAGGCATTTTTGACATATATCCATGTTGCTATACTTAAACCTGTTTTATTTCTTTGGACTTCTTAACAGTATTGTATTCTGCACATACACTACAAATTTACTTACCCATAGCAAGTTATAGACAATTTATTACATTTACCAAAGTGGGTCTTGAATAAGTATAATATGTATCCTAGTGCTGCCCTTGAGAATATTTTTCTCAGGTAACAATTCTCAAACTTGGTTATGTATTAGAATCACCTGAAAATTATTTTCTTTCTAAATACTAATGCCTAAAGACCTCACCACCACCTACTCCTCCTATTCAACTGGTGTAGGGTTAGGGTTGTATATCAGTATTTTTATTAAAGTTCTTGATGAGTCTTAATATGTAGTATGGCATTGAGAATCACTATTCTAGCGCTCTTCTCTTCGTAGTTTACCAACCAGAGGTAAATACATTACTTGGAACTTGTTATAAATGTCATATGAATTTGAGCATTTTTTTTCTATTTCTGTAAAAATATGCCATTGGAATTTTGAGTACAAGAGCAATGAATCTGTCTAACACTTTGGGTTGTTGTTGTTGTTAGGTGCCGTCGAGTCGGTATCCGACTCATAGCGACCCTCATAGGGTTTTCAATGGCTGACTGTTTCGGGATTGCCTTGGGAGTGGATTGCCAGGCCCTTCTCCAATTTTTGGGGTGCTGGGAATCGAACTTGGGACCTCAGAGACTGCAGTGCAGCGCTCTACCAACTGAGCTAAATCCCAGCCTAACACTTTGGGTAGTATTCACATTTTAACAATGTTAATTCTTCCAATCTATGAACATTGAATACCTTTCTATGGATTTGTGTGTGCTTTATCACAGTAATGTTTGTAGTTTTCAGTGTACAAGTCCTTTACTTCCTTGATTTAGTTTACTCCTAAGTATTTTTATTCTTTTTGATGCTATTTTAAGTGGAATTGTTTTCTTCATTTTTGGGATAGTTTGTTAGTGTACAGAAATTTTAATGGGGTTTGTATGTTGATTTTATATTCTGAAACTTTACTGAACTTATTCTAACATTTTTTTTTAATGAAGACTTTAGTTTTCTACACATAAGATCTTATCATCTGTAAACAGTAAGTTTGACTTTTTTCTGATTCAGATGTTTTTATTTCTTTTTCTTGCCTAATTGCTCAGGCCAAGACTTTCAGTACTATGGTAAATAGAAGGGATGAGAGTGAGCATCCTTGCCTTGCTCCTGATGTAAGAAGGAAAACATTCAGTTTTTTTACTACTGAGTATATTGGTAAAGAGCTTGTCATACATTTATTAGGTTGTGGTAAATTATTCCTTTATCTAGTTATTGAGCTATTTTATTATGAAAGGATGTTGAATTTTTTCAAATGACTTTTATGCTCCTATTGAAATAATTATGTGAGCTTTATCTTTTATTCTTTTAATGTAGTGTATCACATTAACTGATTGCATATGTTGAGCCATCTTTCCATCCCAGGGATAAATCTGATGTGATCATGGTGTATGAATGTGGTATTGAATTTTGTTTTATAATATTTTTTAAGGATACTCATACCCATGTTCATAAGGGATATTGGCCTGTAATTTTCTCTTCCTGTGGCTACATTCTCTGGAGTTGGTGTCAGGGTAATGTTTGCCTCATAGAATAAGTTTAGAAGAGCTGTCTCCTCTTCAAGTTTTTAGAAAGGTTTGAGAAGGAAAAGACACTTGGCATAATTTTAATCTTATTAAATCTGTTAAGACTTGTTTTATGACCTAACATATGATCTATCCTGGAAAACACCCGATGTACACTTGACAACAATGGGTTCTGTGGCCAAGATCAATAAAACAAATAACAACAAATGCTGGCGAGGTTGTGGAGAAAAAGGAACACTCTTACATTGTTGGTGGAGCTGTAAATTGGTCCAACCACTGTGGAAATCAATATGGAGGTATCTCAAAAAACTGAAAATAGATCTACTGTTTGACCAGCTATAACAGTATTGGGTATTTACCCAAAGGGAGATGTGTCATCATACCACAGAGACACCTGCATCTCCATGTTCAACACAGCACTTTTCACAATAGCAAGGATATGGAATCAACCAAAGTACTCTTCAACAGAAGAATGGATAAATAAACTATGGTACATATACACAATGGAATACTACCCAGCAATGAAGAAAAATGAAATAAGGTCATTTGCAGCAAAATGGATGGAATTACAGAAAATTACTCTAAGTGAACGGACACAAGCTCAGAAAGAGAAACACCACATGTTCTCACTCATATGTGGGAGCTGAATCAAAATTATAAGAAGGAAAAAATCCTATATAAAGGTTGGATCATAGTAAAAGGAAGAAACAAGCTAAGAATGGTATTATTATAGATGGTCTAGAAAATGCACAGTAATAGTTCTGACAAGGTTAAAAGATAGTTCACTGCAGGAAAAGTTTCTATCTTAAATAGAACTGGAACCCAAGGATATACAGAAAAAATTACCATAAAAAAAGACAAGTAAATGATAGAGAAGTCTTTGATGGGGGGGTAACTGGGGGGGAAAGCATACAAGAGGGTAAGGGTGAACCTATATGAATAATACACAACAAAATGCATATATGGAAATGTCACAATGAGAAGCATGTCACAATGAGTCACATTAAGGTGTACATTAAAAATTTCCAAAAAAAAAAAAAAAAAAGAATGGGTTCTGCTGCTCCTGGATGGAATGTTCTGCTCAGGCTTGTTAAGTCCATTTTGTATAAAGTGTACCTCATGTCCAATGTTTCCTTATAGATTTTCTATCTCACCTATCTACTGTTGAAAGTAGAGTCTCCTACTATTATATTGTCTATTTCTCCCTTCAGTTCTATCAGTATTTCCTTTATATATTTACGTTCTCTAATGTTGTGTGGCCTGCAGCTGTAGCGCTGTGGCATCTGATCCCGTCAGATCTCAGAAGCTAAGCAGGGTCGGGCCTGGTTAGTACCTGGATGGGAGACCGCCTGGGAACACCAGAAGCTGTAGGCTTGGGAGAAGGACCTGGCAACCCCCTCCCAAAAATCAATCTGCCATTGAAAACCCTATGAACAGCAGAGAAGCACTGACAATAGTGTTTCCCCTGTTGTA